>JBBBDQ010029958.1:600000-792538 GCA_037127315.1 Ascarosepion bandense
GTTTTGTGGTTCTGACCATTTTTACAAGTATTAGTGATTCAGTAATTTTAATCTTCATAGTATCAGGAACTAGGTTTATGGTGCAAATGCTTCAAGGGACACAAACATCTGTTAACAAAGAAGAACATTTTAGGTAATTGTTCACAGGCATGACACCAGGATCATTACATCAGTATGTTAGATTGTGCATGCAGATTATAGATAATGACATAGATTCTAACCCTGAGATAAAATGTAACACAATGGTACCTGACTGTAAGCAGAAAACCCACATAGTAAAGTAGATGATAAATAATTTTATCTGTATCTGAAGAGTTTAATGTTTTACGAACTGCAGTAAAACCTAAAAGTAAGCTCTTCAAAGCTGTTCAGAAGTAATAAATAAATGAAAACTTTTAGGATCATGTGTCACTTGGCAAGAAAATAAGAAATTCTGGTCATATGCTTATATAGACAGAGTTTGTTAGAATGATCATTTGTGAGCCACCCATATAGGTGGCAAGAGAGCAGTCATTTATATGCCATCTGACAAGCAGAGACTGTTAGAGTTACAGAGATGTAGTGGTGTAATATCAGATAACCTAAGCAAATCAATTTTCACAATTTTTCCTAAGAAGCCAGGTGCAACTGTTGGCAAACTCCACAGAACAATCAATTTGATGAACCACACAACTCATTGTCCGAAACCTGATGAATAGAGCGTGAAGCAGAATCAAACTGAAAATAGGACATGAATAGTACGGCTTTGTCAAAGACGTTGGAACAAGGAATGCAATATTTATGTTGAGGATGCTATCAGAAAGGGGGATACAAATGAAAAAGGAAGTTTACCTATAGACTATACCAAGGTGTTCAACAAAGTACACCACAAGGAATTGATAGAAATGCTCAGCAACTTTGACATATTTGGCAAAGACATAGTAATCAAGAACCTCTACTGGCAGCAAACCGTCTGCATACAAACAGGAAATGAATTCAGTAGATATACAAAGATAGAAAGGGGTGTAAAACAAGGATGCCTTTTCATCGAATCTATTCAACTTGTGCAGTGAGACTATTCTTAGGATCATAGAAGTTATGCCAGGATTTGTCATTGGTAGTCACAATCTTAACACAACATAAGATACGAAGATGATACAGTGCTGATAGCCGATATGGAAAGAAAACTACATGACCTCCTAAAAAAGTTAGGTGAAGAAAGTCGAAAGAAAGGACTACAAGAAAACCAAATGTATGGTCCTCAGCAAATGGAGGAGCCCAAAATGCCAATTACAGGTTAGAGATACTAAAATCAAACAAGAACAAAAATTTATGGACTTGGGAAGTGTTCTAATGGAGGACGGAAAGTGTGACACTGAGATCCGAAGGCAAATTGCAATGGCTAAGGATGCATTCCAGAAGCTGAACAGAGTATTAAGAGACAGGAAAATTTTGCTAGAAACAAAGAAGAGAGTACTAAATTGCTATCTGATGTCTGTTCTTCAATATGGCAGTGAATGCTGGACAATATCATTAAAGTTGAAGGAAAAACTTGAAGTTCTTGGGACATGTGATTAGGAAGGAAAGCTTGGATAATCTGATACTCACAGGTCAGATAGAGGGAACGAGAGATAGGGGAAAACAGTGGATAGTATATTTGAAGGGCCTGAGCAGGTGGATGGTAGAGCGAAGTTTGGGTGGGGTAACAGGAGAAAGCATGCTAAGAGCTACTAGTGTCATCAAACTAAATCACTAAATAAATAACCAATATATTGGAGAAAAGATTTGTATTTTCTTTTCTCACTGTCATGCATGTTATTTCATCTTTTGTTCCCTTGTGAAACTCCACTGACCTTTCCCAGCTTTGTGGCACACTATCCACAATGATATAAACAAGAATTGAAACACAATGTAGGCTGGTTTATCCAGTTAGTGAAAACCTGATAGAGATCCCAGGGTATATGGTTACAAAAGCAACAATCATCATAATTGCAATCATCAAACTCACTTCAATCAAAAAAGTAATGTCAAGTTCTCAGCAAATGTCATTGTTCATTTTCTTTCTACATTTTTATGTCTGCAAGGAATTCACTCCTTCTGGTCAAATTATAATTTTTATTGTGAGATTTTAAAGTGGCTAAAAGAGAGTATTTGTTAAAAATATCCAAACAAATTGAATAACTGCATTTTTTTTTTTTAATCATCTCACTCCAAGCAAGGCAACATAGGGGAAGGTAAAGAGAAGGAGTGGTTAGACATAGGGAATGTCAGGAGGAAGGTGACAGATGAGTAAGGATAGCGAGGATGAGGGTTAGGCAGATGGGAAGAGTGCTTGATAGAATGGGAGCAGGTTAGTGTGTTAGGAGATGTCTATTGACCTTACATTTAAACTCCTGGAGATTGTAGCCGTCGGGGAAGCAATCGTTTGGAAGAGAATTCCACAGTCGGGAAGTGCGAGGAAAGAAACTGTTGGAGTAGAAGTTACGGCTGCATTTTATCGGTTTCACTGTAAAAGGGTGGGATCTAGTTGCTAATCTAGTATCTCATGCAAATTCGTATTTAGGGGGCACCAGTGATCTAAGTTCATCGGAGCAGAAGCCGTGAAAGTATTTATAGAAGAGACACAGGGAAGCCACATCGCGCCGGTGGGAGAGAGACTGCAGGCGGTCTGCCAAGTCGGTATCTATCACATTACAGACCTTCCTCTGAACCTTATCGAGAAGCCCGAGGAGAACAGCAGGGGCACCCGACCAGGTATGGCAGCAGTATTCAATGCACGGGTGGATGGTAAATTTGTAAATGTGCAGGATAGATTTAGACGGAAAAAACTTCCGGGCCCTACACAGAGAACCGACTTTCATAGCAGTGGATTTAGCAATGGATTCGATATAGTCATTCCATTTGAGGTCCGCTGAAAGTGTGAGACCAAGGAGGCGTAGTGTTTTACTCTGTGGGAGGCAAGCCTGGTCCATGCTAATGGGAGGTAGGTAAGATTGTCGATGATGGTTAATTGAGAGTAGCTTCGTTTTAGAAGCATTAAAATTTACAAGCCATTTCTTACCCCAGTCCAATATGGATTGGAGGTCCTTTCCAAGCTCAGCTGCGAGGTTAGCTTTGACGCCTACACCAGATTTTTGTTGGAGGCGAGAGTAAACTGTGGTGTCATCGGTGTACAAACTTATTTGGGCTCTTATGGAATCAGGGAGATCATTAATATATATCAGGAAGAGTGTAGGACCTAAGATGGAGCCTTGGGGGACACCTGCGTTTGTATGGTAGTTCTGAGAGGCATGTCCGTTTAATACCACCTTCATTGTGCGGTTAGAGAGGAATGACTGGATTAGTTCAAACAAATGTCCAGTTATACCATAGCTCCGCAGTTTACATAGAAGGCCAGCATGCCAAACTCTGTCGAACGCCTTAGATATATCCAATGCAACGGTTCAGGCTTTGCCATTCCTGTCAAGTGCCTGGTATATGTACTCGGTGATGGTCGTTAGCATATCAGCAGTAGACCTGGTGAAGCGGAAACCATATTGCTTGTCCGAGAGGAGCCTGTGTGCTGTGAGATGCTGAACCACCTCGGCGTTGATAATGGCTTCGAACACTTTGCCAAAGATCGGAAGAAGGCTGATAGGGCGGTAATTTGCAGGGTCAGAGGGTTCTCCAGTGTTTTTAAATATAGGAACTACAGAGGAAGATTTCCAACAGGCAGGAAAGCAGGAAGCAGATAGGCAGAGGTTGTAGAGCTTAGAAAGGACAGAGGATAGTTCAGGGGCACATTTCTTTAAGACTATGGTTGGGATTCCGTCACCACCACCCGCTTTGTGAGGATCAAGTTTTAAGATTATCAAAATAAGATTATCTTAACTATGAAAGCACATCTTACCACACATCAGTAGTTTTTGACATTTCTTGATTTTCAGAAGCTTGACTCATTCCTCATACTCCATCTTTTTTAGTTGATCTCTCAAACTGTGATTTTTTACAAACCCTAAGAAATTAAACTGAAATTTTGGCTGAGAAGGCATTTTTTTTTTTACACAATCTAGACAGAGTTAAAGGAAGTGCTCAACACAGACACACTTGAAGATTTCTAGCAGTGGATAGTCTTGAAAAAATAGTGGAAGTATGTATAAATATCCAAGGGGACTACTTCAAAAAAGTGTGAATTAAGTACATTTTATTGAAAATTTTAGAGTAGCCCAAAAGTTTGTATATCACTGGATATATTGAAAAATTCCCTCTCTCATTTGATTTGTATACATTAAATGATGTCATAAAGTCATTTAAAACTTCTATGATTGAAATCATTGCTTTTATTTTCAATTTCCTTCACATGACATTATAATTTAAAAATGATGATATATAGCAAAATATGACATGCAGGAGCATACAACTTTTGTCATATTTAGTGCCATTTCTTGAAACTTTATTAAGTAGATACTGTTTTCCAGTTAACAAATTAGAATACCACTCAGTGAAGTCAAATTATCTCCATTTAAGGACATTATTCACTTGATTAACACAATTGCAAATAAATCTGAAATATCATTGAGTTTTCTTAATTTGAAAGCATTTTTTTTCTCTGTATATTTATACTTTCATTGCATTTATATCTTGATTTTATCCACTGAGTATATTTTTCAGGTATGTTAAGTTTTTTTTGTCTTAAATAATACAATTATGCACTTACTTGCTTTTTATTATATTATTATTCTTAAATTTTTATACCCTGTTGCACATTTCTTATGTTGTATTTTCTTCTGTGCCTTGCAACTGAAGTTTTGTTTATTTTAAATTTATCCAAACTAATTTAAACTCACAGAATCATTTACAGTAAACTTCCTAAATACTAAGGAATAGTTTAAATATTAAATGAATCAAGACCTGTATTACTATGAACTTAGACACTGACATGATTAATAATTTAAATACATTTTTAAATATAATGCCAAGTAGATATCAACCTTTTTGTAATCTCAAAGTGATCTCTCAATCTAAATTTTACAAATTTCATTGCTGTCTTAAAGTTAGCACCAGTCACTCACATTACAAGGTATCAAAAAATCTTTTTACTGTTTAGTTATGCCACTACCCGGTCAGTCGCTGTTGGATTCGATCCAGATAGCTGGTCGTTGATTGACTCTGTCACGGTGTTCTCCCTTGTCCCACGATGTGTTGATTAATCACAAGGTAGTCACATGAGTTCTCCACTAGCTGTCTCTCTGCCAAGCTAATCCAAACCGGGAAGCATACACACAATTAAGTAATAAAAGAAAGAAATATAACACCAAGAAAAATAAGTGGACTGATAGCTGAAAAGTGTTGCAAAATAACATCTTTATATATAGATTATACACAATAGTCTCTTGAATAATTCCCAATACCTGCTTCTATCAAACCGGTGGCAGAACAGATGTTTCTAAAGTAAATCGAATTATTCTCCTAAGTAATAACGAGAAATCTGGCTGGTCACAGTTTGCTGCTCCGAACAGAGTTCTAAGTTTGTTATAAGTCTAGTCAACTTGTTGCTTGTTTTCCAGAATGTTACGGAAATTACCAAAGTGCTGGGTTATTCTCTTTCAGTTAGCAATTTCAGACTTGTCTGCAAATTCTCTTCTTCTCTGTCTCTTAACTCTGGTTGGTTGATTGGCGATGGGCTTCTCTACGGTCGGCACCCAACAGCATGGTAATCATCTCTCTGTCTCTTTACTTCTTTGGCTGGGAACTCTCTTTGGTTATTACATCTCTGGACCAGGAAATCGAACACTCTGCCACTCGAACTGCAACTACTTCAACTGCAACTGAAAACTGCATTCAGTTGTCGATCTCTGCAACCCCACTCTGACTGACTGTACTCCGACTCAAACTTCAACTCAAAAACTTTGTCTGCAAATTTTCATCTGTCTTTAACTCTGGTTATCCAGCATCAGTTCTCTTCTGTTTGTCTCTGTCATTCCGACTTCGACTTCAACTGCAAATTTGTCTGTAAAATCACTTCTTGTCTGTCTTTAACTCTGGTTAGCCAGCATCAGGCCTCTTCTGTCGATCTTTGAACTTCCCTCAAAACTTTGTCTGCAAATTCTCTTCTGTCTTTAACTCAGGTGGGCCAGCATCAGGCCTCTGCGGTTGGCGCCCAACAACATGGCGCCTATCTTTGTCGTTACATCTTTAAGCCGGTAACTGGAACTGAACTTCAACTGCCTCAAACTGCCGCTGGAACTTGTACTGGAACTTTCTCCACCGATCCCACTCAAAACTTCTCTGTCAATCTCTGCAACTCCAACTTAAAACTTTGTCTGTAAAATCTTTTTGGTCTTTAACTCAGGTTGGCTTGCAGGCTCTGTGGTTGTTGCCCAACAACATGGTGCCTATCTTCGTTGTTACATCTTTAGAACTTTCTCTGAGCCAACTCCAACTGATTTTGGTCCCTTGGGACCCTGTATTTATGCCCATGCCATGGTGTGGGGCTGACGGTCGCTGGGTGTCTAACCCTGCATCTCGGCAACCAATAAGATGCCGGGGTTAGCTGCTATTTGTTGTTGCCTGTGGTTTACCCAATGGGATTAGTCTTCTTTCCATGACGTCAATTGTTAATCGTCTCCCCCTTTCGAAGCTTGTTTACAGGACCAATGGGATTTCTCTCAATCTTATGACATCATCTTCCCATACCCTTTTTCTGGGCTGAACTTAACTGAATTTTCTCTCTCAAAATTTTTCTTTCTCACAAAACAATTTCGGGGATTTTTTTTCTTAAAACAATAGGTTTTAAAAACCTTTTTGAACTGACTTCACCCAAAACAAGTTACCCAGATAATAATTTCTCTGCACCTGTGTTTTTTTAATATTCGTTTTCTGAGTCACCTATATTTTCAACCCTGGTGTCAGTGAAAATGTCTTTCTCTAAATTACTTCAGGACCAGTGTTATCTTAATTCTTTTCACAATTCACGCTAGCAAGACAGTCAGATACAATATGAAATCTCCCTTTCCATACCCAGAAAAAGAATAACAATGAAATTCATCTTTTCCCTTATGTTTAAAATGACAATTGCTAGCTTTCTCTGGGTGGGCCGAAATCGAAATCTATTGTCTCGTGGCATTGAAACAAATTTAAGTCTTTTCTTTCTTTTTCTTCTTTCTATGGCCTAAAATGACTGACAAAAACAAAAAACAAAAAAACAATTGAATATATCTTTCTTTTAGGTTTAGAATGACAATCTTTAGCTTTCATAGGTGGGCCAAAATCGACTCTTTGACATTAAACAAATCCATTTCTCTTTTCTTTCTTCTTTCTAGGTTTACAATAACAATGAAATACCATGTGTTATTTTTTGTCCCTGCTTTTTTTCCCTTTAAAGATAAATGTCTTTCAGTGCATCCCCCTGACTTATAATAGTAATTAGAAGATTTTCCTGTTATAGTTACTAATTTGTTAATAAAATTAATCACCTCCGTTTTCCTTTGCTCATATTCAGAGGATAAAGAAAATTTCTCTTAGTATGTTCTCTTATGATCTATAATAGCCATTAGAAGATTTTCGGTTATAGTTAATAATTAACTAATAAAATTAATTACCGCCATTCCAAAATATTGTTATATAATGATATGGTACTATTTTAACATGTAACACATTAGAGAGTAAATATTTATATTTGGGCACTGATACAATTTCATGCTAGTTCTTTAAAGTGTGCCTTCATATTAGATGAATTGTGGCCCACAACATATCTGATGATTAAAAATGTTTTAAAAATTCTTAATTGCAAGTAGCATATTGGTCAAATTTTTTTTTGTCATCTCTTAATAAAAATGTTTATTTCCATTGATTATATTAGTTTTGATTCTAAAGGACTTTTACAAATCTGAAAAAATTACATTTTGGTCATCATTGTTGAACATTCATGTTTTTCTGAAAAAAGCATCAACTGCAATAAATCCAGTTTTTCTGCATATGATACCATAAATTTGTGTTCATATTATGATATACATGCCAAAATTTAAATTTTACTACCTTACTAAAATTATATACTTTTTAGCATGAACTAAGGACTACATCATTTAGTGCAGTGGTTCCCAACCATTTTTGTCCTGTTTCCCATTTTCCAGTCACTTATTCACTTGTTGACCCCTACAATGGGTCCACAAGCAAAAATAAAAGATTTTTCTGTAAAAAATATATTCATGTAAAATGCCCTGGGTTATTATGCTGATTAAGCTTTAAACTTACTCACATAAAATCAAAAACCATTTCATTCAGCCCTCCTTTATTTAAGTAAAACACCTAGTAAAAATGTTATGTTAACATTGTTATAGTTGTAGGTATTGTACACAAAAACTATCTTTATAAAACTGGCTTTATTTTTGAGCTTATGAGTGAATGTATGAATAAAAAAATCATAAACCTGTACAAATGAAACACATGTATGAAAAAAAAAACTACTAAAACATCCCAAAACAGAAGTGAATGAAACTTTTTATTTATTGAAAAAAAAGTATTTTACTCTATATTTCTCAATAGGACTTTTGTGGTTGTTTTTGAGCAGTTAGCTCATGAATCCTTGGTTCAGTAATGGCCAGTGCACACCTCAAGTCATCTTCTACTGACAGCTTGTTCCTTGATTTTCTTTTTATTGTGAGTAATGCAGAAAATCCACTTTCACACAGGTAGGTTGAAGCAAAAGGCAAAAGAAGTCAAACTGCAAGATCACTTACTTTTGGACATAATTCCATCATTGAATACCAAAAAGCTAGACAATGATTTTGACTGGAACATATTCTTGGCTGTTGAATCATTGATAAACTCAATGAACTCTTCTTGTGTGTCTTTTAACACATCATCAACCTGACATAAAAAGGGATTTTTTGCCAATCCTGCATACTGAGGGCTTATGTCAGGAAAATATGGTGAAATTCATCATGTAGTTGAGACAAATGATCCATGAATTTCCTTGGACAAGGTGTTTGAAAGCTGACTATGAGCAAGAAGCTCATTCAAAAACAGAAGCATCATGAATTTCCCTACACTCATTCCAATTTGGCCAGAAATGCATGTATTGTGTCACAGTGGCTGAGCAAATTTGAATCCTTTCCTTGGAGTCTCAAATTCAGCTGGTTGAAAATGTCCACAAGATAAGCAAAGCAAAACTCAGTGTTCTGATTGTAATATCTCCAACAGGTCATATATTTCCTGCACATCAAGAAACATTTCAACTTTTTGGTGAAGAGAGAAGAATTGGGACAAAAATCTCCCTGCAGACAACCACCTCAGCGATGTATAAAAAAAGCAAAGAACTATGTTCCGATTGCATGTCATGACAGAGTTGCTGGAACAGTCTCGTGTTGAGAGCAGAGTTTTTCACATAGTTTGCGACTTTAACAATACCAGTAAAAACTGTGTTAAGTCGAGAAGTGAGCAACTTAGAAGCCAGAGCTTCCCGATGAATGAAGCAGTGCATACCAATTGCATTTGGTGTTTTGGATTTTACTTTTGTTTGGAAACACGACCTCAACCCAAGCATGGCTGGAGCTCCATCAGTTGTGATTCCAATAAGATTATTCCAACCCAATCCATATTTGTCAAAAAGTGATGACACGGCATTCATCAAATCAGTGACCGAATTTGACATTTCCAGATTTTCGCAGCAAAGAAAGTCTACTTTGATTGTGCCTTTGAACAGGTATCAAAAGTATACCAACAGCTGACTTGCCATTGCTACATCAGTTGATTCATCTATCTATATAGCAAAAATTGGGGATGCTTTTATCTCTTCAATAATTTGATTTTTCACATCACCTGCCATGTCACTGATTCTTCACTGGATAGTGTTATTCGAAAGAGGTACATCACTTAGTTTCTGTGCTGCTTCTGCTCCAGCAACCACCCTAACAATTTCTTTTGCACAAGGTAGGATCAATTCTTCAGCAGTTGTATATGGTTTTTTCTTATGTGCTATTAAATAAGCCGGTACAAATTAGAATCTTTTGGACCCCTTGAAATTCTTTCATGGACCCCTGGTTGGGAACTAAGGATTTAGTGAACCTGTTGATAATTTGAATAATTGAATTTTGTGAATATAATTAATAAGATTATAGCACATCTGTTTGATGTGATGCTGCATTCTATAAAACTATTCATTATTTCATCAGTTGTAAACTCATCCAAAAATCATGCCTTTAATTGAAAATTAAAAATGTGCTTTCCTGTTTTGAAATTATCCATTTCAGAAAAATTATTCCTTGTTTAGTTTCTTTGACAAACTGAAAAGGAATCACTTTTAAGTCTATCAAATTCTTACATCTGATATAATGGTTGAATCATTTGAATTCTGCCTCATTCCCCACTGTTTGTTGCAATATATATACATTTATAAATATAAATTTTTAATGCTGATATTGTACTTTGGGATGCCATTCATAGCAGCAGCTGTCATACTAATTTTCAATGCAGAGTTACTGTATTGGTAGCATTTTTTTCTCTTTTCATATTTTTAGATGCTAACTATTTCTTTCTACAAACTGCACACTTGTAGTTTTGTCTCTCTTTCAACAGACTTGATAACATTATAGGGAATATATACTTTTCTACAATTGATGTCAAAGAACTTTTGAGGCCAACCATATAAAGTTTTCAAAAATACATGTAAAGTATAGGTTTCCTGTTCTCCTCAAATATAAGATTTGCTGAAATTCATAACTATATAGGTATTGGATATTATATATTTATTAACAAGTCTCTCAGACACTTATAGTGGCAGCTATATTTCTAGGATTTTATCATCTGATCATTTTTGTTTGTGTAACATCACACGTCACTGAATAAGTGCCAGACCTGACATATAGATGGTGCCAAAAATAAAAAATCCATATAATTTTTATGAAGTACTAACCTTCAAATGGCACATGACAAAATTTGGGATCAATTGGATTATTAGTTTACAGATTACAGTTATTTAACTGAAGCTACTGTTAGAAATTTTCTATGTACAAACTGGATGCTGCGTTTGCAGTTGATCAAAAACAACAATGTGTCAATGATTCAGAGCGTTGTTTGCAATCGTTTCAATTAAACAAGGAGTTTTTGTGTAAATATGTGACAGTGGATGAAAGATGGATTCACCACTACACTCCAGAGTCAAATCACCAGTCAGCTGAGTAGACAGCAGCAGGTGAAAGCCGTCCAAAGTAACCAAAGATGCAAACATCAACAGGCAAGGTTTTTGCCTCCATATTTTGGGATGTGCAAAGTTCATTGATTACCTTGAAAAAGGAAGAACCATCAATAGCGAATAATTTATAGCATTATTGGTGTGCTTGGAGGAAAAAATTGCCAAAAAACAGCCACAGATGAAGAAGAAAAAGAGGATCTTTCACTAAGACAATGTACAGTGTCACAAGTTGATTGTAACAATGGCAAAACTACATGAATTACACTTTAAATTGCTTCTGCAACCACCCTATTATTCAGATCTGGCTCCCAGTAACTAATAGCTGTTTGCAGACCTCAAAAGAATGCTCCAGATAAAAAGATTTGACTCTAATCAAGAAGTGATATTGAAAACTGAGGCTTATTTTGAGGCCAAAGACAAATTGTTCTTCAAAAAAGGCATCAAATTGTTAGAGAAGTGTTGGAATCAGTGTATCACCCTAGAAGGAGACTATGTTGATGACTAAAGTTGAATTTTGTCTAAAAGCTGTTGTTTTCTTAGTTAGGCCTGGGATTTGTTGAGTGATATGTTATATAAGGTGAAAAATTAAGTTAACATTGATTCCCAGATCAGGTATAACATTAATGTCATCTGTACTACCAGTATAGATTTGTAACCATTATCACATACTAGAAAGCTTTTTATGTCCAATTTCATTGGCTTGTTATTGATGCATTCCCAGGATGAAAATTTATTTTGAGATTGAATCATACCTTCATTTCATGATAGTTTGCAACCAGGCACATATTAATGCTTGATCTTGTACAAACTGTAAAACAACAGAAGTGGATAGAGAATAAAGAAAGAAACATTATATGCAGTTCGTGTGGAGGACAGCATATAAAAAATGATTGTTTCTTTAGGGATAAAATATCTTTTAATTGTGAGCATGTAGGCCATAGAAGTTCTCATTGTCAAGCAAAACAGAAAAGTAAAATTAAAGTCGCAAACAAAGATGAACGTAGTTTGGTCGAAAAACGAAATTGAGGAGAGTAAAAGAAGAAAATACCTCAATGTATTAAAATAAATGGGCAGACTGTAAAATTATTACTCGATTCAGAAAATGATATCTTGGTAATAAACAAGCAAACATGGAAAAGAATTGGTGACCCACTGTTGACTAATACAGACAAAATTACCAGGGGCGTGTCAGAAAAAAGACTTAAGTTTAAAGGTGAATTAAAATGTAACATTTTGTTCATGGGGAAATTCACAAATTGAAAGTATATGTGCTTCCTGATTCAGTAAACCCCTGGTTTAGACTGGATCATATTGTTTAACTTATGGGAATTACTGGTAGATGCTTTCTGTAACAAAGTTAACGTCATAGAGAATGATAAGATGAAGAAAACAGAAAGATTCATTACAGATTTGAAAAGTGAATTCCCCCGCGACTTTTTAGAAAGTGTAGGTCTGTGCACTAAAAAACAGAAGTCAACTTCAAATTGAAAGAAAATGTTGAACCAATTTTTAGACCAAAGAGAAAAGTACCATTTTCAGCACTAGACACAATAAATGAGTAATTAGAAAGGTCGGAGAAAAATAGCATAATTTCAAAAGTCAGTTACTCAGATTGGGCTTCTTCAACCGTATATATATATATAAAAAAAAAAAATCAGAGTGTGTGCTGATCTTTTTGCAGGTTTAAATGAGTGTTTAAAAGCACACGCGTACCTTCTACCATCTCCTTAGATTATATTCACTAAATTAAATGGAGGTAGAGTGTTTTCATTGTTGGACTTGTCGGAGGTAAACCCACAGTGAAGAATGTTACCTTACAATAAACACGCATAAAGGGATTTTTAAACTAAATCGTCTTCCATTTGAATTGAAGGTAGCACCAAGCCTGTTCCAGCAAATAGTGGGCACAATGTTGGCTGGTATGGAGTATGCAATTGCATATTTAGATGATATTTTGATTAAAAGTGAAAACAAAGCCCAACAGAAAACGCATATTAAAGCAGTATTTCAGAGAATTGAGGAATATGTGTTCAAGCTGACTGCTGAAAAATGCGAGTTCTTCTTAAAGAAAATAAGATATTTAGGGCAGATCATTAAAGTAAAGTAAGAAAAACTGGATCCAGAAAGGGCTGAAGCTATAAAAATATGTCAGCACCTGATAATGTGGCTATAGGCATTCTTGGGATTAGTAAGTTACTATAGCATTCATATCCCGAAAGTGTATGACATGAAAGCTCCTTTAAATGAGTTGGTGAAAAAGAGCACAAATTGGATATGGTCAAAAGAATGTAAAACATGCTTTTAAAAAATAAAAAGCTGTCTATTAGCAGACCTATTGTTAGTGCATTTCAATCTGAACAGGAAAATTATTGTAGCAGCAGATGCCAGTAATGAGAGACTAAGTGCTATATTGTTTCAAAAATTCGAGGACGGATCTATGAAGCCAATAGCACATGTAGATAATACAGTTGTCAGAATGATAATACAGTTGTTGGAATGCCAGTTTACAACAGAGAGAGAGAGAGAGAGAGAGTTCGTTTAAAAATATCAGAGCTTTCAATCCTTAAATAAAAATGTCTTTTCTAAGTCTCGTTAAAATAAACAGAGCTCTTCAAATTTTCACTAAAGTCTTTTCATGTATTCATTAAATTTACATTAAAGTCTTTTCACATATTCTCTATAATCAACGCTGTCAATTCTCTATGCAACTTCTAAAATAACAAAGTTCTTTTGGGTCCTTATCGAAGTAGAGCGAACGAGGAATCAGAAATTTCAATTCTCCCATGATTTAAAAAAAAACCAATGTTCTTTCGGGATTCCTATCGAAGGCGCCTTATTCAAAATTAACTCTTTAAGTTAATCAGCGGCAGGCTTCATTCGACATTAACTCTTTAGCCATAAGTTCTGTGGTAGGCAACCGGCCGTGGGTCATGGCTCCCCCAGTTGGGAACCCTTTTACATGGTCATTACATTTTGACTCACCAACAACAAAACTCCAACTCTACTAATTTTTCTTGCTGAGTCCGAATTTTTATAACCATCACCAATCCTCTCCAGAGAATCAACCAACTCAAAGCTTTTGACCAATGAGACCGTTTTCCACCCACACGATTTGGGGGTGGGGGGGCGTGGCTCGACAAATGAAATATCAACAGCTCACTTCCTTTCGATTACATCATATTTAGGTTTTTCAATTCCCACAATTTTCTGTTCTCAGGGAACATCTGTTGAGGAATCTAACCTTACGTGACCTCATCAAGTAATCCTGACATTTTATTATGACTACAACCATTTTATCAAATTTCCACCTAGCCCAAAATAATGCATATCATATATGAAAAAGAAAGAAAACTATAATGAAAAAGAAAGAAAATTACATTTCTCTCTCTCCTTCTCATCTGTTAGCTAATTTATCTATTCCCTTGATTTTACAAGTACATGATAGTATTAAAATAGCTAATTTTTCTATTCCCCGGATTCTACAAGTATATGATAGTATTAAAATAGTTTTTTACATAAGCTCACATCGCGAATTACAATAAAGCACAACTCATAATACCACTAATATTAATTTCTCTCTCTTTGTTGCATTAAACCAAACAAAGGTAAATACAGCCATGGGAGATAGTGTCACAATGAAGTTAGGTCACGCCGATGAGTTATCAAGATTGATACCTGAATATACGGAACCGTTGGAAGAAACAGTAATAGCGGCGCTAAGAGACAAAATTGAATTGTTGAGTCTAGTATGCAACACTATTAGAGAACTACCGGTTATGCTAGAAGATTTGAAAAAAGCACTGGAGAATGATGATTTCATTAAAAAATGAAAAAGCAAGTTTGGTTGATTGAGAAATCCAAGAAAGGATTTAGTGTGTCACCGTTTTCCATTTGCGAACAGGTATTACTATATGCAGATAGAGTTGTAATGCTGGGTACTTTGCAAAAAAAACTTTTGAAAAAGTTTCACAGTGGCCATCCAGGGATTTCGAGAATGAAATCTCTAATGAGAAGCTATACCTGTTAGCAGATGATGGACCAAGACATAGAAAACTTGGTGAAACAGTGCAGATGTCAACTGGCAGCAAAGGATCCACTGGTAAAAATTCAACCATGGCCAAAGACAGATGTCCCATGTACTCGATTGCATATCGACTATATAGAACCCATAAATGGATCTTATTACCTAATTATTGTGGACAGTTTCAGAAATTGTTAAGTGCAGACATCCGACTGCAACAAATACAATAAATGCACTTAATGAAATTTTTAGTTGCTCTGGTTGCATTAAAACTTTAGTCAGCAACAACAGAACACAATTTATGGGAAGAGAATTCAAGGAATTCTGTTCATCATTGTCTTTTGATCACGTGACAACACCAGTATATCATCCAAGATCGAATGGACAGGTGGAAAAATTTGTGGACACCTTTAAATGAACAACACAAGCTTATTAGATAGATTACTTGCTACTTTCCTCTGTTCTTCTTGTCTTCAATCTGCCCTGTGAGTATCAAATTTTCCATCTTCTCTTTCTTCATTATGTTCCCTACAAATTTCAACAATTTCTTTCTGATGTTAAGCATAAGTGACCTTTTTGTTTCTATTTTCCCTAAAACTTGGTTGTTGCTCACTTGTTCAGTCCATAGTATTCCCAGCATCTTTCTGTTGAACCACATTTCTGTTACTTCAAGTTTCTTTCTCATCTGTAAAGAGAGTGTTCAACATTCACTGCCATATAGGAGGACCAATGTCTCATAACAAATCAGTACTTTTTTCTTTATTTCTAGCAAAATTATCCTTTTTCTTAATTATTTGCTTAGTTTTTGGGAGGCATCTTTCACTGTATCAAAGTGACTTTGGGTTTCAGTTTTGCATTTTCTATCCTTTCTTAAAAACTTAGACATTAACATTTTTGCACTTGCTTGATTTTGATGTCTCAAATTTGTAGTTCGCATTTTGAGCTGTGCCATGTAATTTTACCTTCTTAAAATTGATATTTAGTCCTTTCTTCTTGCATTCCTTTAATGCCTTCTATTGGAGTTCTTATAGTTTCCATTCTCTATCTGCTATCAATTAACTGTGGAAAACGGAAGAGGCGGTATGATCTATACAAGAACATTCTGTGGCAGAAATTCTCAGTAATTCTCAGTTGTATTTAGCAAGATGTGTAGCCATATCTATCTCTGTTCTTAGATTAACAGCTGGAGTGAATTTGCATGCATGTCTCTCAATAATGATTCTTTAATGGGATTTGTATTACATCACCATAGCCATAGGCAACATCGAAGAAAGTATGGAAAATTCTTTTGGTGAACTGGTTGTTCATTGGAAACTTAATTTCTAATCTAATGAGTAAATAAGGAAGAAATCTAGAAATAATATTTATTACCTGTGGAGATCGAATAGCAAGGCTTTTGTCCCAAACCCATGTATCATTTCTTTCATAGGAACAATTTACATTTTTGTGAAAGTTAAGAGATATCGAGATACTTAAAGCTGCAAATGCTACTTCAGCCAGCATAGATTTGAAGCATATGTAATGAGAAAGAAGGATATATGTCAGTATAAATCTACAATTTACTTAACAGTACCAGAAATGTGTTGTGTTCAATCAAAATTTGTTCTATATTAAAAGACATCAAGAGGTTTTCTTCATGATAAATATCTCTTTATTTCCTTTTATACATTGATAGAAAGTAATCTAGATTATTTTGAGGTAAAGAAATTTTAACATTTGTGCTGAATTTTTATATATTTTCTGCATAATTCTTTTTGGTTTTTTATTACAATCATAAAATAACAGGAAAGTGTAGAAGCATTTGTTAATTTGTAATATGTGGCCTTATTTATTTCTTATATTTATGAAAATTACCATAAACTGATTTTTCTCACTTATGAAAAGTTAAAAGACCATAAAAATCAAGCCTTGAAGATATATATATATATATATATATATATATATATATATATATATATAATACTCTTATTATGATTGCGCACTCTGGAGAAAAAAATTTTAAAAACACTTCTGCGATTTAGGCATAACTCTTCAGCAATGAATTGAGTTCTTTCTGTGACTGGCATGTGTATACACCGCTTATATATAACACACTAAAATTTGCTTTCTCTTATTCTATGCACCTATGGCTTAGGAAGTAGCGACTCTAACTGACACGAAATGGATCCAATTTTGATCCTGGCCAGAAGCAAATAGATGTCTAGCCACACTGATGAGCTGTGATACAGCGAAACAGGCTTGTATGTGGATGACCAATATATATTTAGATATATAATGTGTAGTTGAAGGAAAAGAAATCATGTATATTTCATTTAAAATTAGATATTTATTTTATAAAAAAGATTACATATATTTTGTCATTGGCAGGTATGTTGGCAATCTACATTGTAAATTTCAAATGTTCTTTATTTTCTGTATTCATAACTCAGAATGAACAAATTTCTGTATTAAACTGTTCAGTTGTTTTCAATAAATATTCATGGCCGAAGCTTCTTCTTCATATTAACATTTAATAATAATTCTACTGTTAAAAGATTTTCCTTCAGCTACTCAACAAAACTGATATTACTCTAAAATATCTACACATTTTAGTCAATATGTTTTAGTAATCTGTTGTATCTCGGGAGGGGATAAACAGAGAAAGAATAGTGTAAGAAATAACTCTTAACACTGAGTATATATAAATAGAGGTTTATTATACCTCAGTACAATAAACCAAATACAAGTATACCAACGAACAGTTAACAAAAATAACAATCAAGAAGGCAATGTCTCTGTATAGGATGTATGTGTCCGTCTTGAGAAGAAGGCTTCCGTCTAGTGACATCTAACTCTCGTCTGAGGTCGATGACTCTCGATCTCACTCGTATAATGATGTAGACTCACGATCACTCAGTGTAATGACGAAGACTCTCGTATAGTTACGAACACTTCGTATAGTTACGAACACTCTCGATCACTCTGTAGTTCGTTCTAATCCCGGTCTTTTATAACCTGGGCCATACCCATTCCTGGGTGGGATAGAATATTTCACTACAACATAATCTGTCAAGTATATTTTTAAATGTGAATTCATCAAAGTATGCAAATTTTTAAAAAAAATGACTTTTAGTGAAATTAGATATAAATTTTTTTTAATTGCTTTTTCCAACTTGTTTCATCTTCATCTCTTAAGTGAAAATAAATCTGTAAAAAAAACTGAATAAATAAATAGATCTTCTTTAAAAAACTAAAATTTCATAATTAGACATTAGTATAAAATAATAAATGAAATATATGAGGAAGTGCAGAAGAATTCTCAACTGAAGAAAAAAATTTACTACCAAATTTTGATGTCTGTTCATTTTGGGAAGTGACTTAAACTGGGAATTTTTCAAACCCATGTGAGCACTAAAAAAAATGAAAGTATCAAATTTATATGGTAATTGGTTTTTTAAACAATGCTTAAATTGAATTTTATTTCACCTGTTTACAATCACAGTGTATCATTCGTGTTACATTCAATGACAGGAAGTACTCCTTTCCAGTATTTGGTGCTTTTGGAAATATCCCTTGATCAAAAGTTATGTGTTTATTTGCATCAGTGTCACTGGAAATTATGCTGAATTTGTTCAACCTGTTAGATATAATGACTTACATGATTTGAATGGTTTAACCATTGATAGTGATTCTGACTTCTTATGGTTACAGACAAAATGCCTTTACAGAAAATCAACTTTTAAGCTCTATTGAGGTTCAGTCTAAACTGTTGGCTTTAAGTGCAATAAAATTGGAATAGTATATGTAATCTGTATTACAAAATTGACTTATTTTCTAGAGTATTTTTCACTCACTAACAACACTGAATTCAACTAAAACTCTGTTGCAGTAGTCACTAGTAGTCATTTGTCACTACTAGCTTAAGTGACAAGGGCGTATGCCATGCATCTAGACTGGTATGACTGAGTGTGACAGTATGGTAACCGCAGCTGAGCACCTGACTAGCTCCTTCTATGTGTTTCAGTTGTATGCTACTGTATGAGTCTCTGGGAATGATTTTCCAGTCTACCTAGTCCATTTTTTCCTCTGCCAGCTTAAAATGGTACTTTGTAGGGTAACTGTAGAAAGATTGTTGCCTCTTATGACAGTAACACCTCATGTGTAATTAATATTAAATCAAGGATGATTTTTTAATTTCAACACTTCAGTTGAGAATTTAGGCTTATGGCCATATCATGTTAAAACACCGGTCCATATGTGATCACCCAAGTGATAGATGTTTGGCTCTCCTCCATGATTCTACATAGCTTTTTGGCTCTCACTCTCCAAAAGGTTGCCAATTCCTTCTATATATTATAATTATAAAGGTTGTTTTTTATCGCATGTTGGTAGCATAGCACTTCATTTATATTCTTTATAAACATGTAAATTGGGGTATATCTGTTTAAATTTGTGACTATGTAATTGAGCTTCTGTCTGTATAGATTTGTGATAGTGTAACTATAACTAAGAAATAACAAGAATGCTTTGTATTTATTTCTGAGATGAATAATTTTGAATATGCTGGTATTATTTCAAACTATTGTTCTCATTTTGGTTGATGAAGATGTTATAATAGACACAATTATTGTTATGAGTTAGTTACATTGATGGTCTAGTCTTTTTTTTACATTTTTGAAATGCATGTAAATTAACATTTTTATTTTTTTTATTTAATAATTTCACTCCAAGCAAAGTGGGACTGTCACTAGTGCCCAGGGGGTTACAGTGTTACTGGGTATTGAAGAGAGAGTAAAAGATGAATGGGATTCAGGAAGGTAGAAGATAGCAATTGATGTTCAATTTAAATATTTGGAGATTGTGGCTATTAGGGAAGCAAATAAATAGAAAGGTGTTTCGCAAGCAGGAAGTGCGAGAAAAGAAAATATTCAAGTAGAAGTGGCAGTTACATTTAACTATTTCACATTGAAAGGATGGGACCTCAATGCCAATTTAGTAGCATGCTTAAATTCACATGGATGGGTCACAAGGAAAAAAGTGCATTGAAAATATTTTCAGAAAAGACAGAGGGAAGCCATATCACATTGGTGAGAAAGTAACTAAAGTCGAGATGCCAAGTCAGGATTGATTATACTGCAGATTCTTCTTTGGATTTTGTCAAGAACCTCAAGATGAATAGCAGGAGCACCTGACAAGATATGGCAACAGTATTCAATGAAAAGGTGAATAGTAGATTTGTAAATGTGCAAGATGGATTCTAACAAGAAAAACTTTCTGGCCTGACATAGTGACCCAACCTTTCTAACAGTAGATGCAGCTATAGGTCCAATATATTCGTTCTTCTTCAGATTGGTTGAAAATGTTAGGCTAAGGAGGTGCAGTGTGTTACATTCAAGAAGACTTGCACCAGCCATACTGATGGCAGGCAGAAAGGTTTTCCTATGTTGGATAAAAGAGCAGTTTTGTTTTGGAGGTATTAAAATTTGCAAGCCTTTTCTTGCCACAGGTAACCACTGATTAGAGTCCCTGTTTCAAGAGTGGCAGCTAGGTTTACTTTTTGATCCTTGGCAGATTTCCTATTAAAATGGGTATAAATGATGGTGTTGTCTGCATAGATGCCTACTTTGGAACTGATTATCACAGGAAGATCATTGATGAAGACCAGAAACAGTATAGGACCTAGGATAGAGCCTTGAGGGTCACCTGCATTCATGTGAAAAGATCTGGAAGCCTGCCTGTTCATTTCACAGTTCAATAGAAATGATTAGATTAAATCAAACAATTGTCCAGAAATACTGTAGCCCTGGAGCTTGCATATGCAAAGTTCTGTCAAATGCTTTTGAGATATTTAGAGTAACAGCTTGATCTTTATCTTTATTATCAAGAGCCTGGTATACCTGCCAGTGATGGCCATTAGCACATCCTGCAGTAGACTTGGCATATTGTTTGTCAGAGAGTAGATTGTGAGAAGTGAGATGCTAAACTACTTCAGCATTGATTAGAACCTTGAATACTTTGTTGAAAAGTGGTAAGAGGCTAATAGGGCAATAAAGGGGTCAGAAGGTTCACCAGAGTTCTTGAAAACAGTAACTACAGATGATGACTTCCAACAGGTAGGAAAGCAGAGAGGCAATAGTTGTAGATTTTGAAGAGGACTGGACACAGCTCAAGAGCACATTTCTTTAGGATGATGACTGGGATTCCATCAGTTTCAGTCGTCTTATATAATTTAGAAATGATGTCCAAGACAAGAGACAAAGTTATGTATATATTACTTAACTGGGCCTCTGTTCTAGGTGGAAAAATATGTGTGGGTACTCCAGATGAGTCAAGTATGGAGTTGGAAGAAAATTTGCAAGCAAAGTATTCCTCTGTGTTTGCTGTAGATTTTAGGATTTCAAATTGATTGAATAGAGAAAGGATTGAAGATTTACTGTTTTTCAGTACACACTTGCAGAGTTGCCAATAATTTGCAAGATGCTATCTATTGTTTCATTCTATCAGCAAACAATAACTTTGCATCATTTAGGTATCTTCTCATAAAATCTTCGTGACCTACTTAATTAGATCAAAAAAGAAGAAAGATATGTAAATATTTATAGTCAAATAAGCTAATTTAATCCAGAATTTTATTTTGTTTTGATAAAATTTCAAAGTTATTGTAAAATGAGACCAACTTCAAAGTTAGTCTATCTCAAATATCTTTTTGCTTGAAAATTATATTTTATATACTTGTAAAAAATTTGAGTATTCCTACAGAAAAACAATATTATAGCTTTGTTCAAAAGCTTCAGTTTTCTATAAAAAAGCTTTAGATAGTTTAACCTGGAATTGTTGGCAGCAACATTTTATATTCTCTTTTTCTTGATAGTAACAAGAATTTCAAAATTACAAAATCAAAGAAGTATGCAATAGTGTTTAACTGTTTCATAGGAGATTTGCTAGTAAAAGTAAGTAATTATAGTTATATCACTAAAGAGTTTTTACTCTAACCATCTCTGACTCTTCAAAAACAGAATGGAATATATACTGGCAAAACTTATACACTCATCTTCAAAAATCGTATATGTAAAATTGTATTTATCTATTGGAATTAAAGAAGTTAACAAAATATTTTTATTATATGTCTGAAAATGTGATAAAAAACAAAATGAATGGACTTTTTTTTTTTTGCAAAGATAGCTTTTAATGCATTCAATATTGATGGTTCGGCATGTGCTTATCCGTTTTTGTTTGCTACAAAAACTAAAAAAATACAAATTTATCTAATGAAAACTTAGTCATAGTTTCCAAATCACATTTTTTTCATAAAAAGCACCATTTCTTTACTACATTCCAAAGCTGGGGTTCATTCTTTGAATTCCTCCTGTTCTTATATTTTTTAGGATTATTCAGTTTGGTTATGTTGCTCCTTTAAGCTAAATCTGCATAATTCCCAATATGTTGCTGGAATCAAAATAACTTTTAGACTTTTTATTTTTTAATCATTTCACTCCAAGTAAAGC
The DNA here is from genome assembly GCA_037127315.1 of Ascarosepion bandense. NCBI lineage: Eukaryota > Metazoa > Mollusca > Cephalopoda > Sepiida > Sepiidae > Ascarosepion > Ascarosepion bandense. The sequence goes on from JBBBDQ010029958.1 coordinate 622,655, forward strand.
AATAAAACCCACTAAAATGAAAAGGTTACAGAGTGTCAGAGAATATAAGAACAAGAAAACATTATTAAGGAGAGAGAGAACAATAAAAGAACAGGAAAGCTCATCAGAACAATTTCCATAAAAATGTTTATAGAAAAGATACAGGGAAGCTATATTATGGCAATAGGAAAGTGACTGAAACTGAGATGCCAAGTCAGGACCAATAATATTGCATATTCTTCTTTGGCTTTTATCAAGAATCTCAAAATGTACAGCAGTAGCACCAAACTGTATGTCATTACCATTCAGCCATTGCTTGGATGAATGGTAAACTTATAAATAGTTAAGATAGATGAAGACAAGAAAACTTTTCTAGCATGACACAGGGAACTAACTTTCTTAGCCATAAACCTAACAATTGATTCATTATAATCTTTTTGAGAAATAGAACAGCTACCAGACATAATAAACTAGTAAAAGCAATTTTAATTAATTTTCTCACTATTATGTACTAACAGAAATAGTTTTAGAATTTTGAAAACATAAAAAGGATATAAACTTGCCAAATCTGTACGTAGAATTTTCTTGATTTCATTTTATTTTTTGGTTGTCTACTATATAAGAAAATATGTATTGCCATGACCTGAGAATTTTTAAAAATTGAAAAAATAGGATAGGAGTAAAAAAAATTTAAAAAATCCCCAAAAATAGAATGAAGAAGAATGTGAAACAGAAAAGTAGGGTGGTTGTTTTTTTTTTTTTTGTTTTTTTTTCTGCTACTATATTGAACAAAATGCCTTTAGTTCAAACTTTTTATTGCTTTATCAGATAAAATTCCCCTGCCAATTTTCATGGAATGCATATTTGGAGAAGATGAGGTATGCCAAAGAATTTCTCTATCACACATGACTATGTGGAAAATGTGTATAGTCTATTGATTTTGGCAATTAACTGCAGATTATTAAGCATTAGCATTCACCCATCTTTATTTCAGCATATTTCTCATTTAACATTTTTATATTAATATATCAACATTTTTCATTTACCTGTATATGTATATCTGTTTGTATATCTCCTTATATTTTAATAGCTACAATTTCTTTTGTTTTTCTGAGTTACTTTTATAAATATCAAAAGTGTTTTGTACAATAATTTAAAGCTCTCTCTATGTGTGCATGCTCAGTTCAACTCAATTTATTTGTAAATACATAATGAACAGAAAATATTTTTGTGATAAAAAATAACTGAATAATGCTGTTATTGCAACTGAGAATTAAATAATTGAACACAAAATAACTTGTTAAAATTGTATTATGGAGCATCCCTAATTAAAAGGCTGCTTCTATAAAAGGATTCTTCTTCTAAAACTAAATAAATGAGCTGCATTTTTCTGCATTGATAAATCTTTCTGCAACCTACCCTAACTATTTATAGTTGGGTTTGATAAAAATAATATATAACTTCAGAGGATTATCTTCCCCACCCCAATGAACACCTGTTCCATTGTACTATGAGGTGGAAGGTGGAGGTTATCTCCTGATGCCTGAGGCATCCTGATAGGGAAATGCCAAGCTGAGCAATTTTTATTACCAACCCCATGTATGTGTGAAATTCTCACTTTAAGTAAAGTCTTGTACAATATTTCATTTGTGTGGGTGTGCAAACAAATACCATCTTTTTGTAATTGCCTGGTAAACTCATTCCACTGAAGTAGAAACACCTCCTTGTCGTAGTCCTTTTAAAAATTTTGCTTGCACACTTAATCTTTATTAATTATTTTAGAATTTGTTTTCTTCACAATCATGAAAATTAGTTTTTCACAAATAAAAAATGCATCAAGAACTAACTAAAACTCTATTAAAAAGTATTGTATTAAAAGTAAATTTAAGTTTGTATTAAAGAGTTTATAAGTATATGAATGGTTACTATGTAAAACCTTTTTATCTATTTCTTTTTAGTGTTATTTTCATAACAGCATTTGGAATATTTAACTTCCAGCTTCATATATTTCTCTCCACTTGATAGCACAGAGAGTGTATTTGTAAAGCAGAAACCTAAAAATATAATAATTATATCTACATATAACAAATAGCTAATTTTGTAAATTTTATTTTGTCAATTTTTACTCTTTAATGAATTATGACTATTTGCTAAAGAAAAAGTTGTTTATATTCAGTCGCATGATAAGTTGTAGGTACTTAAATAGAAATGGGTATATTGTTGCGCATAAGGAAGAGAGAGTCAGTTTTCATCGTAATCCCAAAATCTTTTCCTAAATATTCACAAACAGCAGTTAAAGTCTTGTTTATCTCCCTAATTCCTGTTCTCTTTCCATTTACATTAAATGGCATTTAAACAAGATTTAACTGATGCATGACTTTTTTCTTCTATTCCAGACTTTTTTCACTGCTGAATTTTTGTTCTCATTTCAATCACCTTTATCTCTGTAACAAATCTTCAGTCCTCATTTAATTTTACACTTGCACTTTTTTCTATTAGCTCTGCCAATATCAGTAGTAATTTAAAATTTCAATTTCAATAAAGTTTCAAAATGTAGACATTCAATTAAAGAACAAAAAGTTTAGCTCCTGATTATCAAGACAGACAATCTATTTCTAATTTTTCTTCTTACAACTGTTATTTAATCTATCTGCATCATAACCTATAAGTAGAGTAGCTGTGTGCCCATGATAGCAAACTGTTTTCTTTCTGTTTGTATGTGATTTTTGATTGAATATTATTGTTTCATGTATCTGATTTATATTTTTATACATGTGATATATCAATTGTCTTTTATAGACAATATCTTTCTGTAGTTATTATATTAGATATTTGTTTTTATTAGTATAATTTTATGTGTAGGGGAAAATATAAACATAAGCCTTGGTTATATGTGTAGAGGAAGATATTTTATAATGAAGCTATTTCTTCTGTTAAAGAAAACACTGTTCATACAATGGTGATTTTTTTTTTACCAAGTTGATAAACCTTTCTTTTTTAATTACATTTTAAACTCATCTTTCAAATTTGCCACTAAGCTATTTGCTTTAAAACTTTAACATATATTCTAAGGTATAATATTAAATGTCAAAGGTTACAATAATTTTAGTTAAAACAGAACTCTGTGTTAAAGGAAATTTTAAACATCCATAATCCATATAAGTATATCGTGAAAATGGAACATCATAAAATCTGATCTAATGTAGGATGAAATTGCAATCTCAGATGCTTCCTATACAACACTTCTACTTAACATGTGTTGCTTTATTTTCAAATTCACTTGGAAAATTGCTATTTACATATCTTATCAATGCAACAATTATGCAGTTTCTTTAAAAACCCTTTAGTTTTTTTTAAACAATTCAGGTTTGTGTAGGCTACTATTAAACATTTTTCTCAAGGAAATATAGGTTTTTTATTCTTCATAAACATTGCATGTTATTCAGCTATAACTAAAAATGTGTAAATTGATTATTAATTTCAAATTATTATCTAAATCTATCTAAATCTAAACTTATTTATAAATGGAACTTTGTGTGTGTGTGTGTCCATTACCTATAGACTCTGAAATGGCTGAACCGATTTTCTTGAAAATTTACACAGTTGTACTATAAGCATCTGCGAGTGTTCTTAGCTAGGTTTTGTGTCGAGGTATCCCCAATGAATATCGAAAACTGATAATCGAAAAAATCCAGTTATAGAAGGAGTGGTCCGATTTTAATCAAATTTTATACACTCATAGACAAAGATATAAGAAGTGATATTCAGAAGTTTCAAGGTTGCAGTTCTTACAATAGTGCAGAAAATTGATAATATATATATATATAAAAGGCAAGATGTTTGTGTGTGTGTCTGTTTATCTGTATGTCTGTATTTTTTCAGCCCTTTTATTTTAGTTTTTGCTTCGGGTTTGGCTCTAAGTAGGTATAATTGTAGTTCTTAGTCTCAGCCATGATACCATTTATTCAGAGGACTTATTTAGCCTTCAAAATTCAGTTTACAACAAAAAAACTTATTTGATATCGATACCAGGAAATCAAAATTTGACTTACATCCATTCATTTTTCTTTCAGTCTACGATTTCGCTTTAACTGGAAACAACTATTGCTTTTTAGTCTTTCGTGCCAACGTCCAAAGAGTCTGAGCTCCAGGACCATAGATTTGTTTTAAAGCTTTCATTACACCCAAGCAATGCCGGGCAATGCTGCTAGTATTTATATAATTGTTTTCAAATTCTGAATAGAACTTACTTGGTTACATTTAATTATTTATTTCATTTCTCAATCTGCTTTTACACATTAAATGTATATTTTTTCTTTTAGTGCTCTTGAACTGGCTTTGAAGCATAAGACGCACATCGATACAGTTCTCATCTATCGGCAGAAATACCTCCAAAAGTTTGAAAAGCAGGAATCAGATAAAAGATTTCTCCAGTATGGTGAAGGAGTAAGTGAACAAAAAAAAGAAAAATAGATTCAGTTTTCTTTTGTGTAATCTTAAAATTCTTAATTAAATCTTTTAATTTTTCTTCATCACTCACTCTCTAGTTATGCTTTTCTAATTTCATCAAACAAATATTTGCTCCCTCTCTCTCTTTTTTTTTTTTTTAAATTCTGCTCTTTACCTCTTCCGATTAAACTTTCTCACTTTTGGACAGCTGCCTTTCTCCTTGTTTCTTTGTACAATTACTAATTTTCTTCTAAACATTCATCTCTTTATTTTCTAATTTTTCTCTATTCCCAAACACTTTTACACACTGTCTGTAATACAAACAAGAAGCATCCATACATGGTAATGGTAATGTTAGCTGTTTCCTTATAAAAAAAAACATTTGGTATTCATTGACTAAGCATCCAGTGAGTGGCATTGTCAGTTGAAATTTATAAAATATTTCTTTTGAAACAATTTTTCAGGAAGATAGGTTTCTCAAATTTTCAAACCTGTTATCACTCTTTTTAGTATTGATGGAGGCTTTTTTTCCTTGCATTTTACTTGTAGTAGGGTGGAACATAACATCTTGATTATATCATTATTTTTTCTTTGAGTTACATGTGATATCCATTTTAGCTATTGCTACTGCTCTAATGATGTGGCTTCTGTTTCTGACACAATTCTTTGTTTGTGATTTTGCAATTCCAGTTCACAAGGTTCATCAAAACCACAGGCTTCATTCACTCAAAGCCACATTTCACCATTGATCTTAGAAAGCAATTTGTATACAGCTGACAGTTTAGATATTTCTAAACAGATTCAGTGCTATGCATAAAATTCAGATGAAAGTCTCAATCTGACTCAGTTAATTAAGAATATGACTCAAGATTTCAGATTAATTTTTTTGGTTTTGTTGCAGTATGCAGAGTTGCATGAAACTATCTCTAGTGCAGCCCATTCTATGTTCAATTTCCTTATCTCCTATACTAAATTTGTTATAACTGATACCCTGTGATATTTGAAGTGTTTGATATTTACTAAGTTCACATTCTGAACTTTTATGATGAATTCAGGACATTTGCCATCACTGTTTTCATTCCAATTACAGATCTTTTTTCCCTTTTCAGAAAGATTTATTTTGAGTCCTATTTTCTGGAACACTTGGTAGACGATATTGATTTTCTGTTCAAGATCATTTATAACCCAACTATGAACAACTATGAATAACCTCCATCCCCATCAGCATAATGGCCTTAGGAAAGAAAGCAAGATTGTTGTCTTCTATTAGGAGATTCATTTTGGGATGTGGTATGGAATGTTTAAATGATTAGTGGCCATCTCATCTATGTTTGTAAATGAGCAGGTCATATTCTAGTAAAGACTGGAGCTCATTATTTCATCTGTCACAAACTGTCTAATCCAATAGTTTGAGATGTTGAAGTCAATAATCATTTTTGTTACATTATCTGTGCATTGAATCACATGGCATACCATGTGACGTAATGTCTTATGGGATAATTGAACTATGTGTTAAGGATGGAATATATCTTTTGAGTAACAAAAAGCCTAACAAGAATTCTCCAATGCTGGTTGAGGCTTCCATTTCAAAGAGCAATGTCTTACCATCAAAGGTGTAGTGGCATTCAAAAATATTTGAGTTAGCATTATAATCCCCATGAATGCACAGTTTTATGGGATTTTTTATTATACAAAGTTTACTTAATCCTGTGTAGTGTTTCTTTTTTACTAAAACAACACTTTTTCAGTTGAGGTATAAGCTGATATCACACAGATCTCACAGCCATGAACATATCTGATTCTGACTGGATGTTGATTTGTTCTATTTTCCACTTGAAGAACTTTTTAATTTTTGATTTTGTAGTCCATTTTTTAGTTGTAGAGATTTAAGTTTTTGATTAAACCTTTTTAATACAATGTTTGAAAAAAATTAACATAATAAATTTTACCTCTCGTCATTCTTGACAAATTGAACTCTGAATATTTGCATCCTATCAAAATTTGTTTTTAATGTAAATACTTTGCAATCAATAACTGATTTATAAAAGTAGAATCTAATATATTAAGTGATAACCAATTTTAATTCATTATCTCCAATGCTTTATGTTTTTATGACCAGATACAATATTGATTATATTCCCATATGTTACACTGACACTTGTTATAAATACATTATTTCATCAGTCTGAGTAACATTACAATTATGAACAAATGATAAAATATGTTAAAAGTTTTTTTATCAGATTTTCCCAGAAAATGTTAAGTATAGAAATAGTTTCTGTGAACTGTTGTAAATTTATACAGTTTGATACATTGATTTTGGCTCTATCTGTAAAAATAAATATCTAAAAACAGGTTGTCATTTTTTGGTAGGGTAGGAGTGGGATAGGGTAAATAAATGTGTCATAATTTGTCCTTACACATATATATAATTTTTTTTTAAATAATAAACTTTGTGAACAGAGCCGATTAATTATCATTTTTGTAGCTTTGAAGCATATTATCCTTCCATTTTTCAAGCTATTAACAAAACCATGCATAACTAACAGCAAATATATGCAATTGTTATTTTATTTGACATTATGTCAATGAAAATTTAATAAAAATATTATACCCTGAATAATAATAATAATGAGAATTCCATACAAAGTGGACTAAATTTAGTGGGGATATAAGCAAATAAACTAGAAAAAGGAAGACAAGAAATAAATAAAAATCAAGACATTTATATTGCATGACTTTTCTTTGTGAGTTAATTGCTAATTATATGTACATTATTATGAATAAGCCATTAAGTTTCCTCTTGGAATTTCATTTCTCAGTTTTAATTTATTCTATAAAATTAACTCAGATGGTTTGTGTTTTGCTCATTTCTATTTCACTCTTTTCTTTTTCATTGCAATTATTCACTGAAGTAATGAGTTTTATGAAAGGTTCATTAAAGTAGCCTTTAGCAACATTTTCAGACATAAGTGTTACTACTAAAAGCCTGATTCGTAACTCTAAATACATCTTACATACTTTTTAATTATAGAGAAATTTCTGTGACAAAATGCAGGGACGGCAATACACTTACTACATCATTATTATTTTCCTTTATGTAATTTTTTATCATCATATTTGTAAAGTTCAAACACGTTTTATGCCTCTTAAATAATATATACTTTGTTTAAATATTTTAATACAAGAGTGCATGTTTTTAATGTAAATATATTAATGCTAATGGTGTTCATTTTTTATAAATTTAAAAACTCTTCCATTTCTTTTTTGACAAATTAAACATTCACTTCATTTTTCCACTTATAGGTTTATTTTCACTTTCATTACCAGTTTATTTCAAAAGTTTTTTATTGTGAATTCATAAAATATACAATTCATAAAAATTTCTAACAAAATAATACCATTATTTTGTCAAATATAAAAAAGTCTCTAGGATCTTACCTGATTGTTACCTAAAAAGATTGTCATTGCAAATATTGTTTGCATTTGCATACTTGAGAAATGCTTGTATGTACAAAGTATTTGAGAACACATCTTTAGCAGCCTTAAATGATCTATTGTAATGTGTCATATTTTAGCATTGTCATTTCTCTCAAAAGCATTAGCATGGCAACTTCCAATCTAACACATGAAACTAAAATGCATACCATGCCAACCACAGTGATTTAGGTGTTGCCAACTTCTTGAAAGTGACTACATGAACAGGAGGAATGACAGTTGGCTTTGCACAGGTCCCAAAGACGTACCCACTATGATGCACAGTAAGGTCACATAATCTTCCATAGTCCTGAGCATCGTGAGCAATGAGGACTGACTCATGCTGCTCAATACAGGACCAATGTCTACATCAAGGTGCTGGACAAGGTTGTCAAAGCCTAAAAGGGGATTGCTCAATCAATTATAGCAGAATTCTGCTCTATCCCATGGCAAGTGGCAAGCTGAGAATTTTCCAAATTACATCAACATCACATCAACAATGAGGTAAAAACCCACTAGCTCTCCTAATTTTAATGTCCTAACTACTATATCTGGAGTAATATTGAGGGACCCTAACTAGTTGAAGGACCTCATTGTTGATCTGATGGCCAACATATATAAGAACTACTTGATCTGAGTATGTCCAAGTCCACATCATGATTGTTCTTGAAAGTGAAGCCAGTTTTATTTTTCTGAGTTGAACAGAACAATCAAGTTTTTTTAAGTATACTTTTTTTTTTCTTGAATATCTTTGTTTAGCTTTACATTTTATAATTTTTTCTCAATTACTTGGTGCATTCTGTATATTCTATTTGTTGTTTATATTCTGCCAGAAAAAAATCATCTAACCCGAGAACTTCAGTGAAAAATATTATTTCCTTTTATGCTATTCTTGAGAACAGTTTTGTTGTTTTAGCCAAGAATAAAAGGACATTAATGTAATCAAATATAATCCCTAAGCAATTGATAAAGTATTGAATCAAAAATTGTAACTTTCTGTGGATTGACATGTAAACATGTATGTGGATGTTAGTAGATGAGTTTGTAGCGTTCCATATAGATAGATATCATTCATAAAGCATTTGCTGATTTACAGATACTGGGAAATATTCCAGAACTGCAATTGATTTTTTGTTTTGGCTTTCTGACTTGCCATGGTTTCTACTACATTATTCATATCAGCCAACTGGACTGTTGGCAAGCAGCAGAATAGCAGTGGAAAGCATAAAGTAAATTTTAAAGATTTCTAGTCTGAGTGGTAATGTCACAACTTGTAAAATGATATCTGAATGTTGGTATCATGATATTGTATTATTCTGACCATTACCATTCTGATATATGATTGGCTAACCTCTCAACCAATAATCTGATATTTTCCAGTCAGTGCTGCTTTCCTATATTGTTATCAGTATAAAGTGAGTTTTTTTTCTCTCTCTCTCTCTCTCTCTCTCTATATATATATATATATATATATATATATATATATATATTAGAAAAAAACTGAATAAGATAGTCCATTATTATTAACAAAGTATAAAATTTTCTATATTAATTATTTTAAAATGCAAAACATTCTTATCAAAGGATAGTTTTGTTTTATTTTTTATTGTATATTAGTTTTAGCTGTAAAAGGTGTTTGTCAGTGAACATGTATAGCTTTTGAACAGCACATAAAAGCAAAGTAATAATTACAAAATATATTTACACTTGTCAAAATTTTTTGTGGTAAGCAAGTTTTGTATTTGAAAGAATTACTGAAATGATTTAATGCTAAAATTTGACATAACTGCTAGAAATATTACCATTGTATTTATATACTATTTAATTGATTGTCTGTTAAATAATATATAGTCAGGTTTTCATTTTGTATATATTCTTATGAAACCTTAATATGAGTCAATATTTAAATATTCATAATCAGAACTGAATTGATAAATATAATCTCAGCTCTAATATGAACTATTCCTCATTATATCAGGAGTTGTTTGATATATTCTCAACTTCGTTGTTTTTATCAAGAACATCAACACAGATGCTATTTTTTTCAATTGTGAGAGATCCTCAAATGAGTTTTTGCATTAAGTCTTATACTAGCTTTGTTTATACAACTTTTTATTGTATTGTGAACCATTTCAAAGGTGACATGTTATTTATACATATATGTTTAGCCATGTCCAAATTCCTGGTATCACTTTGGATTATGTTTTTGATATTTTTCAGTACTAATATTTACAAATTAACTGGTTTCTGTTTTATATTCTCAAATACAACTTTGAAATATAATGCACTCAGTGTTTTTCATTATATTTTTTCACATGCAAGTCCAACTTTTGAAAATTGCATAAAGTAGTTTTTCTGTAAATCTTTTGCGTGATGTTTTTTCATCTTTTTTATGTAAAATAGTTAACCTGTCTGATAGTTTAAGTGTTATTTAATATAAATAGTTTTTGCTTTGAATATTCATATATTTGAGGTATAAGATATCAGAAATCCTACTTATAACTTTTAAAGGACTATTAGCAGCTATGCAAACGTGTGCTGAACAACAGCAAATTCTCCATCCCTCCCTTAATCAATGAATTTGAGGTCTTCACAGCATCAGCAGAAAAGGCTGAGTGCTTTGCTCACAGATTCTCATCCAACTCCACATTTGACTCGTCTGGAGTACCCACACCCGACTTCCCTATTAGAACTGAGGTTAAACTGAATGATGTTCACATTACTCTGTCACTGGTATCTAAGGTAATATCAAAACTGGACCCCTATAAGGCTAGTGGAGGTAATAGAATCCTGGTCATTATCATTGAGAAATGTGCCCCTGAACTCTCCTCTGTCCTCTCTAAACTCTACAATTATTGCTTTTTTGCTTCCTGTTTTCCTGCATGCTGGAGGTCCTCTTCTGTGGTTCCTGTATTCAAGAACTCAAGGAACCCTCGGACCCATCCAACTATTGCCCTATCAGCCTACTACCAATTTTCGGGAAAGTGTTCAAGGCCATTATTAATACTGTAGTTCAACATTTTATTGCCCATAAACTATTCTCAGACAGGCAGTATGGCTTCTGATTCACTAGGTCCACAGCTGATATGTTAACAACCATCATGGAGTATATATACCAGGCCCTTGATAAGTCCAGCGAGGCTCGTGCTGTTGCCCTGGACATTTCCAAGGCTTTTGATAGGGTTTGGCATGCTGGCCTTCTACTCAAGCTATGGGGTTATGGTATCATCGAATGCTTGTTTGATCTGATTCAATCTTTCCTATCTAACCGCTTAATGAAGGCCGTCCTGAATGGGCATACCTCTACATCCTACTGTATAAATGCTGGTATCCCTCAAGGCTCTTTCCTAGGCACAATGCTCTTCCTTATTTTCATAAATGATCTCCCAGACATGATCAAATGCCAAGTAGGCATCTACGTAGATGACATCACAATTTACTCCCGTATTGGTAAGAAATCCGGCAAGGCAGACAAACACTGCTGATTCTGAAAGGGATCTAAACTCAGTGGTTGAATGGGGAAAGAAGTGGCTTGTAAATTTCAATGTGTCTAAGACAAAGCTGCTGCCTGTCAATCATCACAGGCACCCCCCACACACACACACACTTTCTCCCATAAGCACGGACCAAGCTAGTTTTCCTGAGAGCAAAACACTACGCCTTCTCTGACACCCCCTGTAACTGGTTCGTCTTTTTCTTTACTCTTCTCCTGTCTAATTTTTTTCTCTTATGTAGCCTTCTGCACATCAGTGGTGTTACTGCCTTGCTTGGGGTGAAACAATTAAAAAAAAACTATACTGAAGGCAATAAATGATTCTTTTATTTAAGTAAAAGAATTTGTTTGAATTTGTCTTATTTTGTATTATCTTTCTATATGGCGATGTCTTTAAGTCACTTTGTGAAGATCACCAGGACTTTTCTGAGATAGAATTATATTGCTGGTTTAACCATCCAGTACTACTTCAACATTCATCTTGTGGAACCAAAATATGAAAATGTAGATACATACCTCAACCAGATTGTAGGTTTTAGTGGTATGTTTTAAAAGACAGTTTCTCAAAAAGCTCCTTATAGATTTTTAGTTATCACTAGAAAGTTTGGTGGCTATGCTGCTAAATCTTTTTCATATATATATATATATATATATATATACACCATGTTAAATCGTGACTGGAAACATAAAGCTCATATTATAATAGGAATTCTTATTACTAAATAAGTTATTGATGTAATGAAGGTAAAAGAATGCATCAGCAAAAAATTAGTTATAAGAACAGTAAGATCAATAATACTTGTTTAAATAACTTATGGAAATCTAAGAACTGAAGTTGTTTGTTTGCAGCTGGATTTAATGTTGAAAAAAGAGCAGAAAAGAGTTTAATAGCCACATTGTATTTTAGTTAGACTTTCTTTTCATAAAATCTAAAACCATATCTTTTCATTTGTTATAATCAAAAGGAAATCAAAATAACGTCAACAGTTTTATCATAATTGCCATTATTGAGATTCTGAACTGAAAGAGCTTAAAAAGAAATTGCAAAGTTTTAAACAATTTAAAAAATAAGCCAGTAAAGAATGAATGCTTTAAGACAAACGATTAAAATGATTAACTAAAAGATAGTTACCCTTAATTTCATAAATCAAACTTCTGTACTGCTGATATAAATAATTTGAATCAAATATGACTTAGAAATCATTTTTGTCTTAAAGCATTCATTCTTTACTTTATTCCAATTTAACTACAAGCTATTTTAGCTTAAAAATGCTAACTTATCAGTACTGAGTATTAATGGCAAAATTGCAGAAGATTATTCTGTATATTTTCTATTCTTGTATGTAAATGTTCTATGTTTGGAAATGTATGTTCCCAGATAAATAATAAATTTGAATGAAAGAAACTTTTACAGAATGGTCCTACTGGAAAGGATGAAATAAACCAAGTAACAAGTTGAAGTATATGCTGACGAGATTAAGATGTTGGCTAGATTAACTGAAGAAAATTTTGAAAGGTTAGTTAAGCACACATTTTGACTAGTTTACCTGATCACATTTCTATAGTGCTGCAGTAGTTTTTGTGTATTGAAACCATGTCTATAACAGATTTGATAGTTTATGGTATAGATATTGGATAAAATTCAGAGTCTTTTAGCATAATAAGATGACAGGTCTTGAATAATGAGAAATTCAAAGACCAGAAAACATGAACATTTAGTGGGTACTGTTTTAGGAATGAGAGGCTGCATATGGTTAAATAACCCAATCTTGGATTGATGTTTTACTGATATAAGTGGGTAGGTTGTATAGTTACCTATTGTAGCCAGGGAAATCATCAAGGCAGGGCTGTTATCTGGTAGCTTATCAAGTAAAAGCAATCCTATATTCTTCATTACCAATGTTGGAAGTTCTGGTAGTGGAAGGAGAGCAAGAAATATTGATACACTTGCATTTCTATCTTGATTGCTTCAAAGCTGGAGTGTAATGAGCAGTATAAAAGCAGTCAATGAAAGAGAGAGTGTGTTTGTGTCACCAGTATTGCAGAAATAATGGTGCTTGATGCATGATTAAACTTAAGGTAAACATACTTGAAAAGAATGTTGATGGTTTCAACATAGTAATAGATATGCACAGTATTGGTCAACTGAGAATGGCAGGCATTACAATCAATGAGGAAGGAGAAGAGTTCAAAGGAAGCCCAATGTGCCATAAGTATACAAATAAAGAGTACTAATTGTGAGCTCTAGAGAGAGGAATATTTCTGGTAAGATTAAGAAAAAGTATTCAGAATTTGATGGCAGACAATGGAGAGTTGGAGAGTCTTCCATGTTGGGAGAATAACAAGGGGATTTGTTATGAGAATTCCCTAGAAATGGGGAAGATGAAAATTGAATTTGAGGAGGAAGTAGAGAGGTGAAAATATTCTCATACTTTGGGGAGAGAAATGGGGGAAGTGGAATGTTGCCAATGATAACAGTAGTTCAGTCAACAAAAAATAAGGTTGAACCAATGTTTTAATTTTAAGAACTGAATATCTCACTGGCATGTCACTCTGGGAGCGGCAGTATATATGTAGGCAGAAAAAACTTGCAAGTGTGAAGACAAATGGAATTTGATGATTGTTGATTTGAAATAAGCTTACCTACAGTTTCATGTGGCTTAGAAACTGTGGAATTACCAACTGGTGAATTATATGAATAAAATATACTGTTAAATGAGGTTGGTATTTGAACTGAATTCTGCACCATAAATCATGAATGATGACCATCCTCAAGATGGTATTGGAAAAAGTAAATAGTCAAAAAGTGCTACTAACTTTGATATCGTATTAGTGAATGAAACAGATGACAACAGCTAAAGTAAAGAAATTTGAGTTGAATACAGAATTGCCAGAACTATTAGAAGGAACAGTTGTGTAGATTATGTTGACGATGGGGGAGCTGATTTTTCAAAGGAGAAATAAAATCTTTGAATTTAAAAAAAGGAGTAAGCAAGAATTGTTATTATTATGTGGAAAGTTTGTAGGTCACTACTCCATTGCTGAATGATTCAAAAGTACCTATAATTATGCTAAGAGAATAATTGAAAAGTGTGAGCTAAGAAGTAGATGAAAAGACATTTCCTATGATGAGTTATATTGTGAAGAGAGGGAAAAAGTATGATTCAGTAATTGATGCCTATATTAGAAAAAAGTGTATTTTGTGTGATATGAGTGATTTAAAAAACAGCCATTGTTGTAGAGATAAGATAGAAAATGCTACATGGCTATGAAAACATGATGATTGCAGTTGCATTAATGTTGCCAGATCAAAAGCCATTTTGAAGGAGACCAGTATGTCTCGAAGCTAAGATTTGCATAATATCAAAATCTGAACTGAATTGGTTACTGTGTTTGTATGATAGTCAAGGATTACTGCTTAGAAGAGAGTTCAGATGGAAGGAGTAGCAGAGATGATTATTAAGTGATGTTTGAAAATCTTAGAACTAATTACTGAATTTAATTCAAAGCTGCTTGTAATGTAGATGTTCTTATGAGGGTTATGAAAAACCTGATTAGAGATACAAGAGAACTGAGGGTGTGAATACAGTGTTTTGGGAGATGTCTAAAGAAATTGTACAGTATACATTATTTGGAAGTGGATAAGATTCTATTTCTACCAAGATCAGTTAACTCCAGTGTAACTAAAAAGGTTTTTTGGTGGGTGGTCAGGAGTTGACAAGTGTCAGTCAATTGACCTTCATGCTGAGTGTGCATAAAAAGAAAGAAATTCAAGTGAGGAACAATGGGGAGATAAAGATTAACTTTTTTTTTTTTTTTAATCATATCACCCCGAGCAAGGCGGTAATGCCACTGATGTGCAGGGGGCTACGTAAGAGTGAAGAGATTTGAAAAGAGAGAACCGGAAGCCACATCCTAAACAGGGAACAGGGGATGAGCCTCTTCACCTGTTCAGTAGACGTGGGTTGAGTGTGAACCAGGCAATAGTTTAGTCTATCTACTCCAATTGAAAAAAAAAAAAAGTGAGAAGTTTGGAAAAAGAGAAAACCGGAAACTGCATCCTAAACAGGAAACAAGGGATGAGCCTCTTCACCTGTTCAATAGATGTGGGTGGAGTATGAACCGGGCGATAGTTTAGTCTATCTACTCCAGTTGAAAAAAAAAAATTTTTTTTTAATTTTTTTTTTTTACTAAGTTTTAACTTAGTAAAAGTCGAAAGAAGCCTTCGAAGCTAAACTAATTTACAGAACCTTCTAGCAAGTTTAAAGAAATGACCATGTAAAAACAAAATAAATAACCCTTTGGCTGTCCAGGAAATGGCCGCTGAAGGAAAAAAGACAGGACCGCTGCTAAATGCTGAAATGCAAATGTGCTGTAACAGTTAGAGGCATAATACAGTTCCTTACTTAAGAATGGCAAAAAAGAAAATTAACATAAAATACAAGAAAAAGAAGAATGGCTGGCCAACTTACAAAACAGATAAACTTGAACTGAAGTCGAATGACAAATTCCACCAGAGAATAATTCGACTGCTGATGTGATACATTATCTTTCAATGATTGATTGCAAACCCAGAAGAGTCTCTATTCTATATGGAGGGAGATGAGTGTGGAGACACTAGTTGAAATTGTAAGGTCCTAATAGATGAAGTGTTAATTGATTATGGTAACTTGACCCTTTGTTTGGAATTGTTTTAAAAAATGCTTGATGGCTGAAATATCAAACACTGTTTTAGAACCAAGTGGCAATGAATTTGTAGAGAGAGACAACTGAACAATCAAGTTTATGGCCTGAAAGGAAAGCATATCTTATTTATTGATGCAGTCTTTTGGTACAGCAGGGAAGTGGGAAGGACATGTGTTTGCCCAGATTGGTGATGTGGATAAGCCTTGAAATGTTTTATGCATCTTCAGTAGGAAGAGGAACAGTAACATATTGTTTTCCTAGAATAATATTTCAGTTGACTTTTTGGCTTGTTATTTTCTGGCTATTCATAAGAATGTTAGATAATGATGAGGAGGAGAAGGATGTGGTTAATGATGTTGGCAAAAAGATGATCAGGAGGAGAATATTGTAGTCCCACAAAAGTGAAAGAGAAAGAACAACATCCATATAAAAGAACAAGCAACTATGAGATGACATAATACAGATGATGCTGGGTTAGTTAATTTTAAATAAATGTAAGTAAAAATGGAGTTTTTTTCTCATTTCATTTGTTTTATTTAACTATTCTCAGCTTGTTTATAGGTGCAGTGATTTTTAGATCAGGTATCATGTGAAATGATTGGTGAATATAGAGGGCACTTGAGTAGGAGGAAGGAAATGAAAGCAATGCCATATATATAAAAGTGAGTTGGTGTGAAGAGAAACATAATCCCAAGTCTAGTATAAACTGGTGAGTTTTGTCAGTACACCAAAACTATTTACTTTTCTCTTGGACATTAGAAGTGTGTAATATTTCATGTCATCAAACCTCTTTTCTTTCTTCTTTTTTCTTTGCATGCATTTCCAGATAAATCCTGTTTATTGATGTAGGTAAGATTTCTTTTTCATTTTAACTACATGTCTATGAGGTCAATCATGTTTTACCTAATAAGTTTAATTTAGTGACTAGAGAAAGTATATAAGAAAATGATACCAACAACTCATAACTTTCAAATTATGATTGCTTGAGGTACATTAACCATAATAAAGAAACCAAACTTATTAAAAACAACTGTTAAGCCAAAGAATAAGAATCAGGTCATGATAAAATTATTTTTGGCATATGACCATATGAGCTGGATAGTCAAATGAATCATCACCAAACAGATTCTCCCTAAAATTACTTTAATGTATAACTAATGCATTACTTTGATTTTGCATAAATAAAGCCTTACTTCAGAATACAAGGTGATACTTGTGACCTCAAATGAACTAATTACTATATTTTTAAAATGCAATTTTTTTTTATCCCATACCAGTTGAATCGTTTGTGGTTTCAATTGGATCAATCTAGCATTTATTTTTCTGCACTTTCTCAGAATCAGATCTATTCTTTTGTTTTATCTATTTACTTAAGACTATAATTATTTTTTAGTTAAATATAATCTTACAAATTAATTTTAACAGACTTAACATTTTTAATTTTTAACTTGTGCAGTCTTATGGAAAACACACTGTGTTAAAATTTTAAATTAGTATAACTTATTTTGCAGATTCAGGAACTATAGAAGATAATCTTTATTCCAAAATAATTTTTTATGGCAAAAAGGACAAATATCTACTCATTCTAAGTTCCAGCAAAAATAACAGCTGTGTTGTGAATGAAATCTCCATGAGATAATGATATTGGGGGTTGAAAGCATAATTAGAACTATTCCAAGACATCCTAGCAGTACTATATGATACTACTTCACTTTCTTGATTTTTCATTTATAATGTGGGAATGCCACATGAATATACATTATTTACACTGGACTGTTTTCCTCATCTTTATTACCATTTTTATGACATTTTGGCTGTTGTGCATTCTGGCCTTCTTCAGGTGATAGGAATTTTGAAACACTTTGTTTTGATCCCTGGGGTAGATCTTATTTTCATTCCATGTGTGATGCCACTTCTGAATGCTATGTAGTTATCTCTCTTTAACACAACTGTTTAAGTTATTTGTTCATGCTGCTGTAGTTAGGTATTGAACTCACAACTTTTTGGGTCAGGTCAATGGAACTAACCAATGCCTATATCCACTGGGCCAGTGGATATAAGTGTTGATTAGTTAAAAAATAGCAATAAAGATGAGGAAAACAGTCCAAACAGTGTAAAAATGTAAATACTACCTCCTCTCAGAAGTATAGATAAGTACTACATGAATAATAGCTTCATCATGTCTAGTTGACTGTCATTATAGAGACCATTGATCATTGATGAGACCAGTTGTTATTTTATGTTCTCCAAAATTAAATATTAGTCAGTATTCTACATTATCTTATCTGAAATGATTGGCATTCTTCATTTTTTTTCAAACTAGTAGCTTGTTCTGACAAACAAAGAAAGCTTGTGTACTGTGGTATTTTCTTAACATAGCTCCCTACAGTTGGTTTACAATCTCAGTCTGAGAATAATATCTTTTTTCTTTCTTTTTATTCTGAGATTAAAATAAGCACTATCCCAAATTTAAAACCCAATGATTTCTGTTTTTATAACTTATAGACTGTTTTTTTTTCTACCTTATTATATTTTTTGATTTTATAAAATACAAATATAATTTCTGTCCGAATTTCTTGGATGAGAAGTTATTATTTACACTATTAACATATAAATAGTGAAAATAAAATAATTGTCCTTTAATAATTCTAGCTTTAATTTTTATAACATTAAAAGAAAATGTTACAATTATTGCATTCAATAGTTTTACATGATATATTTTAGTTAGTTTCTTGAAGAGTGATCATGACAAGATAACTTAAGTTTCTAACCCAAATTTACTCAGAAAATATCTCAAATATATGTGTAGCATAATGGTTATTAGTGTGAAAAGTGGAATTGGCATACCAAGTTCAAATTCTGACAATGTCTTTCCTTTGAACAAAATACCCTTGGAAAAAGACCAAAACCTACATTCTCCAGCTATAGTTTAAATAGCAAGAAAGTCTGGAATCTCTTGCTTTGACAGGGTAAGCAGTCTATGATAATTCTGAATTCAAAACTTGCCTGAAAAGAGATGTGTTTTGTCACGCTAACTTTTCCTAGTCCTCACTACTACTGTAGTACATGTTCTTTTAAGACCCTAATGGGTTACAGGTTTCTTGATTGTGATTGTCCTCACATATTATCTCAAATACATCAAAGAAATGTGTATTCACTTTTTCAAAACAATGTACTGAAACATATGAAAATTGTCTTAGTATAGCAAACACACGCACACACATATATTAGTGTTAAATCATAATAATGTTTATTACCAAAATTGCTATTTTTTCAGTAGTTTACTGGAGGAAAAACATTTTAGGCAAGCAGATTTTTTTGTTATAAAGATAAGGATAGAACATTAAGAAAATTAATGTGGAGAAACTTGTCATATCAGCATGGACCAAATACAATTTAATTAATCACTAAAGATATACCCACATCAAACATACATGACTAAAAAATCAAGCTCATTAAAAAAATACAGAATTTCAGAAAACATGTAAGATATAAAATATTTTACTTCCTAAACAAAGACAAACCCAACAACAGCATGACACAATAACTTTGTATTTTTGCTAACAAAATGCCTTCCACAACAGATTGATCTTATTATATTTAAAAACAAACTAATGAATATAATAAACAAACTAGAAATAAGAAAAACAAACCACAAATTCCAAAATCAATTAGAAAATGACCAAAAAGTGATAATTCAAAATGCTATATATACAATCTGACAAATCTAGAACCATCTACCAAATGGATACCAATGACTACAAAAAATTAGTTTATAAAGAAATCACTAAGTTCAACAAAACCACCTGCAACACTATGGAAAACAACATAAACAAGGAAGCAAAAAATACTTCTACCAAACTAAAACTAGACAACAGGATCAAGCCACTACCAAAGTAGAACCATTCATCAAACTAAAAGATCATAAAGATAATTTCTTAAACCAACATGCAGATAATTAAACCCTACAAAAATGAACATTTGAAAAATAAACAAACAAATATTAGAGGAAATATGTTCGAAACTAAGTTGTACACTAAAAATAAACTAATGGAAAAGCACAAAAGAATACACATTTAATAGCGCACTAGAACAGGCAAAACAATAAACGTCTCAGACAAAGCCTTAGACATCATCAAATACAGTAGGAGGTTTATTCGATAACACAATAATACATCACTCAATAAATCCCAGGCCTAACTAATAAAACAACAACTTTTAGGCAAGATTTGACTTTATTTATCAAAATAGTCTCCTTCTAGGGTGATACACTGATTTAATATCATTTTTATAGAATGATTTGTCTTTGGCCTCAAATTACATCTCAGTTTCTGATATCACTTCTTCATTGGAGCCAGATCTGGAGAATAGGGTGGATGTGGAAGCAATCTGAAGTGAAATTCATGTAGTTTTGCCATCATTGTGATCAACTTGTGACACGGTGCGTTGACTTGGTTAAAGATCACTTTTTCTTCTTCATTTGTGACAGTTTTTTGGCGATTTCTTCCTTTAAACACACCAATAATGCTATATAATATTCACTATTGATGGTTCTTCCTTTCTTAAGGTAATCGATAAATGAAATACCTTGCACATCTCAAAAAAGGAGGCCAAAACCTTGCCTGCTGATGTTTACTTTGGACAGCCTTCACATGCTGCTGTCCACTCAGTTGACTGCTGATTTGACTCCAGAGTGAAGTGGTGGATCCATGTTTTATCTATTGTCACATATTTACGCAAAAACTCCTTCTTGTTGTGTTGAAACAGTTGCAAACAAAGCTCTGAATTGTCAAAATGTTGTTACTGAGAACAGCTCATGATTAAACATAATAGACATTCATTGTCTATTATATTTAGCAATATATGTTTAGAAAATATATATATATATATACACACATGATATATATATATATAAAATATGTTATATATAATCTTCTTCATCTTGGCTTGGCTTTGCGAACAAAGATTTATGAAGGGGGCTGTCCATGTCAACTGTTGGCACGCTGATAGCCAACTAGGTTGATGCAGGATCAGTAAGTTCACCTGCAGTGATTACACTTAAAGATCTGGTCTGGTCACATATGGCTACTGAGGCTTCCTGGTCCTTTCTCTTGTGGCGTTTCTCTTTCAGGTTGGCTCTGCATGAGTCCTCAAAAGTGGAGATGGTCTGGTGGACAGTGTGGCACCAGGCCTGACAGTCAGCAGCAAGTGTCGACTACTGGCAGTGGTCAGTGTGGCAGGTTCTGAGGGACTTCTTCTGAGAGTTTTCATAATGTTTCTTTGGTGCCTACCCTGTCACAGTGGACAGTAGAAAGTTCAATGTACAGATCTAGCTGTTCACGGAAAAAAAACAAACTGTAGATACTGCAATGAAATAGAGGAGATGGTAAAGTGCATATTTGATGAAGGTAGAAAACTGGCCCTCAAAATGTACAAAAGAAGATACTGCAGTAATACGCTGGGGATTGTGCAGATGACAAATTGTTTCAGTGAAAACAAAAGATTATACTGGAAAATAAAAATCACTGAAATTTTCACAACCAACAGCCAACTCTATCAAAGCAAGACTGAATAATCATAAATAAAGAAAATAATCATAAATAAAGAAAAAAGGAATCTACAACATTGTGGGTGTATCCATGCCAGCAGACCACAGAGTGAACATCAAGAGGAGTGAGAAATACAAGAATTGTATCTAGGTGCCAAAAAAGACATGGAATAAGAAAGTTAATATCATGCCCATAATAGTAGGTGTACTTAGTACTAAACTCAAAATATTAGAATTGAGATTAAATTTTGAAATTTGAGAGACAGTTGAGACTATACAAACCAATGTGTATTTGCAAAAATACTGAAAAGTGGGTTGCAGGTTTTAGAAAGCATGCTGTTGTTCAGTTTTCAGAAATAACCACCATACATATGGTGCGAACATATAAATGGAAATAATAAGAATGTAAATTATTTTGTCTGAGTTTTTTGTTTTTCATACATTTGTCTTTTGTCTCAGTTTCCACCAAAAAATTGTGTTGCTAAAAAATGTTATCAACAAAAGCATAACAAAATATGTTCCCCAATATATTCTATGTAAAGTTTAAAATTTTCTTTTTCTTGAAATGAGTATTGTTACTTTCTATTTAAACTTTATATTGTGAATTTCTTATTAAAATATATTTTTATTTTATAACCAAAGAGTAACTTTTTTATATTTTTACTTCTAAAAACTCAATTTGACATTGCCACTATAAAGCCTGTCATTATTTAAAACTGATATTAGTGGATGTGGAGAAAGACTACCCTTTGTATAACTTTTTAATGCTCCTTCCTCACCACTGAACATTAGAAAAAGCTGCCTTCTCTTTTGAAAACTAAACAGAGAAACAGAGGATTATTGAGGTTATTTTTATTTATTTATTTATTGCTCCATCAGAATCACTTATGCATCTACTTACTTTTCTATTTTGATTATCTTGGCAACCAGGACTTGTTGGGAACATTAAAATATTCTCATACCTGCTTCATGATATTACTCTTCTCTAATGCCACTAACCAAAATGTTTTATGTTTTGTTTTTCACTTCTTCCTGATGATAAATATATCTAAATTTAATCCTTACTTAGTATTAACATTTTTCTCATGACTAACTTACAGAATTGGTAAAAGTATATTTGTTGAAATCTAAAAAGAATTAATAGTTGAAATCACTTTATTTGTAATATAAATCCTACTTTAAAAAAAATTTATAATAATAAAAGAAGTGTGTGACATAATTTATCAATATTGTTTGAAGACAAGCCAAACTTGAAAATCTTATTTTGCCAAGGATTCAGTGTACTCTTAGCTTGCTAAGCAAGAGTAAAAATAAATGTATAAAAATAAATCTGGCATGATATATGAGATATAAAAAAAGGCAACACTTGAAATAATTTCTGTACTCATCCCTCTTGTTTTTTTTTCAATAACGAATGTTGTTCCTCTTAATGTATCATTAGATAACTGATTATATTTATGTCCTGCTCATTTTTATCCTTGTTTGCTTCAGTGCATTTGCTGTGTCTCTACGAACTTACAATCATTATCTCTTCTGATGATGATTAATTCCTGCAATCAATTCCAGTCAGAACAGGAAAATTTCAATCTCAGCAAACTCATTAATCTCTCTCTAAATTGTGTTTATCATATTTTTTAACTGTCAGAAAAAGGTGGATATTATGAAAATTAGATGAACTAATTTTTCTTAACATCTTTAGTTATTATATATATTGTCAAATATCGACTTAAGAATTTTTAGAAGGCAATGTAATTTAACAGTTTCATATCATCTTCATGTGTATCTGGTATTTGCTAATCTTTAAAAAACTTATTTTTAGTTTTTTAGCTGATGTGTTGTACATTAGGAAAAGGCTGAAGAACATCCTAACCAAAACAAGGGGGATGATGATACTTGTAATAATTTTTAGGATAATGATAATATCCCATTTGAGAATTTTGTACAAGGCTGATATGGACCCGGTATGGGAACATAAAATAATGAGTCAACATGGTGGTAGGTCAAGAACATATATAACGTCAACAAGAGATATAAACAGATACAAAGAGATACAAAGAGAAAGAGTAATAATAACTTGGCTACAAGTGACCGACAGACAGACAGACTAGGCTGAGCTGAACTGAAGTCATACTGGAAACGAGTGTCTCTGTCACCCCAACTTTCCTCGAGAGTAATTAACTCTTGGTTAATATAGGCAAAGAAGAGTCCATTATTAAGTGGGTAACTCCCCCCAACACCTCCCCCCTACTTTCAAGAATTTTTTCCCCCGAAAAGCTGTTTAATATTTTTTTTGTTTAGGGTCAACAACCAAAGGATCCGTGAACTCCCTTTTCCTACTAGATCACCTTCTTTCGGGTGAAGCTTGGGGTGCCTCGAGGTTGAAATTCTCAAAGATGATATCTATCGGCTCTTCATTTGACAGTAGCAAATCATTTATGTTAGTTGTCCGACATTTCCTTATTTGATTTTGGTGGTGCTTATGTATATTCTTGGGATTTTGTATCATGTAGACCAGGTCTCTCACTCTTTGTTTTATAGTGCCCACTTCCCAAAACATCATGTTATTTTTGTATACTTTAAAAAGTACTTTTGCACCACAAAAGTAATGTTTTCTAGAAACTGTGATTGTCTTTTTGAATTTAGCTTGCTTGGGGATAAGCTTGTTGAAAACTGATCTGATTTTTCTCGCAAACATTGTTTCAAACATTGTCTTGCTGGTGTATTGAGATTTGGAATAATTCTATACTCTTGCAGAAACTGTTGCAGTGACTTCTCAGTAGGTGTGCCCTGTGCTTTCTTAAGTACTCGTTTTAATGTGTCAACAAAACGTTCTGCTTGCCCATTGGACCTAGAGTGATATTGTGAAGTTGTGATATGGTTCACTTGAAACGTTTCGCAGAATTGTTTGAATTCACAAGATGTGAACTGCGTTCCGTTATCAGTTACTACGCAATCCACAATGCCGAAACGTGCAAACAGTTCATGCAGAAAAGCTATCGTGCATCCTGTGGTTGATCTTTTACATCTGAGGACTTCCGGTTATTTAGTGTGGTAGTCTACGACTCTTGAGGTAATAGTGATCATATAATGCTCCCACAAAATTGACGTGTATCCTCTGCCATGGCTGGTCCGTCTTTGGCCAAGGCTTGCATGTAACTGGTGGAGCTTTAGCAGCAAACGCACACCCTTTGCATGCATCAATCATGTCTGTGATATCTCTGTCCATGTTAGGCCACTAGACATAACATCGCATGAGGCTTTTAGTTCAGTTTTTTCCAGTATGTCTGGTATGAAAGTCCCAAAGGATTTTCTTTTGTAAACTTCTTGGTATCACCACTCTTTCATTGTATAATAGTACCTCATCACAAAGAGAAAAAACCTCAGGCACACTTGAGTTTTTTTTCTAAATTTTATTCTTAGTAGACATAATGAACTCGTCTTTCAGAGCCTCCCTTTTAATGTCAGATAATGTAACTGGGAGCTCTCTTATGGTGTTGGTGATCATGTTTTTCATTTTGCAATCTGTTCTCAATGTTGCGATTATCAAGTCTTTGAAAAACTCTTTATTTTTAGGAATGAGTCTGGATGATCCGTCAGCGTGACAAATATTCTTTGAAGACAAATGCTCGATTTTGAAATTGTATTTCAACAATATTGTTCCCCATCGAATGAGTCTGTTAGTGGTGTACACCGGCAATCCTTTTTTACTTCCATATATCATCAGCAGTGGTTTGTGATCAGTTTGTAGAGTAAAATGTCTGCCATGCAGATATCTGTGGAATTTGGTCACAGCAAAGGTTATACTTAATGCTTCTTTTTTGATCTGTGAATACTGTCTTTCTGCCAGCAGCAAAGATCAGAAAGCATGCACTATTGGTTTTCTCGTTCCGTCCAGAAGTTTATGTAATATACAGGCACCAATCCCATAAGAGTTGGCATCGCTTGCTACTATAATATCCAATTTTGGGTTATAGTGGGTGAGGGAAAGGTCTGATATAAGTGTATCTTTTATTTTCTTGAATGCTGATTGACATTCTGGTGTTCAATTCCAGATTTTATCTTTCTTTAAAAGATCATTCAACGGAGCTCTCAAGTTATGTATGTTCTTTATACTTGATAGAAATTTGCTAGGCCTAAAACACTTTGCAGTGCTTGTACGTTATCTCGGGCCAGCATCAGGACGTTATCCGTAGCCCTATCAGGATCTGGTCATCAACCGTCTTTATCAATAATGTGTCCTAAATATTTTATTTGGGTTAAATAAAATTTGCACTTACTTCTTTAACTTTAAAACCATATTGCTGGATTTTGTCGAATACGCTTATTATATGATCTCTATGGTCTTTCACTAATTCACTCATAACTAGAATGTCATCAAGATAGGCAGTTGAGAAATCAAGGTTGCCCAGCATGGTGTCCATGACCTGTTGAAAAATAGCAGGCGCCACCTTGACCCCAAAACCAATCTATTAAATTTATATCGACCTCTATGTGTATTTATACACAGCAGTTTGGAGCATTCTTCGTCAACCTGGATTTGTAGGTAAGCGTCTGATAAATCGATTTTTGAAAAAATTTTGCCCCTGTTTAATTTGTTGAACATTTCTTCAGGGCTAGGTAGAGGATAATGATGGTCTTTTAATGAGGTGTTCAAATCTGTTGAAAAATCAGTTCATACTCTGATTTGATTTGACTTCTTAATGTATACCACTGGAGCAGCCCATTCTGAAAAATAAATTTTAGACAAGATACCTGCATTTACTAATCTGTCTAATTCTTTGTCTATTTGGTTTACCGCTGCAAACAGAACATTCCTCTTCTTTTTGAACATGGGCTGTGCATTATTCTTTAACTTGAATTGAGCTTTTGTTTTAGTGCATTTCCCTAAGCGGCCTGAAAACACCTCTGGGAATTTTACCTTTAGTTCCAGTTTCAGTTCTTCAATGTTGGATGTTGTAGTTTCTATTTTGCGACAAAACATACTCATTGGACAGTCCCACAAATTGAACTTTTCAATCCAATCTGTACTGAACAAATTTTCAGTATTTTTCATTACACATGCTCTCAATTTTTTAGTTGTTCCATTTAATGTTACCGCGAAAAATACTTCTGCTAAAATGTTTATTTTTTCACCTGTCACAGAGTGTGCCATTTTGTTAGTTCTCAATAAAGTTGGCTTTTTCAGTCGCCTCCACATATGCAAATTTATGATTGTCAGGTCAGATCCACTGTCCAGCTGGAATTTAATTGTTTTATATAATATTTGTATGATTACATATCTGCACAAATTTCCATCTTCCTTATTGCTTGACTGCGTCTGCCTTATTTTATTTTTTGTTCTTCTGGATTTTTTCGCATGCCAACAACTTGATGTTATATGGCCAGCTTTACCGCAATTCTGACAGTGTAATTTTCCACAAATGTAACATGGACTTGGTGCTGAATTTTCTTGTCTTATAGTATGTTTGTCACAATATTTTCTTTTCTCTCGTTCTGGGAAGTGACATTTTGATCTGTTCATGATTTCTTTTATATGAGCGACTCCCAACTCCTCGATATTCCTAGAGTCACTTTTTATTGATATGACCCTCTGGCAGTCTTCTGCTAATTTTTGGAGGGTCATTTTTGTTAGCACTTGACGTCTAACTTCAGCGTCTCCGGCTGAGACGAGACCTTGAGCAAAAATTAGGCATTTAAAGTCATCAGCAGATAATTCTGCTAATTTGAAATCATTACAATATTTATTTACCATAGTAGCAAATGTTAAATAGTCCTGCTGATCCTCTGAATAAATTTAGGCACTTCTATCTTTTATGAAAAAGTGATGTGTTCGGCCCAAATAATTCCGACAGTAGCTTGACTGTTTCTGAGAATTCCAGGTCTGTTGTCTTTTTGGGGAGGATAAAATCAACAAACCTGCTGTGCTCAACTTCCTTAGTAATAAATGCACTTTCTTGGAATACATCCTTGTACCGCCTATAAAAAGCATCAAAGGTTTTATTGTCTTCAGGTACATACTCAAAAGTTTTCATAGTACTCCAGATAATACCCTGAGAAAAAGCAGTATTGTTCTCAGTTTGTTTGCCATTTAATGAGTTAATTTGATTTAATGAGTTAATTTGATTTTGTCATTCCTCGGTCCTTTTAAAGACTTGTTCTTGCAAATCCATCTGTTGTTTATGTAGCTCCATAAATAATTGTTGTTGTTGTATCTGCACGTCGCTTTTTTGTTGTCAATCCAACTGAGTTTTCATTAATTGAATTATCACTTTTTGTAAGTCTTCCATTTTTCTTTTCAAACTCAACATGACCAATTTTTCATAACACAAGAGGAAAGACGCTAATTGTAGTTACGGTTTTTTTCATAAGACGTACATCAAAGAGAAAGAGATAGGCTCAAAACAAATCTACTTACAGATTTCTCTGTGATGCCGTTCCTGGCTTGTAGGGAATTTTTTTATTTGACTCTGAATTTTTTCCTTCTCTTTTTTTTTATTAGTTGCAGGCTGGTTTAGATGGGGTATATATTTTTCCTTTCTTGATACTTCATGTTTTTTCGACCGATTATATGTGAGGTGGGGGCTATCCCTTGGTACTTGAAATCCACATCTGACTGTTGATGTTCACAATTTCTGTATTTCTGACATTACTAGTTGATATGTGGCAATAGTAGTCACTCGTTGATATAACAATTGTAGTCAAAGAAAAAGGTTTTCCTTCCCTGCGTGAATTCTTATATCTCCGTCGTCAGTTGATATGGACCCGGTATGGGACCATAAAATGAGTCAACACGATGGTAGGTCAAGAACATATATTACGTCAACAAGAGATACAAACAGATACAAAGAGATACAAAGAGAAAGAGTAATAATAGCTTGGCTATAAGTGACTGACTGACAGACAGACAGACTAGGCTGCGCTGAACTGAAGTCATACTGGAAACCAGTGTCTCTGTCACCCCAACTTTCCTCGAGAGTAATTAACTCTTGGTTAATATAGGCAAAGAAGAGTCCATTATTAAGTGGGTAACTCCCCACAACAAGGACACAACTTGAAATTTTTTATATATTTTTTCTTTTAGGATAGTCAGATGTGTATGCCATTAAGGAGTTTATGTTTTACATTAAATTATATAATTTTAAAAATTCTTACAAAATTTATATAATTGACAAAATCTCGATTTATCAATTTATAGTAGTAGTGTCACACATAATTAACAGACTTGTTTGATTACAACAAAATTAATCTCATATCCTTTCTCATTGTGATAAAACTTTAATATAGAAAATATTATTAGTATAATACTTTTTTATTATTATTCTTAAATTGTTCTGGTCTCTTTGGTTATTTAGCTGAACATACCTTTAGTTGGAAAAAATTTGTATTTTTATTTATTACATTTTTTTCTGAAACTAAAAAGATTTTTGTTTCTTTAAAGTATGCATAAATATGTATAATGTCTAATAATAAACAAAAAAGGTTCTGCTATAAATACAGTTTATGAGAGTGTCAGTTAAAAAGGCTCTGTTTTTTTTAAGAAACTATTTTCAGAAGATAACTTTTGAATCTATACTTAATTATTTAACATTACTTATACATATTTATGCAGACTTTAAGGAAACAAAAATTGAACTTTAACCTTAAAATGAATATTTTTGTTTAGTAAAAATTATTTAATATAATAAGTTGTTTTCAAAGAATGGAACAACTGATTCAAATTAGTTCTGATTCTAGTTAGTCCAATTGAAGGCAGTAATCAATGAAAGGCATTCAGAATTAGTTAAGAGAAAGAGTGTAATATTTTATCAGTTGAATACTTGTTTGGTGACTATTCAAAAATTGTAACGACTTAACTGACAAGTTTTCACTCACCCATCATATTCATTAGATATTGCACCACTTATACTTGTAGAACCACTTATTCTAGGTTTTAGAAAATTTTCTTAATGAAAAGAAAAATTCCTGATGACAACTAAAGAGACCTAAAGCTGAGAAAGAAAAATGTTTGGGGATAAATGTTATCTTTCTTGTTATCCCAACTTGTAATTCAAAAACCTTTAGTACTGAGGTTTTTGTAAAATGAAACTTACCTTCTTGGAAAACTGGAATAGCATTATAAGATTCCATTGATAAAGTTAGAACAAAAATAAAAGTTTGAAAAACCAGAAGTGAATTTTCTAAATTAAAGCAGCATTACCAGTTATACCCAAAATAACATTGCTTCTACATTAATAAAGTGATATGTCTCGGAATGGGATATATTTCAATTCAAGGTTGTTAAGTGGTTGAGGCAAATGTAATAGGGTAGAACAATCTAGTACAGAGATGTAATTGTCGTATTCGTTGTATGCAGTGTCCTTAGACATAGGCGTAGTCAGTAGACCCCTGGTGATAAATCTCACTCACTCACTCTATCAACATCGTTGCCTTTGTCTATATTTATCACTGATGCCAGCCAATCTCTTTCCCTATGTATCCATATTCATTATATAATAAGGAATAGAGATTCTTTTGCAGGTCACTGTGTCTTATCAATGTGTTGTTCATAAAAATATATAAACCTTATAATCATAGTAAGCCTTAAGTAGCTGTAATATATTTTAAATTATCATCTCAGGGTTTGTTATGTTATATCAAACATGTGAAAAATTTTGAAGCTATTTATCAAGAAAAAATATATGCATTATTCATCTTAAAAATGTCTTTAGTTTATGTTTATTAAACAAAATTTTGTTATTTAAATTCCACTTTGGGTTAATTGATACAGGAATGGACAACTGAACACTGGGATAACTCAGCACCAGAAAGATATAACATTTTTATAAATGAATAAAATTAATTTTGTAATAATTAAAACCTTAATTAGTGATTATTTTTCTTTAAATAAGGTATTTGAAAAGGCAAATAGCAAATTATTAAGTTATTTTTTATAAAAATATTTGAGAATGTTGATTAAAAATTAATAACATTACAGTTTATTTTATTAAAAATAATTGAAAATGGCATCATTTTCTTTTGCATTTTTAAATTTGCTTTATTAAAAATAATTAAAAACCAAAAAAAACTGGTTCATATTTTATATAATGCCTTTTCAAATGCCTGATTTAAAGAAAATATTCACTAATTAAGGTTTTAATCCATAATAAATGACTTTAACTTTCAGTTATAAAAAAGTAATGTTTTCTAGTGCTGAGTTGTGGTGCTCAGTCAGTGGTGTTAAGTTGTACTGCACCATAATTGATATATTTTGCCTATAGCAATTTATTACTTTTATAATATTACTCATTAAAATTAATAGTGACTGTTAAATACAAAAGATTAATGTGATAATTATAGTTCATTAATTTAAAGCAAAAGAGTATATAATGCATTATTTTGTGGATACTTCAAAATCTCAATTATACTTTTATTTTTTTTTAATCATTTCACCCCGAGCAAGGCAGAAACGCCACTGAAGTGCAGGGGGCTACATAAATGTAAAAAGATTAATTAGAAAAGAGTGAGGAGTACAAACTAGTTAGAAAGGAACAATAGAAAGCTGAGAAAGCAGGTGCGATGACAGATACATAGGTGGAGAGAAAGGGAAGGTTATACAGGGGTGGGGAGAGAGCTAGAGTCCAGTGGTTAGTAGATGATTATTGACTTTGCATTTAAATTTCTGGAGGTTGTAGCCGTCAGGAAAGCAAGAATACGGGAGCGAGTTCCACAGGCGGGAAGTACGAGAGAAGAAGCTGCAGGAGTAGAATTGTCGTCTGCATTTGGCTAACCTGACTGTGAATGGGTGGGACCCAGTTGCCAGTCTGGTTGCACGAGTAAACACCTGTTGAGGAGGCATCAGTGACTTAAGTTCATCTGAGCAGAAGCCATGAAAGTATTTATAGAACAAAGGGAGGCCACATTTTGACGATGGGGAAGTGGCTGCAGTCGAGCCACTAGATCAGAACCTATCACATTACAGACTCTCCTTTGGAGCCTGTCAAGAACACAGAGGAGAACGGCAGGGGCACCTGACCATAAATGGCAGCAGTACTCCATGCACGGATGGATGGTTGACTTGTATATATGCAGGATGGATTCTGATGGAAAAAACATCCTGGATCGACATAGTGACCCAACCTTCTTAGCAGTAGATTTTGCTATGGATTCAATATAGTGGTTCCATTTGAGGACAGGGTAAGTCTGAGGAGGCGTAGTGTATTACTCTCCGGGAGAATCGCTTGGTCCATGCTTATAGGAGGCAGGAGAGGTTGCCTGTAATGGTTGACAGACAACAGCTTAGACTTAGATGAATTGAAGTTGACAAGCCACTTCTTGCCCCAGTTCACCACAGAGTGTAGATCCCGTTCAATGTCAGCAGCGAGATTATGTCTGTCCGCCACGACAGGTTTCTTACTGGTGCGGGAGTATATTGTAGTGTCATCTGCGTAGATGCCTACTTGGGACTTGATCTCATCTGGGAGGTCGTTGATGAAAATAAGGAAGAGCGTTGGGCCCAGGATAGAGCGCTGTGGGACACCAGCATGCATGCTGTAGGACGAAGAGGCACACCCATTCAGAACGACCTTCATTTTGTGGTTATTTAAGAAAGATTGGATTAGGTCAAGCAGGCGACCGGTAATACCATAACCGCGTAGTTTGAATAGGAGGCCAGAGTGCCAAACCCTGTCGAAAGCCTTGGAGATGTCCAGAGCAACCGCACGAGCCTCGTCAGACTCATCAAGGGCATGTAGCATGTACTCCGTTACGGTTGTTAGCAGGTCGGCCGTGGACCTGGCAAAGCAGAATCCATATTACCTGTCAGAGAACAGTTTGTGGGCGGTGAGATGATGAACTATTTCAGCATTGATTATAGCCTCGAATACTTTCCCGAATATCGGTAGAAGACTGATAGGGCGATAGTTGGATGGGTCCGAGGGTTCACCACAATTCTTAAATACAGGAACGACTGAAGAGAACTTCCAGCATGCAGGAAAGCAGGAAGCAGAAAGGCAGTAGTTAAATAGTTTAGAGAGGACAGGGGAAAGTTCAGGAGCACACCTCTTAAGGACTATCACCGGGATTCCATCGTCTCCACACGCCTTATGGGGGTCAAGTTTTGAAATTACTCTGGATACTACTGTCGGGGTAATATATACGTCGTGCTGTTTGGCCTCAGTTCTAATAGGGAAGTCGGGTGGGTGTACTCCAGACGAGTTGAATGTGGAGTTGGATGAGAATCTGTGGGCAAAGCACTCAGCTTTGTCCGCAGATGACGTGAGAACCTCAAATCCATGGATTAAAGGAGGTATTGAGGATTTCCTATTGTTGAGCACTCATTTACTAATCCTCCAATAGTCCTTGGAGCCGAACTTGCGGTCAGCTATGTGTTGTCGCATTCTCTCAGCAAACAACTGTTTGGCGTCATTTAGGGTTCTCTTGCACTCATTGCGAGCAGATATGAACAGGCGCCTATTGTGATGAGTTGACTGTCTCCGGAATAGATGGAAGTGATGGTTCCTGTGGGCAATGGTGGCTGAGCAGGCCGGAGAGAACCACGAAGAGGAATGAGGCTTTAAGCAATACTTCCTGGTGGGTATGAAGGCATCAATGCCAGCTTTCACCCATGACGAGACCTCAGAGGCACAGTCATCAACAGATAGGTCGAACACTTTTCCCCAAGGGATGTCGCAGAGGAAATCGTGAAAGGCATCCCCGTCAGCTTTTTGGTAGAGGTAGGAAGTCCTATTGGTAGGGGGCTCCTGGGGGGAGTGAGATTGGAAAGAAATACTGAGAGAGACTACAGCATGGTCGGAGTTGCTGAGAGGGCAAAGCTGCGAGACTTGACAGGCGTCAGGCACAGAGGTGAAACATATCTAGCAGTGAGGAATGACCCAAGGGAGTGCTTGGGAAGCGAGTGGGGAAGTCCACCACTTGTGTAAGGGATTGGGAAATAGCAAAGTTCATGGCGTGAATGCCCGCCGGATCAGTAACGGCATTTTCAAGCCACTCAGAGTGATGAGCATTGAGGTCTCCAAATACAAATATGTGGGCGAATGGGTGATAGGAAATAGCCTTATCTATGTTGTCAGCAATGCTATCTAGTAGGGAGCAGTCAGGAGAGGAGGGAGAACGGTAAAGAAAGAATAGGTAACTAACCAAACTGAGGAGAGACAGGCGGAGACATATGTATTGGTGGTCAGTAGATTCGAGTGAAGTCACCCTAGCTATAGGGAGGTGTTCGCTGACATAGACACCCAGCCCATGCATGTGGACAGTGGAATCCTTCCTTAAAAGGGAAAGATAACCAGGGATGAAGAGGTCAGAGGTGGGAATAGCTGAGTTGAGGTTAGTTTCGCAGAGCGCAAGGATGTCAGGGGACTTTTCATGCAGGAACACTTCTACACTAGGAAAGTTAGTACGAATGCCCCGGATATTAGTGAAGGAAAGGTTAATTGGTTTAGGTGGTTTGGATTTAACTGGTTTAGGGTCATTTCTGATTTGTTTAGTCATGATTCTGTTTGTAGAAAGGTACCTAGGGTAGAGGATACAGGCGGTCATTATCCACGATCTGTGCTGGGTGGGAAACTGGCTAGGGCTGCAACAAGGTGTGGCCTCGGAGTTGCCCACCGAAAGCCCTTGCAGGGACACCTATCCATGCGCGACATGGCACTACAAGAACCCCGATATTATACAACTGTTGTCTAACAATGGAAATTTATGTTAATTATTAAATATAATTATGTCAAAAATATTACATATTTAATGAACAGTTAAAAAAATGAAATGGATTTAAAATTTTTCTAAAATAAAGTGAAACCTTTCTCTCAGAGGAATTGTAGTTTCTTATCTATATTTTTATAATGATGTTTATGTTGAGATAAATTGAAAAGTATAGAAAAGCAGATAATTGTTCTGAGATTGGTTTTGCTTTCATTCATTCTTACTTTGTGATTCTACCTACATAGTAGTTAGATTCACATTGTTTCTGTTAACTAAAGCAGTGCTAATCAAGAGTTAATAATATGTATATTCAAATTAAGGAGGATCACATTGTTAAAGAAACAGTCAGAAAGTGACAAGCTGTCAGTTAAATTTGGCAGCAGCTGTTACTGGTGTCTGATTTACACAATATGGGATTAAACATTTTTTTATGTAAAGCTTATTGGTCTTGTTGCAAATATGAATTTAAAAATCACATCTAAAATTTTTTACAGAAGTAGTTACCACTGGATATAATGAATCACTTTCATATCACATTTGTTTGAAAGTTCTCAAATATTTTCCTAGTTTGGTATATTGGAAAAGCTTCTGAGATCTATATCAAAACTCACATCACAACAGCTGGATATAATTCTCTTTCTGAGAATAAGAATTTTTTAAAATAATTATTTCACTCTAAGTAAGGCAATAAATCCACTAAGATGTAAGGAGTTACTGAGTGTTAGAAAATATGAAGAAAAAAACTTTATTAAAAAGAAAGAACAAAAAAAAACAGTAGATAACAATTGACATTGCATTTAAATTTTTGAATATCAAAGTTGATTGGGATGCAAAAGACCTGGAAGTAAATTTCACAGTTAAGAAGTGTGATATACGAAACTGTTAGCATAGAACTGATGCTTACATCTATCCATTTCAACTGTAAAATGATGAGACTTTATACCAATCTAGTACTGCTTTTAAATTCATAACATCTAGGTACAAAGAAGAAAGCTCATCCAAATAATTACCATGACAGTTGTTATAGAAAAGCACAGGGAAGCTACACAATGATGGTGGGAAAGTGATCGAAGCCAAGATACCAGGTCAGGCATGTTGTAGATTCTTATTTAGACTCTATCAAGAATATCTAAATATATACATCAGGTCAGATATGACAACAATACTCAAAGCAAGGACAAATATTAGGCTTATAGATATATAAAACAGATTCTGGCCAAAAAATTGTCTAGCATGACACAAGGAACCAACTTACCTAAAAGTAAAACTAGCGGTTGATTTAATATAATCTTCCCACTTCATGTCAATGTAAAACATTAGTCTGATAATAGACAATGAGTCACTCTCCTGGAGGCTAGCATCACCCATGTGCTAAAATTAACAAGCTATGTAGGTTATTTTTTAGATCAGCTGCCAATTTGGTCTTATTGAACCACTCAGACTTACTATTAAGACAGGAATACATAGTTGTGTCATCAGCACAGATACCAAGTTGAGAACTGATGCCATCACAAAGGTCAGTGGTGAAACTAAGGAAAAAAAACGTAAGTCCAAGCATAGAGCTCTGGGGAATGCCTGCATGAATGCAAAAAGATCTAGAAGAATGGCTGTTCAAGACAACTTTCATTTTGCAATTTAATAAGAAAGACTGGCTCAATTCAAAAATTCATTCAGAAATAACCTTTCACATTTTGAAGAAGGCCTGTCAAATGTCTTTGAGATATCCAAAGCAATATCTCAAGCTTCACTGTTCTTACTATTTACACTATTCAGACTATAGCCCTCATCTTTGTTGCTATGTTTATGATGTTTTGGCTGTTGTATGTTCTGGCCTTCTTCAGGTGCTAGAAATTTCAAACTGAACCCTTTAAAGACAAGTACTTCACCATTCTTATCTAAAGCTTGGTAGATTCTTTCAGTAATAATTGTTAACACATCAGCAGTTGATTAAGAGAAGCAAAAGTCATATTGCTTTTCTGAAAGAAGACCCTGTGAGGGGAGATGCTTAACCAATTCAGAATTAATTAAGGCCTCTAGTACTTTTCCAAGAAGTGATAGAAGGCTAATAGGCTGATAGAAAGACCAGTTGGTTTTCCTGAGTTCTTACAGACAGGAACTACACAAGAGGATTTCCAACAAGCAGGAAAGCAAGAAGTAGCAATGCACTTATTGTGCAGTTTAGAGAGAAAAGGGCCACATTTCTTAAGGACTATTACCGTGATATCATCAAGTAAACATTCAGGACTATCAATTAGGGATCAGAGAGGAATTAAAACACATAAACAAATTCAATTCAGAAGTAATGTCATTCTTTTAGAGTTTTGTCAACTTATTAGTTTTTTTTGTTTTTGAGAGAACAAATTGATTAGAATTAAAACAAAGCAAACATAAAACTACAAATATATCCAATTAGTATATCCAATCCATCATTTACCTTAAAACGTTTTGAACTTTTTATTAACTTTATAGTGGCAAGGAAAACAATTTAATCACTATTTTAAAAAAATCACTTTATTTAATTCCTTCTCCCATTCATTTTGATAGTAAATTCAAAGCTGTAAACTCTTTCGCTTTCTTTAATGCACATGGGTTCACTTTGGTTTCATTATGTTGAGTTCAGGGATTTGGGCAGGTCAGTCTTGTAACATTGCAATGCCTTCATTATTCAGAATTTTGTTATTACACATTATGACAAACTACTTTTTTTTACATCTGCTAATATACAAAAGTATTGTATTTTTACTGATTAGTATTCCATTGATTTTTAATTTTTTAAAATTATTGATTACAGTGTGGTCCCAAACAATTTGACTATCATCAAATTTTACAGGCTTCATTGTATATATTATTTCTTGTATCAAATGATCTTGAGACATAATCTCTTGCATTATAATGAGGTTTAATTTTGCTTTCATTTTTACATAAGAAAGTATTTATACTATTTTCTCTTAAAAAATAACCTTTTTGAAAGTACACTACAAGTAATCAAGTTTTTTTAGATATTATCACGTATTACAAGACTCAGTATTATTTGCTTTTAATTACCTGGTATACTTTTCGTTTTAAAAAATGGGATGTGTTTTTCTAATTTCTATTTTTTTTTTTTTTGAAGATTATTATTTAAATAAGAATGCTATGATTGAACTTTTCATCTGTGGGAAATCAGTTCCAAACTTTTAAGCAAATTTTATCACATGCAATAGAAGCTTTTATAGAGAATACATTAGATTCAGCCATATTTTATGGATGTTTATACACAGTAAAAAAGATACTTAAATCTCTTTCTCAGAGGACTATTGATGTTAAAAAATCATCCTGATCACTGCATTTTTTTTTAATAAAAACATTTCTATAAGGTTTCTCTTTAATGATCATTTATTTTATTATTTGTTAAATTTTTTATAAAAGGTTTATTTACCTGAAGAAAATATTTAAAAAATGTATACTTAAGGGAAGAGTATATATTTCTTTATCCCATATAGAAATTAGTACATTCCTTATTGAACTTGATGCAACTGATTTCTTCAGTTGTTAATAGTATATGTTTGTTTTCAAGAATATAAATTCTGTTAATGTTTTCTAACCATCTTTTTTTAAGAAATAGTTAAACATTTTACTGGAGGGGGGAAAAGGAATATAATGTAAGTAATGATAAACTTTAATTTTGAAATTTTTTTTCCATCCAAAATACAAAAAGTGGTGTAATTTTAAAGAAAATATGAATAACTAATGAAGGAAATAGAATAGATATATAGAGAAAGGAAAAAATAATGAAAATTAGAAAAATGTTCTAAAGTTTATATTGATAATAAGTTTTGTACACATTGTATATAATATTGAATGCTTTTATTTTTAATCAGACTGTTGCAATCTCATTTGAAAACATTTTTGCTTAGCTATTCAATATTAAGCATATAACTCAAATCAGTTAATTTTCTCTGTAAATTTATTGTATCTTTGATAGTTCAGCCCTTGGTTGACTTACTGTACAGAATATTTGATTATAACTTCACAAGAAGCTTAGCTTATATGGAGAAGTAATTTCTAAGTCTGACTGTTAACATAGATACCAACATTTTAGATTTATCTTCTTCCCTCTTTATAATTTTACATCCCTGTTACATCTGCAGAAAAAAAATTGCTGATTTAGAATTCTACCTTCAAAGTTACAGCTGATATTTCATTCATTCAATCACACGTATCTGAAGGTGTTTTTCTCATAAAAAAACATTTTTGTCAGTCAGGTGCTTAATTTGATTAGATAGTAAATACTCTCAAATATTTTGTCAGAGTCCCAAGAGCTTTATAGTGTTATAAAAAAAAAACTCATTTTAAGTATATTGTGATGCCTGAAACCCAAAGAAATGATTTTATGTAAGGGTTATGCAAAAGGATGCAAAAAAAGGGTATCAGGTTGGTTGGTAAGCAATTTCACTTTTAGATATCTGAGAGCTCAGCTGTGATCAGCATTTTAGTTACCATAAAAATTACTAGATATTGTTCTCTTAAAAGAAGCAAACACTATTTTTACATTAAATTATTTATTCCGTGTGTATGTACTATTATATATACTCACACACACATACACACACACACTGACAGAGACACACATGCTCCACTTGCATGACATAATTGCTCTGAAAGTAATGTTTTATTGTTATATGCAGATGGTGGTGGTATGACACTAGAGGTTCAGCTGAACCTTTAGTGCCAAACCACTATTTTCTTTTTGACTTGTTACAGATGGCAGTTGCACAGTAGTCTGATAGAATGGGGTATAACATAAAAGTGTATAAAACGAAGGTGTAACATTAAATTTCTAGATGCAGAATGAATTGCACCCATTGACATTTCTTAATAGATCATGCAATGGATGTGAACAGGATTTTTGGCCCATGAAAATGCATAGCTGGTTGGGATAACTGTGTAAAAAAATATTGTTTTGTAACTGAAAACTTTCCCTATCAAGGAACATTATTATAATTTGTCTTGTAGTTTCCATACAAATGAAAAGGAGGCATTACATAATTGTTTTTCTATATGTATGAAGTGTGAGTTTATCATTTACCAGCTAAAATGTTATAAAAGCAACAAAATAAAATTAGTTAAGATACTTGTCATTTTGGAAATGTCTCATTGCAGAAACCTTTATACCAGTCTTAAGATTAACTAACTGAAGTTACTTATAGAATAGTAGATTTTTTTGAAAGAATATTTGAGTTTATAGCAGTTAATTGAACAGATCATTTTCTTCCATTCCTTCATAAAATTCCTTAAAATATTTACTAAATATTTAAAATTACTTTACATTGATAGGTAATAAAGTGTAGCAAGAGTCTAATAGCATCTTTGTTTTTATTGGAATAACTGCATAAATATGTCAGTTTACTTAGCTGCCAGATGCAGTTATAGAAATCAAAGCATGTTCTTATATTATCATGTAATGGCTAATAAAACTGATAAGAATGTTTCATGTAAACATTCATTAACTCTCATGACTAATAACTATTGCAATATATAAAGAATTTTCATATTCTATAAATTTTTATAATTTGGATGTGTCTCACTTTCTATTGCGATTACTCTAAAAGAAAGAAGATACAGTTGAATTTTATAACTGAAGCACGAATTTCCAAATGGTTTAGATATTTATTGGTTACCTTCAAATAGTGAGACAAGTGCTAATAGAAGGCAGCTTATCTTGACATCATCTTAGCATCTGCAGAGTTGTTTCAGCTTATCTCAAGCTTATTCTATATCAAATATCATGGTCGTTATCTTGTGCTCTTTAGAATCTGTCTGAACATAAGGAAGCAAACATCTTTTGTGAAATGGAGCAAACCGAGATTCTTGCCTGTATTGGATTCAAACATTTACTCTTTTGATTTGACAGGCATCAGTCAACCTCAAATTATTATTATTATTAATAATAATTCCAACAGTTATTGTTATTTACTAAATTGAATCAGTATGGGTCACCCACTAGAAATTGAACTTATTATTAATGATCAACTTGAATAGCTCATTAACCATTACCCCACACCAATGCACATTATTATTATTGTTGTTGTTGCTGAAATAATTAATTACCCAACTCCTAGCCTCATAAAT
This sequence comes from Ascarosepion bandense, assembly GCA_037127315.1. Classification (NCBI taxonomy): domain Eukaryota; kingdom Metazoa; phylum Mollusca; class Cephalopoda; order Sepiida; family Sepiidae; genus Ascarosepion; species Ascarosepion bandense. The sequence goes on from JBBBDQ010029958.1 coordinate 663,097, forward strand.
ATTCATGTCCAGAAATATTTATATAAAAGCACCATTGGATTTATAAAACCTCTTTGTAGTCCTTCAAGTAAAAGTTTTTGCTTTATTTTGAGCTAAAATTCTCTGTCTTCAGAGAATTAATAATTTGCATTACAAATTAAAAAACAAAGTAATGATGGCAAAGACCAAGACATTTAGTGAAATTAAATCTCAAGATGATTTTATTACATTTTTATTTATTTCACAAAGTTATCATTACTATACACATATTTATTTAGTGATGATAGACAATACAGATCACATAATATTTATATCTATATAAACATCATGTGGAACATTGATATACTGGTAGTTTTTCTGAGTTCCTCTTTAGATGATGTCAAGGATACATCCTCTCCAATCTGCATATTTCTAGCATTTGACTAACAAGCTAACTTGTTACCATTAACATATTATTGATGCTAACACAAATAAGAATAGTTTTACCTTATATATAATACCATGCTGACAACAACTTCTGTAAACTACCTCTAATGCTGATACTGATAATTGTTATTTCTCAATCATTAACGTCAGGAACATAAATCTTTCAATATTGAATTTGCTTTTTTATCTGTTCCTGTAGAAAAGGCAATTTTTTCATTCCAAACATACTGTATAACCTTCTGTATTTGTAAACAGATTCTTCTAACTTCTATGTAAAAACAAAATGCCATGAATTTTAGTCATTAAATAAAAATACTATATTCTGTGCAGATCATCTGTTGTCTTATTTATGCAGTTTTGCTTTGGTAGTCATTATTTTAAAATAACTTTGAGAATTAGAATAAAAACAAGATTGGGTATCTCCCCCTTATCTATACTTCCCCCTCTCTCTCTCTCTCTCTCTCTATATATATATATATATATATATATATATATATTGTAACGGTTGTTGCAATGGTTTATAAATTCATAGTAACACTACACAAAAATTTTCACATTTCGAAGCTGCTATGTATGCTTCTCATCGGGTGATAAGTAAACCATTGTAAACCATTGTAACAACCATTACAATATAATGCTCTATGTTGCATCGAGCACATGAACAGTAGGTAAAAAAACCTACGTGTTCTACAACTTTGTTACAATATATATATATATATATATATATATATATATATATATTACAAATAGCACCATGTAGCAATGTGTTCATTATATGATCTCACACTGTTCTGTGATGTTTACAAAATCAGGAGCTGAAGAGACCACCTCTATATATAAAGAGCAGAGTACAACAATAGTTTATAATAGCAATAAACAATAAGTTTATAGTAACATGCAAAGGCTGGAAGCATGTCTTTTTTATTTAATTTTATTTAAAGTCATTTCTATCATATCAAAAATTATATCTCTCAAATTGCTTATTTCAGGAACCTAATGTTATCTCTTTATATTAAGATAAAAGATTATACATTATTCATATGTAAGCCTGATATGAAAATATTGCTGGAATGATGAGAATCTTATGCTTATAAACCGTTTTTCTTTTTACCAGTCAATATATATATTTCATACATTTTCATATCTGTGTTTCATTAAAATCATTTTAATCTTATTATGGTCATTCCGTCTACAATTTTATATGTTTATTTGCCATTATAGAATTATAAATAACTTGTTTAGGAGAGTAAAGTTTTGATGACTTTTGATCCACATATATTTGATAAAAACATTATCTTATGATCAGTAAAATAAATTCATTTCTAAAAAGAAAATAAAGATTCAAGTTTAGTAAATCATATTTCCTATTCTTTTTTAATTGTATATTTTACATTGTTTTGTGATATTTTCAATTTTTCTTTTTACTTAACAGTCCTTTTCTGATTAAAGGAATAAAAACTGTCTTTGGCACTTTTTCTCTTGATAATTACAATTGTCTTGTTCTAAAGTTATATGTCTAGCATTTTACCTTTTGTTTGGCAGTGAGGAAAAGGCTTTAATTTTTAGAGAAAATTGAATTATCCCAATGAATTACAAACATCCTATCACAGCTGCTCAAGTCCCATGAGTCAAAAATGCTTTTCCATTCAATCTTTTTATTTTTCTTGGCCTTTATTGAAATTTACTGAGTGAGTTATGGGAGAGTGATTTGGCCAACTATTCATTCATTTACAGCACAAGGAATATTCATGCCTCTTCCAAGGCAATTATTCTAAAGTGAGCTTCCATTCAATTAGCTTGTATTATAATGTAAATACTCTATATAGAAGATGCAAAATACATTGTTTGTATTTTCTGTTCTCTTAAATGAAATAGTTAAAATTAAGCAATACATTTTGCTGTTACTTGTCTGCATTTTTAAGCCTTTATTGTTTTGTCTGTTTTTCTTGCTAATTTTTAATATTTGAGATTTGTTTTATATTTGCAGTCTACTTGTTTTTCTTTTCTTTTACTGTCTTCCTTTATTCTAAGATGATGAGAGAAATAATGATATAACAAGTTAATTATTCCCTTTAATACTAGTATTTTATGAAAATGAAAACTCAAGGCTTATAAATAAATGCCATGTTTAAAAATTTTATATGGACTTATATTTACTAAAATTGTTTGGACTACTATTCTCATTTTTTGTGTTTTTATCAGTTTTTCAATCAGTTCATATTTACTTAACAAAAAGCTACAGTGTTAGCTACATTTTTTTTTTATTTTGTTCTTGAGAAGAAGTCTTTGTATTAAATAAAATTAAATATTAACACAGAGGAGCTGTTTTCAAGGTAGTAACACTCCTAATGTAAAATAGTCATAATATCTTATGATGTGGGGATGATACAAGTAATTTTTATTAATACATTCAGGTTACTTTTCTATTTTAACATTTTTATATACCCAGCTGAATTCAGTTAATACTTAAAAAGTGATATAAATACTCCATTATGTAAATGAACCAGTGAGTGTTTGTATGACTTTGTGTAAAAGAGAGCAGTATCTGGATTCATTTTATTTAAATTTTCTTGTGTATTTTAAACATTTCCAATCTTTTCTCAAATATGAGAAAAGATTCTTTTTTTTAACACAGAAGATAAAATTGGGTTTACTGTTCAGTCAAAGTTTATGGTATATGGTAGCATCAGTTTTAAAAGCGTTTCTTTTGTTACATAAACTGTTCTACTTGAATATAATATATGGATTTATGGTTCAGATACAGTGGCTTGCAAAAGTCTACACCCTGTTTGATAATTTTTATATTTTGTATTATTTATCAGGGAACAACACATTTTTTCAATTCTAATGATTGTTAAATAATAAGCAAATCAATCACACTTTCCTTTGATATAAAAATTACATTTTAAAAATTTCACATTGATTCTTAAAATCATATAACTTAGAAAAATGTCTTTGCAAAAGTCTACACATCCTTTAGAAAGTCTTCAGCTAATACTTTGTGGATGATCCTGCTGCATCAATTACAGCCTGCAGATGCCTCGGGTAGCCTTTTATGAGCTTGCTGCAGTGGTCTGCTGACAGTTTTGGCCATTCTCCATGGCAGAACTTCTCAAGCTGTGTCAGATTGGATGGGGATTGTCGGTGCACAGCCAGCTTTAGATCTCCCCATAGATTTTCTATAGGATTGAGGTCTGGAGACTGATTTTCTTCCTAGCAAACCAACCTTTAGTGCTTTTTGGCACATGCCTGTGGTCGTTATCTTGTTGAAACTTGAAATTATATCTCAAGGACAGAGCTCTAGCAGACTCCAGCAGGTTTGCCTCCAATATTTCTTGGTACTTGACATTGTCCATGACACCTTGGATGATTACCAGCTCTGCAGACCCTGCAGCTGAAAAACAGCTCTAAAGCATGATCAAGCTACCGCCATTCTTTACAATAGTGGACGGTGTAATGAGGTTGGTAATCAGTGCATTTTTCTGCCAAATGTTACATTTTGTATTTTTTCCAAATAACTCAACTTTGGTCTCATTTGACCACAAAATCTTTCGCCACATGTTCATGGAATCATTGATGTGACTTTTAGCAAAGTTTAGCTTAGCTTGCTTGTGTATAGGCTTCAGAAGGGGCTTTTTTCTAGCTACCCTCCCTTTCAGGCCAGACCGGTGCAATACTCTGGAAATTGTAGATGCATGGACATCTGTCCCAGTACTGGAAACTGAAGTCTTCCAGTGTTGCACTAGGGTTGGAGGTTGCCTCCCAGATCAGTTTTAATTTTGCTCTTCTGGTAAGTTTGCTCGGTCTCTCAGATCTTGGTAGGGTAACAGTGGTTTTATGCACTAACCACTTCTAAACTACAGTTTTAACAGTGCTTAGGGGCAATTATAGAGTTTTTGCAATTTTTTTATAGCCATTATTTTCATTGTACTTTTGAATAATAAGGTTTTTAAGTTCCTGAGAGAGAGGCTTGCCCATTTTCTTACCGGAGTTGGACACCTTGTGTTTACAGTCAGTCCAAAGACCAACATATCAAGAAACCATGTGGTTGATGATTTTGTAGGCAGTTAAATCACCTTATATAGCAAAATAATAGACTGGCCAAGTTTGTTTGTTATGGTAGAATGCACTCATCACTTTTGATTGTTCTGGATTGTATACATCAATGATAAACTACATGATAAAACAGTATAATATCTGGTGGGTATAGACTTTTGCAAAGACATTTTTCTAAGTTTTATGATTTTAAGAATCAATGTGAAATTTTTAAAATGTAATTTTTATAACAAAGGAGAGTGTGATCGATCTGCTTATTATCTAACAATCATTGAAATTAAAAAAAAAACGTGTTGTTCCCTGTTAAATTATACAAAATATATAAATTTTAAAAGTGGGTGTAGACTTTTACCATCCACTATATTTCTGATTTAATTTCTACTCAAAGCAGAAACTAGTTTTTCAGATTTTCCTTGTTTAATTTATTTGAATCTAGTAAAAATGTTGAATAATGTAAATCGAGAATTTTTCTCAGTATTTAAAAAAATTCATGAACACCTGTTGACTTACCGCTTTTAACTTTAGATTCTATATTTGCAATGGCATTGCTTGTAAAGTAGGCAATTTCTAGTTTATTAGTATGCACCATAAACTTTGCATTTATTTCATTATATATCTACATAAGACACAACCTTGCATTTGTCAATATTTTTATTACTTAGAAAGTAATGTATTTAGTACACCTATTCTTATAGTTTCTGATTATATTAAAACTAATCATTATCACTTATGACAGTTGTAGTTAGGTCAGTTGTTGAAAGTTGCTTATTTGAAACCAGCAAGCATTTCAGCTGTTAAATGTTTATTCCTTTTTAGATGACAGTCTAATTAAGTATTATCACCTAATAAAAATGGTTGATTTATGGATTGTTGGATATCAGCTTCATACCACTCACTGTAACCTGTATTACAGGTTATAGGGAGTGGTATGAAGACTGGAAATTTACTACCTGAAATCTCTCTCTCTCTTCTATAGCTTATCACCTCTTAATGTTCAGACCTAAGGAATGTCCTTTCACCTGTGCATTTGTTTTATCTTTTCTTGAGTAGTGTATGTCAAAGTAACAGCAACCAATATTAAATGCTGCTAGGGCTTTTAATTTTTCAATGTACAGGTTAAATAAATCTGATGATGGCACATAACCTTGTTCTGTTCCTTTTTATATTTTCAATGTACAGGTTAAATAAATCTGATGATGGCACATAACCTTGTTCTGTTCCTTTTTATATTTTTGTGTATTCACTAAACTTGCTCTTAATTCACATGCAAGTTGTTTATTCAAGGAAGAAGTTATAAAGTATTTTAAATATTTTACTATGCAAATCAGGCTTTTCTAATATTTCAAGTAGTTTTTTGTTACTTGTGTAATCTATAAAATAAAATATATGTATAAATCTTTCTTTGTTTTGATAGCATACTGATCATGTAACTTGCATTTCTTGTTGCAGTGTATTGAACAAAACCATTCCCTTCTTGCCTTATTATTGGCTCAATTCTGATTTGAGTTCTAATCATTAGAATCCTGGTTATTAGTTTAGTTATACAGTTAATCAAGCTGATTGCCCATTTTGCATTTATTTGTACCTTTTTTCTTTTACAATTCTATGAAGGTTGATCTACTGAGGATCTCCGGTATTTTACTATTTCATTTATCACTTAAGTATCCTTATCAGTCCACAGATTGTCTAAAGCAATTAGCATCTCTGTTACAATCTCATCTGATTCTGCTATTTTGTTCCTATTAATCTTGGCCACTGATGACCTGACTTCAGAGTTTAATACTACAGGTACTTTTATGCATTGTAGTTTTCTCTCCTGTTATCATGGAAGAAATTTTCAGTGTATTAATTCCATCTTAGTAGTACCTTTTTCATTATGATTGTTCCCACTTTAGATTTTATGCATCCTTCCAAAAAGTATGTTTATTCCCTGCTATTTCTTTTATCTTTTTGTACATGCTTGCTACCTCTTTGCCATACAGTTTTTCAATCTCTGCATATTTCTCATTATGCCATTGCTCTTACTAATGTTTTCATTTAATATCATATATTCTGTGTCATTTTTTGGCCTTATCTACTGTCTCTCTTTTAAGAATTTCACATGTCATTTACTAGTTTTTCTTGTTTCTCTTCAGATGATTTCTTTTTCTGTTATGTGTGGTTCCCTTAAGATGTTCCACATTGTATTCCTGACCATTTATGAAGTTTCAGCAGAGAGGTTGATATTTTGCAAAACAAAAGCAACCAACCAACCTACCAACCAAAGTTTCATATTTCTTAACTGCAAATACATAAGTATGTTGTTATTTGAGATATGGACTAACTTTGAAAAAATGTGTTGAATCTGAAAAACTTACCAATATAGATAGTAACTCTGTATCCTATTTCTTTGAAAATTCTCTGGTTTCTTGACAGGATTTTTTTCCCGTTTTAACTTCAAGGTCAACTTTAGATATATTGTATTTTTTGTTTCCTTTTTATTTCTTTAAAGCAGGAATTTTACTTTGCTTTAATTAGGAATTTTAGGAAAATTTTTAGTCTGATGATTGACAAGTTGATATGGTTTTTATGATTTTTATGATTTTCCTTTTTTTCATAGTGTAAAGATATCATTTTTAGATGCAGGAAACTAAGTTGAATACCATTTAGAATTAAACATAAAACACTTAATACTAATATTGTAATTTAGTATTTATTATTTATGGAAGAAGGAAGTGAGAAATTTTACAGTGTGATAATGTCTTTAAACAAAGTATAGCAATTTGTCTCATTGGTTTTATACAGAAAAAATTGTCATTTAAGAAATAATGTATTTGATTAAAGACTACAAACAAATAAAAAAAAATATATATTTGAAATGATATGGCCCTTAACTTAGGAGCAAATGTGTAAAATTGTACAACTGCTTTGTCTGGGTTTCAGTTAAGCTGTTATGCCAAAAATAAATCCAAATCTAATCAGCCATTTAAACTCATGTTTACATTTAGCTGTTTCTGTAGAGCAGTATCATTTTTTTTTTTTTTTTTTTTTTACTGACATTTTTCAAATTCTGCAAATGCTTTATATAATTGTTTTCCACTGTTTACAAAGTGTCTGCCTGTGTGAATTTGTTTACTCGCAAAATGACATATTGGTTGCTTTTTTTTAGATGCCAATAAAGTTTCTAGTAATATTCATGCCTCTGTAAAATGCTTCTCTTAACTTGTTATGCTTTTATTCTCAAAATTCACATTTCTTTCTACCTTTTTAAATTTTTTTTGTTACTTGTGAATGTAAATATCTCACAAATTAATAACAATAGGCATAAAGCATTTTAAATTTACATCATTTACAATTATTTCCCTGATATGCATATGACCCAGTAGATAAAAGCATTGGTTAGATTCAGTAACTTCACCCCAAAGAGTTTTGAGTTCAATACATGGCTACAGCAGTGGTGAACAAATAACTTAGAGCATTGAGTTAAAGGGAGATAACTAAGACATCCGGAAGTAGCATAGAAAGAGAACAATATACCCCCCCCCTCGTTATCAAAATAAAGAGTTTGGTACAAAATTCTTAAGGTGCTGAACCAAAACAATTTTTCAAATATGGGCAAATAACTAAACATCAGATTTTTTTTCTTTGGTCAAGCAAAGAAATCTTTGGCATAGCCTAGATATCTTGAAATATTCTCTCTAAAAAGAAGAAATAAAAATAATGGAAGACAGAAATAGTTTAGATATTAGGTAAGGAAGATGTCATTTTTGATTGATTAGCTTTTACCTAAAAATAAATCTGTATGATGTGCTAATAAGCCCCAAAATAATAAATATGACTATTGATAAGCTATATTTAACTACCTATTGCAATTGAGGTATTTTTAGGTTCCATTTGCTCTTCAATAATTTCACCTATCAACATTTTGATAATCGTTAGATTGGGTTGTGTGATTTTATAACATGTCAACCCTTGGCTTGCCTTGTTAAATACATTGAAATTATTATAAGACAACCATTGAGAATCAAACTCACTATTCAGTAGTAATGATCAACTAGACCATCCTTGTTTTTCATTACCTAACACTAAGGTGCCTTCAATAAAAATTAATCCAAACAACAATGGATAAAATGATGATTTATACATTTTTGACAGAATATTGAATTTCTTCCCTGATAAAAGGTTTTATGTTTACTTGGGCTGTCTATAATTCAAATCTTAATGTTAAATTTTATTACTAAGATTAACCTTTGTTTTATGCTATCTTAACGTATGAAAACCTATGATGATGCTTCCATATAATGTACAGTGCCTTCAGTCTTTACCTGGGCATTATCAGCAGTAGCTTCTTAATGATCATAAATATTTAGTTGATGATATTATTTCAGATTTTTAACTTTTTATGTCCAGATTCTGTTAGCTTCATTATGTAGATCCAGTTAATTCTAATTTGCTTCTAACATAACATCTTTCCTTTCACCCTTTGTAGTTAAAAAGCTAATTTCTTTTTATACAAATTTTGTTACTTAGTCACTTTCTTTATAATGGCTACTTAGAATTCAAGTAACACAAGTGATTAAAAATAGGTCATTTCTACTGCCACTCTTCTTAAACTTTAGACCTGAATTTAATGGTACAATTTTATTGATTCTTTACTTTCCAAAAATAACATTTTCACATCAGGAAAATATATACTTGTCCTAACAATTTTTATAGGTAATATGAACATTAATGGAAATATTGTTATAAAATCATAAATGATAATGGGATAAGCAGAGTTTGTTGCTTCTAAGACATGATAAAAAGGTTAGATTAAATCATTCATTTCCAACATTTTAATCATTACTAAAAAAAAAAAAGTTGGATACTGTCTTTTTCATTAGTGTTTATTTAATGTTGCTTTCTGTATAATCAATTTAGTTCTTTCTAAACTTAAAATATGATTTTATAAAATTTGTGTCTAATTTTAAATACTTATAATTTTCTAAGTATACGTAATAGAATTAATTAATAAAAAGGATAAGAAAGAAGAATTCTTAAATTTATTATTATATTCTGTGGATGTGACACTTCTTACCATACTCTGGTTTATCATTGACAGAATTTGTTTCTTGAAACTTTTTCATCCACTTAGATATGGAATTCTTTATTATAATCAATTCAAAACATTTTAGACAGTAGTGACAGTCAACCAAAAAAAATACAGTTTACTTAATCTTCTAGTGAAGCTATGGGTTATTAGGAATTTTGAAGAAAAAACAAAAGTCATTTTGAAATGTCAAGGAAAGGATAAAACATAATAGGTAAAAAGAACAATAATCAATTTTTTCAAATAACATAAAATATTTTGATATTTTATATATCAAGATATATACATATAAATATTTTTACAAATTAGTTACATTATGAATAGTTCCTAAAGTATAAGTATTTAATATTGCACACAGATTCTACAAACTCTCTCTATGTGTATTGCTGTATTATGAGGACTTGTAATTTTACAACCCAGTAATTATATTAGTTAATTTATTATGCGTTTGGATACTGAGTAAAAAGTATTTCTTTATCAGTATCTTAAAAAATATAATATCTACATTCAGGGCATTTGAATATATTTTGGTTATTAGAAACTTAAATAATTATTTCAATAAAGATTTGATCCCTAAATCAATAAGTTTAAGTGATTTAACATGGGCTGAAATATATAACAATGCAGGTATGATATGATAATAATAGAAATTCGTTTTTTTCTTTTAGCATTTGTTCATATATTTATATAAACAATGAAAAAAAATAAAAAAGGGCAACTCTGCAAATGTACACCTAAAACATGTTTCTATTTTCAGACAAGAGCCAAACAAGAAATATGTCATTATATTTTTATAAGTTGATATTGTCTATAATGTGTGATAGTGAAATTGCTGGTGATTCTAATAAAATTCTTAGGTCTACAACATCCAGACCTGTACTTGTCTACTGTTCAAAAAGTGGGCAAAGAAAACTTGATTGAAAAATGACAATGTGCCATAGATATAGAATTTGACTATGATTTCAATTTTCTCTTGCTTTCTTTGTTGAATGTTAATTGATTTTAAAAAATTGTATACTTCTGGCTGCTCTGTTTCTTGATAGCATAGATGGCATAGATATAGTTCCTGAATTGATCTGAACATATTCTACTATATCAGCTGCCTTACAACATGAATTACCTTTTTTTATTTATTGTCTTTTTACAAGGATGCTTCTTTTTGTTGACACCTGAAAGAAGCACTGTTGTTTCTATTCCTTTTTTACTAAATTAGGTGATTATATAATGATAGTGAGCTGAGCTGTAGAATCTTGTATGCAGTAATTTTCAACTTCCAAACTGCATTGTTTTTTTGGATATTTTTTTCAGATAAACTAGTATCTGACTTTTCAAAGAAGTATTGTTCATACTGTTGGTCAAAAGAGTCATCAACAGCAGATATGATGTCATCATCACTGTAATACTGGTTTCTAGCCAAGTGTTTTTTATATTAGGGAACAAATCAGGAGAATAGGGGGGTTATCAAATAGTTAAAAGCCACAGTCACACACAGCAGACATTCAAACCAAAGACTTGTATGTTGGAGCATTGTCCTGATAAAACAAGACCCCTTTCATCAGTTTTTGTGAGCGTTTTGTCTAGATAGCCATTTGTAACTGTCTCAGCAAATTGGCATAGTACTCATTGATGGTGATCTTTTGAATGAACAAAATACCTTTTGTATCCCAAAAAACTTAGGCCATCAGCTTCTCTGCAGATGAAACCATCTTGGCCTTTTCTTTTGAGCAGGTGAAAATTGTTTCCACTTTATGGATTGTCACTGACTCAAAGTGATAAACCCAACACTCATGATGGGTTATTAATTGTTCAAAAAAACCAGCTGGATCTGTCTGAGACAATGTTAGATTTTCTTGTTATATGAACAGTCTGGTATGATTTAATCTGGTGTCAGATGTGGCACCCACTGAGCAGAAACCTTTGTAATGACAAGTTCAGAATATCCAGATATGCAGAATATTTTCAACTCTCTCTCACTAGATATGCTAATAGCATTGATTATTTGGTTTATATTCGATTGCTTGTCATCCATCACCATGTGGTAAACATAATGAATGTTTTCCTCAGTTAAGGCAGTTGTGTCATTTTCAAGATTTTCCCTTTCCCTCCTAAATTCAGCTGCTCTCTTTTATACTGTTGTTAGGGCTAGAATGTCATCCTTTTGTGTAGCAAGATGAATGAGCAGTATGTAGCAGTATGAATGTTCTTGGAGGCTATCCCTTTTTTTCTGCAGATAACACCAAGGTGCCAAATTTTGTCTGTTTTCAAGAAAAATTGCTACTAGTTACTTTTGTAGATTTTGAACAGTCATATGTCAGTTTATCTGGAAAAAACAATGCATTTATTAATAAGAAGAATTGGAATTAATGCATGAAAGATGTCACAGCTTTATCATTACTACTCCAGAGTCAGCCTATGAAGTATTCAGCACACCCTCATAATTCAAAATTGATAATGAATTTCCTAATTTCAATTTTATATGACAATGGCTCATTAAAACTCTCCAATTTTATTAGAACCGTGAATAAGTTCTTGCTGTTTTCCAACAATTGATGTTCTCAGAGCTGTGTGTGCATTTAGTTTCAAATGGTAATGCATCTATAAGGAAGTACTATAAGCAAGCTTTAAATTCAGTCTATGTCATTTCTCTGAAATATAAAAAACTTTGTTTTTCATAGTGTTAAACATCTCAGATTTCATGCCAAAGAAAGTGTATTTTCAGAGAATTTTACTGCACTACTTTATTCAAAAGAAGTCTGCACCTGAAGCATACAGAATTCTTATTGAGACTTATGGTGACCATGCTCTGTTGGAAACAACATACACTGATTGATTTAGATGCTTCAAAAATAATAATTTTGATGTTAAAGATAAAGAACACTCTGAAACACTGAAAAATTTTGAAGACGAAGAATTGGAAGCATGAAAACTTAAGTCAGATGCAAGCTGAACTTTCAGAATCATTTGGAGTTGATCACACAGCAGTTTGGGAGCGTTTGAAAGCATTAAGAATGGTTCAGTATCTTGTCACATATGAACAGCTGCTTCAATAGCAGATAAGGCAAGGTTTTTTGTATCATATCATGACTGGTGATGAAAAGTGGATATACTATGATAACCTTAAATGTAGAAAATCATAGGGTGAGCCTGGCCATGCATAAACAGCTGCAGCAAAGCCGAATATACATGGTTCAAAGCTTCTACTCTGCATTTGGTGGGATCAGCTGGGTGTAGTTTATTATGAGCGGCTCAAATTGATCAAAGCCATCATGGGAGATTGCTATCAACTACAATTGATGCATTTGAGCCAAGCATTGAAGAAAAAATGACCACTATACAAGCAGAGACACTGATGGACAGTACTTTCAGTGACATGTTTCTTATTAATTTTTGTAAATAAAACATTACTTTTCATGAAAAATCAGTGAGAAGCTATTCAAGGTCCTAATAAAATATATTTTCAATAATTAGATGTCTCAGTAATATAAACTGTCAGTATGTATTTCTTTTTTTTCTATCAGTCTCCAAGCTTAAGTGTTGTTGTGGCATGAAAATACTTTATTATACAATAACCTAAATCCCTAATAAAAGCTGAAAAACTGTTTCTATTGAGATTTAGAAATTGTGGTAAGCTTATCAATAATCATACAACAAAGTGATGAAAGTTGATCTAGTGAAAACCCAAATAAAGGATAGATATAAAAAATTAGGCACCACTTTATTCAAGATAGTATTCTTTTGTCAAAGTTCAAACTGATATTAGCCTGATCAGTACATTTAGGGCATCTTTTGAAATTAGCATGAGTTACATAAATCATATTTCTTTTATTTTCCAAAGTTATTCAACTTGTTTTTATCCCTGAGTGCCTTGGCATGAGGTAATGTCTAGTCAGCAAGTTTGGCTGATCATTATGACTGGGTAGTGAATTCACTGATTGCTTTATACATGTGATCTTGCTTAACAAATAAATCCTTTTTAGTCATTAGTTATCATACTCTGGGCACTTTGAAGTGGTGTAATGGTCAGCAAGTTTGTCTTGCTAGATCAGTTAAGACTGAATAGTGAGTTTAATTCTCACTGAGTGCCCATACTTTTGACCTTATATTACATGTGAGATATGCTTAGAAAATCACTCATTAGACACCATACATCCATTTGTATAAAGATTTTAATTTAATATCAAAATAAAATTTCATAGTTTCATATTTCTTAGTAAACAAACATGTATATTTAGATTAAAAATTCCAGCATATATTTATTTACTGTCTACCTTATATGTAACTCTAGAATGCCATATTAAAATAGAGATAAAATGACAACAATTTCAGTAATGCATATCTAACCAAATGTTTTATTTCAATGAATGTTTTTACCTACACACTTCAGAACTATCATCATACCTAATAAAATCACAATTCAAGCTAATTTTTCATTTCTTTTGATATTACTCATTTTTATATTGCTTTATTGAATCTGTATGTAGTGGGGATAATGAAGTAATTTGTTTATCTGATAAGGTTGCTCACTCTGAAGTTGTTTATTCATTTTAATTTTTTTTAGTAGTACAAGATGAGCAGATCATGAGTAAAAATAAAAGTCTCATATGATGATATCATCAGAGACATTTTTATTTGATGTTAATGAGCTTAACTAAATATGATGAAGGAAACACGTGCACATATGTACGTGTTTATAACTTATCAGTTTATCTCATGAAGACTGTTACAATTACATTATGTATAATATATATTTTAAAATCTAATCACATCATTTTCTATTTTATATACTAACCTTTTCTTTTCTTTTTCAGGTTGAACTTAACTGGGATAAAATCAGAAGCAAAATGGATTTTGAATATCAAAAGGAAAAAGAATATCTTTCAACAGCTAAAGCTTAAAATTAACATCTCAAAGAAATTGACATGTCCTCATGGGTAATTTCTTTTCATCAGAGTTTCTTCAAAATATAACATGACTGTCCTTGAAATAACTCAAAAGAATGTACCTTTTCCTCTTTCCATTCAGCTGTGTTCTCTCATTTTCTAATTCACTCATAAATTTCCTCTTTACACTTCACTCTTGTTGCATTGAACATGAAAGCAACTGTTCAGTTTATTTTGAAAATAATGATCTGTTATTTAAAGAATTATATTGAAAGTTAAGTGGCACTATTTCTAGCCATCAAACAAATTTGATATTCATTTAAGCAAACATCGAAACTAGTAAATTGAAGACATTGACTAAAATTATTACCATTGTTGTAACATACTTTATACAATAAAAATAGTTTTATAATGCATAATACTTTGTTGTCAAATTTTGTTTAAATGATGATATGTTTTGTTTAAATAATTATAGATACTTTTTGATTAAATGTCAATATATTTTTATGCTAAATATATCAAAAGTCTATAGATGAGCTTGTCTCTGAAGCTTGAATAATAGATATTTTTCAAACTGTTTTTGAGGTGTCTTTTCTCTTGGCTAACATCATAGGAATATTCATAAATATGTGCTTGAGGTCACAATATCAGCTTATATTATTTTAAGTTATTACTAAAATTCATATAGAACTTTCCAATTTGTAATCATTGAAATAGGAAGATGATAAATATTGTACTTGTATAATCCACTAATCTTTACAACCACCCCCATATATATATATATATATATATATATATATATATATATATATATATATAAAATCCCAAAAAGGAAAAGTATGTAGATAAAATCCAAAAAAAAACAGGTCCTATTAATATTACTTTAATTAATATTAAAAATGATCCAGGTGGAGGGCTCAATGTAAATAGTATTTATTTACAGAGCCAAATATGTATATCATATTAAATAAAATTCTGAATTCTACATATGTTGTATAGCTATTTCAGCAAGAAAAATATCACTTCTTTAGCAAATCATACTAAGGTGATCATAATAAATAAATCTCTAAAATTAAAAGTTAATGTTTTAATTCTAGAGTCATTATTAACATTTTTGTCAATTATGACTCTAGAATTAAAAAATATTAACTGAAACTATTGAAACTATTGAAAATATTGATTTTATGTTTTATAAAATATAAAACATAAAATCAATATTTTATGATAAAGCTTTATTTACATTACTGATAATAATTTATTTTGATAACCTTTTGAAATTAATTTAGCATTTATTGTAACAAAATAGAATAAAAATAAATTTGGCTACTGGCAGGAAAGCTGAATAAAAAATTATAAAAAAATTATTATGTATATTGTGCTAAAAAAATTAGTATTTACTTACTTTTTAGTCATTTAATATTTTTTAGTCATTTTATTTTATAAATCATTGTAGAATAATTTACCTTGCATGAAACAAGTAAATTTTCTCTTCTTCCAGTATTTATATTATCTACCTTATTTTTTTAAATTATTATTATGAATATAACTATTGAAATATTTGTATGATTCTATTGACTTTATCAATAATAACATAACAAATATTTATAAAAAATCTGTATATCTAATTCGAATACTTATAACTATTACATGGGATTTTGTAAAATAGCACTTAGTCATTTTGATTTTGTAAATCTAAAGATAGTGATGAAAGATTTTTAGCCCTACCTACCAAAATCTGACTGAATAATCAAACATAATTTGCATTTGTTTAAATTTTTTCTTGGCCAGACCAAAAACTTTTCAACACTTCATTATATCTCTTTGATTTGGATGCAGTAATATTTTATATACTTTTTTTCTTTTTCATTTTACTAATTTGAATGAATTTTTAAACAGTAAGTGATTGAAAATAAGCTGATATGTGTTATACAAATTGGCTGTAAATGGATTTTGTATAAAACTTTTACTGACACGATACAGCACATAAATTAATGCATTCAACATTAAATCTTCTGGAAAATACTCAAGCTAGTAGACTTATATAAAATCTTAAAACATTCTCTTATATAAAAATATTAACATTAAATAGTTCAGGGATTACATATATATGAATTTTGATATTTCCAACAAGTTTGGAAGGAGTGTTTTTTTTAATTATTTCTGTTAGTTTATTATACAGGGTGCAATTTCGCTATTTTATATTTTTAATTTCACATATGTTCATTGTTTGTTTTTGATTTTGTCAGCTACACAGTATAGTAGGGTCAGTCGGATACCATTATGCAATTCACTTCACCAGAAATTTAGAAATAGCATGTTGTACTACTTGGCATTCATGCCGGAAACTCCAATATGAACATTTCAGTGTGTTTGGGTGAGTCCAGTGCAGAGGAAAGAGTTTGATGGATCTAATGATGATTATATTGGTGTTTGGGGTGATTACTAGTGATAGCAATGTGATGCCTCCATTGATCTTCCCAAAGGGCCTGGGACTCAACACAAAGGCCTATATCAAGTGCCTTAAGAAAGTAGCACTGCTCTGAGTCAAGAGGGTGATTGCTGGGAGGCCGTATGCCTGACAACAAGACTTTGCACTATGCAACACAAGCAGAAGAACCCAAGTTTATTCATGGCTGTCATGCAATTTCTGCAACTACATCACTCCTTACATTTGTCTATTTAATTCCATCTGGCTGCAACCACATTGATTATTATGTGTGGGATGCAATTGAGTGAGAGGCCAATGAAACTGATTGTAATACCAAAGATGAACTGAAGACAAGGATTATGGAAATATTCACCAACTTAAACAAATAGACTGTCCAGAAGAGTTGCAGGAGATTCTGAATTTGTCTACAGGCTGTGGTTGAAGCCAATGTAGATTTTATTGAATAAATTTACTCTTTAGTATTTCAAGATATTTTTGTGCAATTTTGGTGTGTTTATATATATATATATATATATATAAAACATTTCTTTCAGTTTGTTGGAAAATTCCTTAGCCAAGGGAAAAAAAATAATTTATATTGTAATGACAAGAGTTTTAAGCTTATTCAAGTGAGCAAGAAATAGCTTATTTAAGTAAGAAAGAGGTAATTCTTAGGTAAAATAAACCACCATTCTTTTTTTTAATTAAATGAAAGAAAACTGTCCCTGCATAGGAAAGAAGCTGATTTTCAGAAGGAAATAATTGCAAATAAATTGTTGGTGGCAGAGAAGTTGCTTAGGAAATAAGCAGGTGTTGTCAGTTATGTATACTTCTAAGTAGCTTAGCCTGTGTCAAAGCAGTGATAACTTTGTGTCCCCTGTGACACTAAATAGTCTCAATCAGTATTGCTTTTCCTTCCATAACCTCAGGGTGCATTTTGCATTTGTTCACACTGTACACCACTCCTCCCATTGCGTATTATCATGTTAACATTAAGGAAGCTTAATTTACTAAAATTGCTTTCTATCTTTATTACTTCTCATCTTCCTTCTTTTTGCAGAAGCAATGAAGATGGATGAAAACTCTCAGTGGACTTTCAATCTTTTTTCTTTCACTATGATTTACATATCTCTGTCATCCAATACACTTTCAGCAGGTTTTGTGCTCATTCTCACATGCAAATTCACATTTATAATTATAATATTAACAAAAAAGATATTACAGTCATTATTTTATGGAAGTATGACTGTGACATCCTTCAGTATCTAATATACAAATTCACCAAGCATTGTACACACTCAGTCATGATACTAAGTTAAATTATTCTTCAACAATATTATGCTCAGGTTTTGTTGAAATTTTTAATGCTTATATTCTTCAATGCACAACTCAGTTCTGTATGTTATCAACACTATGCCAATAAACCTTGCAGAGAGGCTAACATTTGAAATGGTCATTATATGTAGATATATTTGTCACATTCACTTTTAACTTCTTTTTTTTTTAATCGTATCACCCCGAACAAGGCGGTAACGTCACTGATGTGCAAGGGGCTACGTAATAGTGAAAAGATTGGAAAAGAGAAAGGCGGAAACCACATCCTAAACAGGGAACAAGGGATGAGCCTCTTAACCTGTTCAATAGACGTGGGTGGAAATCAAAATAATAACAAAGTGATTTATTCATTTGTGCTTGTTTACTTATTCTCACAACAAAATATATTTTCTCAACCTTTTGTCTAAGATCAATGTCTTATTGTAAATGTACTCACGTATGGCTACCTTTAACTCTGATTTGAAAAACTGACAAAAATTCCAAAGCAGAACCATATGAATTTTCAATTTAATTCACTTTAGTTTTGCTTATTATTAGTT
Organism: Ascarosepion bandense; assembly: GCA_037127315.1. NCBI lineage: Eukaryota > Metazoa > Mollusca > Cephalopoda > Sepiida > Sepiidae > Ascarosepion > Ascarosepion bandense. The sequence goes on from JBBBDQ010029958.1 coordinate 681,808, forward strand.
TTGAACAATTATTTTCTCCCAGTTTTTTCTAGATTAATTTGAATTTTTAGAAATTTTCTAATGTGAAGTTTGTTATTTATGTTTTTCTGAATTTTTTTTATAATCATTTCACCCCAAGCAAGGCAGTACTGCCACTGATGCACAGGGGGTTACAGTAGGAGGAGAGGGGAAAAAATGAAAAAAGAGAACACCGTACAGGGAATGTCAAAAAAAGAATATGAGAAAGATGGGAATTAAGGAGATAGAAGACGGTAATCAACATTGCACTTAAACTATTAAAGATTGTAGCTATCAGGGAAGCAAGTATGTGTAAGGGAGTTCCACCGATGGGAAGTGCAAGAAAAGAAACTGATAGAGTAGAAGTGTCAGTTACATTTGCCTATTTTGGCAATAAAGAGGTGGGACCTAGTTGCCAATCTAGTAGCAGGAGTAAATTCATGTAGTCAAAGCACCAAGAGATGAAACTTGTCAGAGCAAAAGCTATAAAAATATTTGTAGAAAAGACAAAGGGAACCCACATCCCATCCCTGAGAAACTGACTGAAATCAAGGTGCCAAATCGGTATCGATTACATTGCAGATCCTTAACCCCTAAATAAATAGCAGAAGCACTAAAAACACATATAGCAACAGTATTCAATGCACTAATGAATGGTAGATTTATAAATGTGCAACATGGATTCTGATAAAAAAAAACTTCCTGGCCCAACACAGTGACGCAACATTCTTTGCAGTAGATGTAGCTATTGATTAGATGTAGTCATTCCACTTAAGGTCAACTGATAGAATGAGGCCGAGGGGGCACAGTGTGTTGCTTTCTAGAAGACTAGCATTATCCATACTAATGGAAGGTTGGAAAGTTTCTGTACGTGGTTAAAGGAGAGCAGCTTCATTTTTGAAGCATTAAAATTTACAAGCCATTTCTTAACCCAATCAGTCACAGACTGGAGGTCTTTTCTAAGAGCTGCATCAAGGTTTGCTTTTTCAGACTTGGCATATTTCTTATTTTTAGTTTAGCAACTACTAAATATGTATATGTTAACTACGTATATAAATAGGCAGTCTGTGAAACTCAAAGTGAGACTGGTGATATTTTACTTTTAATTGGATGCTCACTTTGTATTCTTTTAACATCTCCATGTCATTACTTTCCATCCTCACACTGTTAATTAATTTGCTTGTATCCGCTTTCAAGACATCTGTTCCTACGACTTTTTTCACATTTCGAAGCATGTCACAGTTTCAAAAGTTCCTTGAAAGATTCTAACATTATGATAAGAGCCATCAAATTGTCTTAGTTTAAGCCAACTTTTCTTTAATTTGGATTTACCCTTTCATTACCAGAAATTTATTGGGATTGGCATGACATCACTCCAAGTATCTACTTGCAAAGGAAAAATTGTACTATTCAATTTAATCTTTTCTCAGATACTTTTCTCTTTGTGTCTTAAATACAGTTGTATTTTTTTTAGGGTGGGGAATAAATTTTCTACCCTTTTTATTTTTCTTTTATACTTGCACATAAACTGAAAATGATTTTTCTTTTCACAATTCCAACATACTTGTCCTGGTCGATTTTTTGTTGTCCTGTTCATGCTTTTTATCACAGTATTTTTATCACACAAAGTAATTCAATATGTTGTATGCTTTGGCATTATTCTTGGATGTATTGAATTTTTCAATTAACTCTAATTGTTGCAGAAACTCTATAGATGCATCCAAGGACATTTTAATCAGTTCTCCCATTACGTAGCATCACACTTTTCAACTGTCTCAACTCATCTTTGATAATAATTTCTTCAGTGCCAAGTTTTTCAAACTCACAGAATTTTGAAGTCTCTTTGTGTACATACTGTATTATTGTTTCTTTTAGCTCTTGTTCTCTCGCATTAGATGATGTTCTCTCAGCAATAACCAGCTTCTTTTTCAGATACAATTTTTCTGTATAATGTCTAAAATTTGTGAAAAGGTCAAATTCTCCAATTTGCTGGGATTTGCCATGGCAGATATTTTGGATGGTCTCACTTCTTGCCAAAGCCGAAAAAGATTATTAATCTCCCTTTCTACAATTTTGTAGTCTTTTTACTTATTTACCCCCATCTAAACAGCAAAACAATAAATCCATGTTGCTACAAAATCCATCACCTCCAACAGTCCTATCGGTGATGTTGTGATGACTTCTACTCTGGGATTTAGAAGTTCTACTTCTGTACTGAGTGACAACTGACTTATTAGTAGTTGCTTGACTCAATGCAAAATACAGAAAGTCAGTTTGACCTAACTTATTTTTAAAAAGCAATTCCTGATTTCAAATTATGTACCTAAAAATAGAGAAAGCAGTTTATTTTCTTTTGAGCAATAAAAACAATATGAGAATTTTTTTTTGTGAATCAGTACTTATATTTCACATGTCAATTTATTCCAAAGTTTCTTATGTAGATTTGGTATTTTGAGCTCTTTGAAGACAACTTGTCTTATCAGATGATAAATAAATCAGTAGCATCTCTTCCAGATATCTCTGCAATATAGGAGGAAAGCTATTTGATTAGTGAACTTTTTTGTTAAAAGTTAAAGGTAAACTATAACATGTTATACTAGAACCTTTAAACATTTAAGTTCAAGCGTCATCTTTCCGTTAATTATAACAGCTTGTTAAAAATAGTTTTACTTTCTAAGAAAAACATTCATTTTTCAGGTTGGAAGACAGTCATCTTTGTGTTAATTATAATTAATTACTTATACAGAGATGGTGTTATCAATAAAAAAAAACACTGAGTTTTCAGTCTCTTAAACTGGTTGGTGTTAGTAAGAGCATTCAGCTGTAATATCGCTCCAATATTTCATGTTGGTCCAATTACATATTTGATTTAAAGAAGTTAAGATTACATCTAGACCTTACACAAAAGTGGGTGACCTGGAAAAGGACTATCAAGAAAACCCCCATCCAACCTATGCTAGCATGGAAACGGACATTATAAGATGATGATGATGACTGTTTTTGTTGGGATATTCTAAAGATTTAGTATTCTGATTTAAAGTTACGTTTTATATTTTATATGGTAATGATAACCTATTTCCCATCTTCTATAGTCACATATCAGGAAGTGTTGAAAAGTTCTTAACTGACTAAGAAGCTCTTTCAAAAAGATTATGATATTTGTTCAAATGTGGGAGAGTGTATCAGTTTTTAAAAAATTCATCATCCCCTCATATATTTCTTTTCAAATCAAATAAAAATTAACATATTTCTTTGAAGAAAGAATAGCACTTTATTGGGATAATCTGGGTATTTGCAAATCTTCCTCCACAAAATTGTTAATGTTAACTGAATTAATCAGCCACAGATTAATTCAACATTTCTTACAGGCAAATCCAACTCTTGGTGAATTAACCACTAGCTTGGTCATAAAGCACTTTTTATGGCAGAAAGAAAACTGTTACTTAATCATTGGTATAAATTCATATTAAAATGTCATCTTTTTATTCTTTCAAGATCTAAAAATTAAACCAGTTAATATTAAACAAAATATTTTGAAATCCCAAGTTAAAGAGAAGAATTCTCAATAAATTTCTAATTTGCTAAATTAAAAGTGATATTCAGAGTTTTAAACAAACCTGGCAGATTAACCAGGGCAAAAGTAAAATAATAATTTTAAGAATTTAAAAAAAATGACTCATTTTCATTCAATATTCTAAAGAATCAAAGGTTTGAAGGCTAAAATCTTATAAAAGAAGACACAACTACAGAACCATCCTTTCTAAATTAAGTGATCTTTTATAACAAGTAAAGCATCTTTTAATTAATTTGTTTCTTGATTTTATTAAAATTTTCAATTTTCTTAGAGTTGCTAGAAAAGATAGAGATGAGAATTTAAAGTTACAAATATTTGATTCCCCGCTGTATAAAATTCCCTTTTCTCATCATGTAATTAGACTCTATTCAAAGCTGCTTTAAATTCAATCTACATAGAAAACCTAGTTTCGCATTGAACATTTCATTTAAGTGTAATTGCATTAATACAGAAGGCTCAAATTGATATAGAAACAACTCAGGCTTTCAATTTTATTACCTCTGCATTTTTGATTCATTTGTTGCCTTGCACTTTAATTAAGCATCTTTTCATCCAGCTGTGGATTAAAATCTTTACAGAAGATACATTAGTGCAAATTCTATACTCACATTCATACTGGCTTTTTTCTATATAAAAACAATTTGACTACAAAAGGACTGAATATTGAAATATAAGAGCAGAAAATGAAAGTTTCTTTACATCTTCAAAACAATTTAAGTAATTATCTTTTATTTGAAGTCATTTGCCTTGTGGCTGAAACAATTCCATATTCCTTACAATAATTCCATATTCCTTCAGAGTTCAAAACTAGGTTAAAAAAAAAAATAAAAAAAATAAAAAAAATTGCTAGGGATGTGAATGCCAATTTTCCAAACCAGATATTTAAAATTCAGAATCATGCCATAATGAGTAATTTTTCATCAACTAAATAAGATATGAAATCATTTGGAAACAGAAAACAGATTAGAAGTGGAGTTACAAAAAGTCACCTTAGCGAGAATCATTATCACCAACTTAATTTGGAGAACTATTTTAATCCAAAGTTTATATTTTGGCAACATGTTAAATTCTTGATAATATAGAATACTTGAGTAAAAAATATATAAGCAAACTTCTTGATAGCAATGAAAGTCTCAACATTTACAAAGCAGTTGTTTTTAAGTTTTAATTTTAAAGTGTTTCCACATGTTAAATTGTAACTGAAGAAATCTTAGTGGCAAAAAGATTATTCACTGTCTATTAATTCTCCAGCAAATTATATGATAGTAACATCTGTAAGTTAGAAATTCAAGATAAAACTTTCCAACATCCTTTTCTGTTTAGCAATTTATTCATATATTGCAAATTATTTTCTCAAAACATTTAATAAAATAATGATAGTTGATAAAATTTTGCTACAAGATCACATTCTAATTACAGTTAATTTAGGTTAAACATTTATTTACTTTGTCTTTGACAAAATGAAAAGAAGGGAGCTGATAATTTTACAAAGTAAAGCCAAGTAAACAGACAGCATATCGTAATAACAGATGTTGTCCACCTTGAAGTACATTATGCCAGTATTATTTATATAAGTGACTAATTACAGAAATATTTAAATAATGTCATAATTACAAAATATATTATTTTATATTCTTCTATCAGGTATATAAGAGAGGATAGAAGGCAGTATAATCTTTTTTGTTGTTATGTTCTTGACCACCACTCTAAAGATTATTTTTTTGCCATGATTCCAATGCTACTTATGTTAAAATATTTGTTTATGACTGGAAACAATGTATGCTTTTGTGTATTAGTATCTTGACCAAAAGTTGTAAAAAGTGGAAAATAACAGAAGTTACATTATTATTTGAAACTCAGAAAAACGTTAGACAAGGTGCTCTTAGGGATTACAATAATTATTTCTGATAAAATCAAATTTAATAGATAATTCCGTACTTAGGCAAATGGTTTCAATGATGAATATGAAATATTTTTAAGGCAATGTAAAACATACATATAGACACAAACACACACAATTTTACTTCAAAACATTTTACTTAAAATGTTATTTTTAGTGGATACCTGTATTTGAGTAGACACATTTTTAAACTGTTCATTTCATCTAACATCTTGTGCACTTGAGAAAACTTAATAAAGATGTGTGTACTTTAAAAAAATAAAATCTATTAATTCTCTCTCTCTATATATATATGTGTGTGTGTGTGTGTGCATGTGCATGTGTGTTTGTTAATTCTGTAGATTAACCACCATGGATTTTACTGGCGCAAGTAGGTTTTTACAGGATAGAGTTGCTAGCCTTGTGACCTGGCCACCATTATCAAATCAAATGGACTCAAAATAAATAATTTAAGTCTGAAGTGCTTAGTTTTTATAACCAGCATTATAAATCTACATAGTAAGATATTAAAAGCAGCCACCCACTGACCAAAAGGTAATAAAAAAGATAACTAATGAAAACTTTCAGAAGTAAGTGCCACTTGGCCAGAAGTTAGAAAGTTTTGTATGCAAGCTTATATGAGCAGTCAATGTTAGAATTGATACTAGTTATGATGCCACCACTTAGCATGGTATAGTCTATTCATCAAGAGGAGTTAGTGGTAGCTCATTAAATAGTAATTTCAAACCATTCATAGACAAGTTGCAAGAGATTGACAAAAGAGTGTACGAGAGAGTCCTCACTGGCCAAAGGAAAAAACTTATCTGTTAGTTTGTTATGAAAAAAGAAGCAGAAATTGTCCCAAGTGTCTCCTACCTACCTACACACAGACTGTGCCAAGTGAACCCCTGAATAAACAAGCAAATATCTGGGAAAAAAGGATTTGGTTTTTCATTTCTCATGGTGTTATTTACACCTTCATTTCTTTGTAAACATGCAACAGGCCTTTCCCAGGTTTTGCACCCAAACAAAGACTCAAAATACTACATGGCGAGAGTTGTCAAGTAGTGAAAGACTGAGAGAGGGACCTGTTGTTTAAAGATCTATATACAATCAGTTTTTAATTTAGAATTGTCCTTCTAGATTGTTTGTCCACCAAAGCTAAAAAGTCTAGTCTACTATTCTATTAATTCCTATCTGTTGACAAAAGAGATGGATTCATACTTTTGCAAGTGTATTTGTGCGAAAGTTGGAATTTGAATTCAACATGCCAATCTCACTTTTTGCACTAATAACCACTATGCTACATGTACATCCATATATGTGTGTGTGTGTGTGTATACATAAATAAATGTGAATAGTGGTAAGCAAGTGTATGTTTATTACATATCAGTCATTACATTCTGCAAAACGATTCAATCCTTGCTTTGTTAATTTACTGTTCACCATGTAAAAAAACATATTTTGCTGATTAGTCTGAAATTTTCAAGATCGCTGTAAACAGACACAAAAAAGAAAATGTTGATGATTCTGTTTTACTGTAATCTAAATCTTAAAGTGCTGCTCAATCCATTGATAAAATCCTTCTTTTTTTGCATCATGTCAATTAATAACATTGACAATCCATTTCAGAAATTTTCCATGTCTTTTCAGTATATTTTTCATAAGATGTTGCTACAGTAAAATATGATATTGTTGTATGAAAGCAAGCAGAAGCAACCAAAAAAACCATTCTTGAAACCTATTGCAATAAGTTTGGGAACAGACATTACAAATATTTATGTGCTTATTATGCACATTTATTTTCATCTTTTTGTACAATAGAAAGATAAGTAAACACATTATTTCATTTAAGTTTTCTGTTTAATAACTTGAATGTTACTATAAAATGTAAGATGCCAATATAATTACTTTATTTCTTCCTAGAAATTCAAGAATTGTCAGATTTCGAGAACATACTGCAGGTCCTGGGTGCTCCTCAAATATGAAAATTGTGAATTCTTCTTTTGACTGCAAACTTCATGTTCAGTAATGAAAGAAACAAATGTTTCATTCAGGTGCATCACAACAATGGAAATGTGCCTTGTAATAAGAGAGAAAATTTTCAAATTTCTGTTGTACTGGTGAAGAGTGCAACATAATGTTAACATAAATCTTTCAACTATCACATGACTCCTGGCCGAGTCCAGCCAACCTTCCTGACCTTCAGCGCTTCTGCCCACATTGTGTTGTTGATCTTGGACTGGCCAAAGCATGATCACTTGTTATCACTTGAATAGGTTAGCACAGACATGAAAGGAAATAGTATATAATGGAAACCAGATTTAAGACTGCAATGTCACGGTGTAGATTTATATATATTTATCAGTTGACTGGTATTTCAGTAGCATACTAATATTCAGGATCTATTATCATCATGGGACAGTGGTTTGCTCAATTTGCAGCTTGCCAAATTCAGACTGACTGTCTTTTGTAATATCTCTGGTAGCAGGCTATTTCAGCTTGATCATATTTCATTGTCTCTCATAATTTCATTTTCCATCCCCTGTTTTATTAAAAATGCACAAAACTGGGAGATTGAAGGTGGGCATGGGATTTCTTTTTTGCTTTCTCTATATATAACTTACCATCTCAACATGTAAGTAATATCATTTAACCATTTTGAGTGAGTCTTCCTCTCTTCCGATGGAAGAAGAAAAAAAAAACTCACATTCTGCTATTATCTGCCTGTTCCTACCAGCCATCCTGGTAGTCAGTAAACAAGAAATCCTCAAGGCCATCAAAGTTTTCAGTCCAACACATTTTCTAAAATCTAACCAAGGATTAGAATTTGGAGAAGAGGAGGGTCATACTCCTGACACATCAGGGGCAACTTTACCTGACTTTCTACTCAGAACTGAATCTTTAGTGCTATATATATATATATATATATATATATATATATATATATATATATATATATATATATATAGCTGCATCCCTGGTTTCTGATATTATCTCTAAGCTTGATTCCTACAAAGCATGTGGACTCTATAGTATCCTCAGCAAATTATCCTTAAGAAATGTACCTTTGAATTGGCCACTGTTCTTTTCAAACTCTATAATAGATGCCTTGTTGGAAATTCTCTTTTATAATTACTGTTTTTAAGAACTGTAACCATCTGATCCCTCAAATCAGTCTTTTACTTCTTTTTGGCAGAAGATTAGTGGCTCTAATCAACTCCCAATTGGTTAAGCATCTCACCTCACAGGATTTTTTGACAGACAATATGATTTTTGCTTTTTGATTTACCACCAAAGTAGTTTATCAAGATTTAGATAAGAATAGCAAAACTGGGGCTGTTGCTTTAGATATCTCAAAGATATTTGACAGGGTTTGGCATACTAGTCTTCTCACATGTTAAAGGTTTATGGTACTTCTGGCTGTTTCTTTGATTTGATTCAATGCTTTTTATCAAACTGTACAATGAAAATTGTCTTGAACAGCGACTCTAAAGTTAAAATGCAATGTCAATTGTCCTCTTCTGTCCCCTTGAAACCTGTCCTTTTATTCTCCTCTTTGTTTATTTCATTCTCAATAACCCCTTGCATGTTAGTGGCTTATAATACCATGTTTGATATGAAATGATTAAAAAAGGCAGTGTGTGTGTTTGGGGATTATGGGTACACCAACAATTTTTCCTCACCTCCTCATACATGCAATAGATGTGTTTGAAGTAATACAAACTGATTCTTTCTACATAAAATTACAACAGATAAAAGGAGCAAAATAAAATCTTTTGATAGAGCCAGCTTTCCATTCTAAAGCACTATTTTCCCACCTCATCCCTAAATTTGCGTTTGCATTTTCAACATAAAAGTCTGCTCTGACTGTAGTGACTCACTTTTTCATGCTCATCACTGACCCCTATACTGAAAAACATTACCTACAGCAAAATATTTACTGTTTGGTTTATGTAAATGTTCAGCAGGGGTCAATGCATGTCAATGGGTGAACAATTTTGCCTGATTGAATCAAAGCCAGAAAAGTATTTTTTTATATACGAAAAGCTCACCCATACCAAAGCACTGAAAATTGCTAACTGTGTGTGTTGTGTAGTTATAAGAAGAGGAAGTGCAGATTATTAGGGTATACAAGGTTAATAACAGTTGATCCTAGACTTGAAGGGTTAAGACTGTAGTGATCCTGGAAACATCTTCTCAGGAGTCTGTTCCAAAAGTAGCTGTTCTTGGGAAGAAGCTGAGTAGAACTTACTTCATTCCAATGGAATACAAAGGAGATGAAGATAATGCAACCCTTTGTATATATCATGGTGTGTCCTCACCAAAATGTCCTCTGAACTATGGAACTAAGGAATGTAGCTCGTCTGAACATTTGTCATAGAAAAAGTTAAAGTAGTGAGACACTTGTGATGTGTCATCTCTGGGAAATATGTTGTAGGGTGGGAAATCAGTCACAAACCTAAATAAATGTTTTTGAAATGTCAAGACTGCATTGGTCAATTATGGGAGAAATAGTTCATTTTTGGCCTTATCTTTTTAAAGATAGATTGGTTCCTTTTGTTTAGCAATATAACAATCTGTATGAATTGCTTAATACCAAAAAGCTAAATACTTTTACTTCAACTTTGTACATCATTTTATATTTTCAGGCTAAATGTATGTTTTGAAGATTATGGCATATATAGGTGTTATATGTTTTGATATAAACCTTTAAGGTAGGACTTTATATGATTTACATTATTCAGGCTGTTGTCCTCACCTTTATTGTCATATTTGTTATTTGTTCACCACTGCAGCCAGGTATTGAACTCACAAGTCTTTGGGTCAAGTCACTGGCTTTAATTGTAGATTAATTTTTGGGACTTATAAACCTAATATCTTAGTAACCATTTATACCCGAGCTCATATTGCAATCTTGAAGCTAATGATTTTCTCAGGTACTCCATATTACTGGTTCCCATATTTCCCTGTTTCTTTCCACAGCTGCTGGAATGACATGCACACAGTCCTTAGTCATGTACTCCTCTACTGGAGGTCTTACTTGAGAGAGCTATCAGTGAAAATGTAGAACTACTTTTAAAGTTTTTCTTGATGTTATATGGACCACAGATGCTTTATATTTTCTCCGATAATCCTTTCGCATAGGGTAGGCAGCCTGAGGCTTTTTCTGAGTGTTGTTATCCCCATGCACCCTTCCCTCCCTGTTTGCTGGAGCTTTTGTCATTATGATCACTTTCTTTTCATTGAATGGGTGGTGGGGGTTGAAATTGTGGTATTGTCCAGTGAATGTTGGCTTGCAATAGACAAATTTCTTGAACCCATTTTGAGATATTTGTACATTCAGGAATGCTAGTTTGCTGTTTTCTTTTTATATTTTGAACTGTATCAATGATCTTATTGAGTTCACATATTCCACTGGTAGCTGAACCTCTTCCAGGCATGGCCAGAATATGAAAGTGTCATCTACGTATCTCAGCCATGGAGTTGTTTTAGTGATATGGATTCTGATACCATCTCTATGTATGTTAGCCAATGATGGTGATGTTGGCAAGCCCATTGCTAAGCCTTCATCCTGCTACTCTATGTCTGATCCTATTACAAAGAGAGTTATTTGTGTGCAGAAATTCAGCATCTCCATCAGGTTATTTCAGTGTAAGCTATGCTTGTGAAATGACCTTTGCCTAACATAACCAAGCCCACAACATTTCAAAAAATTAGAAGGTTGAACAAACTTTGAAAGAATTCTATTAATAAGTGTAAGATTTATTTAACAATAATTAACATGAATTTTTGTTATTTATGAAGTAATGTTTGTTTGAAAGTTCTTCATAAAGCTTTTCTTGAATATTTCATTTTAAAGTTCAGTTTTAAAGTCAAACAAAATGGATTTGTGAAGGAAAACATCTATTTTTTGGTGTGTGTACAATTCTAGTAGGTGAAATGATGTCTTGTTTCTCTTTCTTTTTTGTTGCTGACAAGTAAATGAAAAGAGGAAAATCAAATCCACCATGCCAAGTGGCTAGGAGACTCTGTCACTGCTTCTGCTGACATTAACACCATGAGCTTTGCTATTTCTCAATCTCTTACACAAGTGGTGGATTTTCCCATGTGCTTTCCCAGTATCTTTTTAGGACACGCTTCTCAACTAGATCTTTGTTTCACCTCTGTACCTGATTCCTGCCAAGTCTCACATCATGCTGTCATTTCTATTAATATCTCTCACCACTCTCACTCCCCCAGGAGCCTGCTATTAACAGAATTTCCTACTGCTACCAAAAACCATTTCTTCCAGCTATTTCAGAACCATGTGTCTGACAATAATAGGCACCTATTTGCTTCTGCTCATAATGAGTGTAAAAGAATCTTGAATGACGTTAAGCTGTTGTTTGCTGAGAGAATGAGGCAGCACATATCTGCCTGAAAGTTTGACTCCAAAGACTATTGGTGGCTCTGCAAACTTTTGCAGAATAACAACAAATCCTCCATCCCTATCTTAATAAATTTGAGGTCCTCACGGTATCTGTGGACAGGGCTGAATGCTTTGCCATCAGATTCTCATCCAACTCTACATTTAACTCATCTGGAATATTTGTACCCAACTTCCCACATAGAACTAAAGCTCAACTAAAAGATGTTTACATAACCCCCTCTCTGGTGTCTAAGATAATCTCAAAACTTTACCCCAATAAGGCGAGTGAAGGTGACGGAGTCCCAGTCATTGTCCTGATGAAATGTGCCCCTGAACTCTCTTCTGTCCTCTCTAAACTCTATAATTACTGCCTCTCTGCTATCTGTTTTCCTGCCTGCTGGAAGTCTTTTTCTGTGGTTCCTGTATTTAAGAACTCAGAGGAAACCTCAGACGCATCCAATTATTGCCTGATCGGCCTCCTACCAATTTTTGGAAAAATGTTTGAGGATATTATTAATGTTGAAATAGTTCAACATCTTACTGCCCATAAGCTATTCTCAGACAGACAGTATGGTTTCTGTTTTGCCAGGTCTACTGCCGACATGCTAACGACCATCACCGAGTACATATACCAGGCCCTTGATAAGTCCGGTGAAGCTCAAGCTGTTGCCCTGGATATCTCCAAAGCTTTTGATAGGGTTTGGCACGCTGGCATTCTGTGCAAGCTACAGGGTTATAGTATCACTGGACGCTTGCTTGATTTGATCCAATCTTTCCAATCAAACCGCAAAATGAAGGTCATCTTGAACGTGCATGCCTCCACATCCTACCACACGAATGTTGGTGTTCCCTGGGGCTCTAGTCTAAGACCAACGCTCTTTCTGGTCTTCATAAATGACCTCTCTGACATGATCAAATCCCAAATAGGCATCTACAATGATGACATTACTTCCACCTCAGTATGGAATCTGACGGGGTGGCCAAAGATGACCTCGCTGTTGTTCTTGAGAAGGACTTTCACTCTGTAGTAGACTGGGGTAAGAAATGGCTTGTAAATTTTAATGTTTCTAAAACGAAGCTCCTGTCAACCACCACAGACAGTCCCTCCTACCCCCACTCATCAGCATGGACCAAGTGAATCTCCCTGAAAGAAATACACTGCTTAACGTGATCGGTCCCGACCTGGAAGCTTGACTCCAGCCACTTTCTCACTGGCGGGATGTGGCTTCCCTCTGTCTCTTCTTTAAACATTTTCGGCGACCTTAGCTCACTGATGCCCTCTCCACAAGAATTTACTTGAGCAACTAGAGTGGCAACAAAATCCCACCCTTTTACAGTTAAATCAACTAAATGCAGCCACCACTTCTACTCCAGCAACCTCCTTTCTCGCACTTCCCGCCTGTGGAAATTCCTTCCGTATACTTGTTTCCCTGGCGGCTACAATTTCCAAGAATTTAATTGCAACGTCAATTTCCATCTCTTGTTCACTTGACTCCGGTCATTCTCTCATCATTTCCCCATCACCTCGTGTATCTTGTTCTTTTCCTTTCTCACTCTACCCTCGCAACTGAATCCACACTGGTATTCCCATCCTTCTCTTGCCCTTTCTCCAACACCCCCTGTAACTGGTTTGTCTTTCTCTTCACTCTCCTCCTGCTTGAACTTTCACTCTTCTCTTATGTATCCCCCTGGGCACCAGCTGCGGTGGACGGCTTGTGGCTCTTTAAGCCAGTTAAGTGCCATACGTGATACATGCTTGGGCGATCATGTCTCGCAAGAGAATGACTGACTGGACAGAAGATTATCCCACAGTAGGTTGCCATTACTTTCTGCGGTAGACTGGTTGCCAATCAAGGCTATAGAACCCAATCTGTCCTGTTATTTGACCCGTAGCCGGAGAGAAGAGACGGATTAATACCATTCTCAAGGATATTTGCGCGTAAGTGAATGCAACGATTTCTCGTTCCGAGTCGATATCCACTACACCACAACACACATCCAGTTCACATCATGGCTCTTTAGAGATTAAGAAAAATCACGCATTTTTAGGGTTTACGTGAAAATTTCTGCTGTTTTTATTTTATTTTGAGTTAATTTGTTTTGACATAAATTTACGAATTTTTCCCAGTCGACCTTTCTTAGCCTCCATTTAGGTTGTATCATTGAGCGTAAACACTCCAAAAAAAGTCTAAGTAAATTGCTGGATCACACATAGCTAGGTCAATTTCTGACAGTCTTTCATTTGCTGGATCGATATGTGTCACTTCGCACTGGTTGAGCAGACTTAGCTCATTATTCATAATGAATTTTTTTGTAATTTTCCATTTTTTGTTTGTCTCATTAAATCCCCAAATGTAATTGTGTCTATTAAAATCCCATAGGAGAATGATAGGTTCGGGTAATATGTTTTAACAGATTTTCCAGCTTGTCTTGGCCTATTTGGCCATGTGGTGGGAATACAGAGAGCATGTGCTGACTGTTCTCTACAAAGTAACTCTCCTGGCAGCTAACTGTAGTTCTGTTTTTAGTTCAATTCTTCTATGGGATGCGTCATTTTTTTATTAAAACGGTTACACCCACAGAGGCCCTGAATTTAGAGCTGTGAATGTAACTACTGTTTTTAGTTCAATTCTTCTATGGGATGCGTCATTTTTTTATTAAAACGGTTACACCCACAGAGGCCCTGAATTTAGAGCTGTGAATGTAACTACTGTTTTTAGTTCAATTCTTCTATGGGATGCGTCATTTTTTTATTAAAACGGTTACACCCACAGAGGCCCTGAATTTAGAGCTGTGAATGTAACTACTGTTTTTAGTTCAATTCTTCTATGGGATGCGTCATTTTTTTATTAAAACGGTTACACCCACAGAGGCCCTGAATTTAGAGCTGTGAATGTAACTACTGTTTTTAGTTCAATTCTTCTATGGGATGCGTCATTTTTTTATTAAAACGGTTACACCCACAGAGGCCCTGAATTTAGAGCTGTGAATGTAACTACTGTTTTTAGTTCAATTCTTCTATGGGATGCGTCATTTTTTTTATTAAAACGGTTACACCCGCAGGGGCCCTGAATCTAGAGCTGTGAATATAACTACTCTTGATAGTTTCCAATATTAACAATTTATTTTTGGAAATGTTTCTTTGATAAAAATAACGGCAGGATCTAATTTTCTTATTAGCATAAGTAATTCATTGTAATTTGGCTTTAATTCAAATTTTTCATTGTAGTATTCTCTATCCCACGTTTGTATTTTTGTTTAATTTTTATACTTTTAGTGTTTTTAGTACTCTCTAGTACTTGAAATTTGTGATGCCAATATTTCTGACAATTTTTAGAGCAGTCTAATTTAAGATTTGGGGAATCGATTAGTGATCCTTGTGAGTTTGCTTTTGGGTGGAGATTTTGTGTTTCGTATAAGTGATATCTGAGCTGTAATATGTGGGTTTGAAATGGGGTCTTCTAATTTATTTAATATTTTTCTTTGGCAGCTTTCAATTATACATATTTTCATTAGCAGTTCTTGGAATTTTGGCCAGTCATTTGATTCTCGCTGCACCAACCGCACAACGTATGCTCTATATTAGTCTATTTTGTAGTCATTATTCCTGCAAAACTTTGTTTTTGCTTGTTTACATTATGATACGAACCAGAGTAGTCATGAATATTAGGAAAAGTCATAAATCTATGTATTTATATGTCTTACTTCGACCTTATCTAACTCCAAAATTCTTCGTGGTTGAGTGGTTAAGGCATGTCGAATCATTTGACGGCTTCGAATCCTGTAGGAGGATTCATATATTTCTAACAAGATTTCTCGAATATTCAGCCCGGTATATATATATATATATATATATATATATATTGATTGATTGATTGTTTAATACTTAGTTTTTGGTCCTAATAGGGTTAGACCAGTACACATTTGTATTAAAAAGTGTTCAATACAATTATATTGTAGAACTTTTGAATATTTTCCATTTTTAAACGAGTTATTTCGCTACCCAGGTTTCTACCATGATTGGTGTCTTCCACTCATGGTAAAAACCTGGGTAGCGAAATAACTCGTTTAAAAATGGAATATATATTGTTCTAATTTCTTGAATTAGAAAACTGATTTATTTTGCTTACTTTATATATATATGTTATGATATCACTACAAAAATAGCCATTTTGTTTCAACATTTTCTAAACGGAATTTTATTCCATCCATACCTACCCTATACTTGTATGTATAGATAGATAGATAGATAGATAGATAGATAGATAGATAGATAGATATAAATTAGTTTGAACATTATTTTTTATGGATTCTGGTATTTAAGTAGATACTCTGCTTTTTATAATTAAACCATATATATATATATATATATATATATATATATATATATATATATATATATATATATATATATATGGTTTAATTATAAAAAGCAGAGTATCTACTTAAATACCAGAATCCATAAAAAATAATGTTCAAACTAATTTATATCTATCTATCTATCTATCTATCTATCTATCTATCTATCTATCTATCTATCTATCTATCTATCTATACATACAAGTATAGGGTAGGTATGGATGGAATAAAATTCCGTTTAGAAAATGTTGAAACAAAATGGCTATTTTTGTAGTGATATCATAACATATATATATATATAAAGTAAGCAAAATAAATCAGTTTTCTAATTCAAGAAATTAGAACAATATTTTTCCTCTTGACTATATAATTTTCTGATTCGGTGAGGCCACATATGTTGTACCTATTGTAATGTGATTTGGCTATCTAATGGTATTTGTTGATCAATGGCTTCTCAGAACGATATATCATATACACCTTTAAGGGATATATCATATATATCTTTAAGGGAAGTCAGTAAATGAAACCACCCCAAAGACGTCAGTAAATGAAACCACCCCAAAGAAAACTGGAGAAGGAAAAAAAGGAATGAATGTCAAATTAAACATTATACATAATGAAAAGTAGACAGCAAACAATGCCAAGATATAATACAAAATATTAGGGCATTATACGACTAAATTAGAAACGAATTCAGTTAGGCTTAATGAAAACCATGCAACCTTTACATTGAGGCGATCCTGGGACAGAAGTCCTACTAGGATTTATTATTGGTTGAGAGTTTAATAAAATAAGATATGCTGATGTCCCAGTGTTGGTAAGCAGACTCAGAAAGAAAACTGTAGGAAATCCTAGACAATATTATTAAGGATATTAGATATGTCAAAATCAAGCAAAAATTTAAGTATCTGGGAAGTATTTGTCTATACTTCTGATATGAGGAAGTATTTACACTATTTACATTGTTCGGACTATTTTCATCACCGTTATTGCCATGTTTATGAAATTTCCTAATATCTGAGGAAGTCCGGAGCGTACAACAGCCGAAACGTCGTAAACATAGTAATAAAGATGAGGACAATAGTCCGAACAATGTAAATAGTGTATCTGGAAAGTGTTTTAAAAAAAGAGCGGAAAATGAGACAATCTGAATAGGAAATGATGCTTAGAAAAGTTAAACGAATTATTAAGAAACACTTTTCTTTGTTAGAAGAAAAAAAAAGAGTGCTGAATAGTTACGTAATATCAGTCATCCTATGTGACAGTGAATTCTGGACAATTTCCTCAGAGGAAGAATAGAGTTAGGGCTACAGAAGACTTGGTTTTATAGAATGATGCTGAGAATACTATTGCTGAAGAATATGAACAACGATGAAGTTTTTAAGTAAAATGAAAATAGAAACAAAAGGATGCTTTTACTTAGAATCAGAAAAAGAGCAAATTGAAACTTTAAGGGTACGTAATGACGAAAGCATGCTTGGATAATTTTGACACTCACTATAAGGAAACGTTTAGTGAATAATCTCACCTATCAATATCAACTAAAATATTAACTACAAAATCAAATCTTAAAAAGTGCTTCGATGGATAATAGGACAAATCATTGTTCAGTCAGGCCCAGATGATTTCAGGGTGCACTTCCCTTTAAGAAAAGCGCTGTTCCAGAAAAAGGGAAATTCTAGACAGGAACTTAGTAAAATTTGTATATTGACCCCTCCTAAAAAACTGTGCATTAATTGGGGTTCTATTGTTACTTCAAGCATTTTTAAACGCTACGTGATGTTTCTTTGATGGTAAGAACATACACTGAAACAAAAGTTTCAAATAGCAATGGATAACTTACTAGATTTTTGTTGCTCAAAATGTTAACCCATCCTTAACACATTATTAATTCTATAAAACATCACATTTTATGGCAAAGCCCAGATAATGTAACAAAGAAAATTATTTCTTCAGCATCTGAGACTCTTGGAATACACAGTTTGTGACTGGCGTTAGAATATACAAGTCCTATCTTTAATCAGATCACAGGCTACTTATAATTATACTGACAACATCAGCGAACAAAATACCTCGCTCAAACAAACTAAGAACATCCAAACTCTTTAAAATGAAAGGGTAAATTTATAATTCAGTAATAAACTAGAGTCCAAATTGATATCAATAAATCTTGATCAAAACTTAAAGGAATTAAATATAGTTTCCATATTATCAATACCTAAAGCCCGTAAGACCATTCCAAGAATAGCTAAAAAGGAAAAGATACACCCTTGGGACGGCAATATGGAACTGAACAAATTGATACAAGAAAGAAACAAACAGAAAAGGAAAGATACCGGACAGGAAAATAAAAATAAAATAAAATAAAATAATAAAAAACTAAAAAAATATTAATTCTTTGAGAAACCAATATCTCAGGAAAATCTTAAAAGAATTTAATGAAACTAAGCTGCATAGACAATGTGAAGAAACCCTGATATCTGAAGAAAATAGAACATATACTAATATTCATTCAATTGTGGTAAAGTCCACCTCCAAACATAAACGATAACGAACCTACTGACGAGGAAATTAAGAAAGCTTTGAAAAACTGAGTAATAATAAACAATCACTCATCAGTGAGGCTGAACTTTTGAAAATAGCTTGCTTTTCCCCCGAATTCTATAACAATACTTTATTTCATAAAAGAAATTTGAAATCAGAAATGTATCCCCAAAATGTGTGGTCAATTATTATTGCATTATGGAAACAGAAAGGTAGCTCTCAAAACATTCACACAGACAGAACTATCAGAATTGTATCCATTATGGTGAAAGTATTAATTTATATTATATTAAATAAGCTCTCATCTTTTAATGAAAATCAACTCAATCGTGACTCAGTTTGGTTTTCGTTCAAGTAAGGGATACAATGATAGCATATATGTGACCAAACAACTCCAATAAATTGCTTACTTTTCTAACAGGAAAGTGTATACATGCTTTGTCGAACTCATAGCAGCATATGGCCGCATCAATAAAGTGTTCATCTTCTATACCAATGGAAAACACGTTCCAAGCTCTGACTCTACTGAATGCAAGGATCTGAGAGGAACTTCATCGATCTACAGAATCTTGCATTTTTGGCGAGGAACACAATACTGAAACATTTCAAATCTCAGCAGAAGTACTACACGGAGCCCCAGTTTATTTATTTTTCCTAGACTATGCCTCGCACATTTACAAACACAAATCTGATGAAGTGAGCATTGACCATTTAAGGCTTCCGTACTACATGTACTGGGGATGAAAGGGACTATGTCTATCATATAATTATTCATAATTGCGATAAGAATGATCTTTAACAAAAAATAAAAATCGTCTACCAAGTGTTACAAGAAATTTGACTCAAAATAAAATTTCCAAAACAAACAATGATTT
The DNA here is from genome assembly GCA_037127315.1 of Ascarosepion bandense. Classification (NCBI taxonomy): domain Eukaryota; kingdom Metazoa; phylum Mollusca; class Cephalopoda; order Sepiida; family Sepiidae; genus Ascarosepion; species Ascarosepion bandense. Next base: position 701,448 of record JBBBDQ010029958.1, read on the forward strand.
GAAATTCGAATGAAAGAAGTTATGGCACCTACCTTTAATCCATCATAAAAATTTCAGGATGTAAAATTAGGAAACAGTTCAGATACTCGTGGATCAGTTATAACAAATTTAGTATAGGAGAACAACAAATTGAACACACTGTGCCAGTGTTAGTTTCGCCTAACACCGTATATTGCTACAAAATCAAAGGATCAACCTGAAGACTCGAGTCATGTTCTTAAATAGCTTTGACAGATCAAGGTTTTCATATACATGGCACAAAAATTGTTCATAAATATATGAACCATTAGCTGTATGCAACTGTTTTCTAAGATCAATAGTTAAAAAAGGCTTGGAGCGAGTGAAGCCTGAGACCTTTGGCAAAGATCAGTCTTCTTTGAATATTGTGAACAGATGATACAGAATAAAATCAAAGAACTCTGCAAAATAACTTGAGGACTATTATCAATATCAACAATTAAAGTGTATATCTAGTAATTCGAAGAAAAAATAAGGACATAGCCAAGATGTTAACATTTCACACTACTTCAAATAAAAGGTGATATGTCCCGTAATGGAATATATATATCAATACGAGGTAGTTAAGTGGTTTACGCAAATATAACCGGGTAGGTCAATCTAGTACATAGACGAAATCGTTGTATGCAGTATCCTGAGACGTAGGCGTAGTCAGTGGTAGACCAATAGACCTTGGATCTCTAGTGGAAGATCTCCCCCTCTCTCTCTCTCTCTCTCTCTCTCTCTCTCTCTCTCTCTCTCTATCTATCTATCTCTCTCTCTTTCTATCACTCACCCTGGACGCCCTGCCTTCGCCTGTATCTATGGCTGATACCAGCCAATCACATTCCAGAGAGGGGGAACAAAGGTGTATACATATTCATTACCTATTCATTACATCAAAAGGTTAGGAAGGAAATTTTCAGTATGATGGCGGCGGGGATTAGGACTGGAAAAAGAACAATAAAAGCTACCGAACTTGAGAAACCTATTCTTCTGAAAAAATATTTTAAGAAAAAGATTTTATTAACTTCATCCGAAATAAATACTGACTAAGAATGCCAAATATTTCCTTGTTAGGAAACAGCTAATACTATCATTACAATTACCGCTGAAATTAAGGAGAACAGATAGAAAATAGCAAGTATTCTACTAAAAGAGATTGTGTTAATAGATGACAGAACAAGAAATGGAGGGATGGAGAAAAGGCAAAACTTACTAAGAGTTTAAAAGGGTGATAACACATGTCCTGAAGGGACACAGCGTATAGAATAATAATAATAATAAGAAGAAGAAGAAGAAGAAGAAGAAGAAGAAGTAGAAGAAGAAGAATGTAATAATCTATTTGGCAAACATGTATAAAATGTTGTAAATAAAAGCATGCCTTTCTTTTCCTTTCTTTTACTAATATACGTGGTATCCGTTCCACTTTCTGTGTCCTCTGTGAAACTAACTTGAATTCTTTCATTGAAACCATTGAATTATTGGTTCTAGACTATCTCCCCCCACATTTCCGAAAAGATTCCCACATTTACATGTATGATCTTGGCATTTACATCCGAGATAGCTAGGAAATTATCTTTCGAGGCCCCTGACTACTCCTTCGTGTTCTTCCGTCTTTCGTTACTAAACTCTGTTAGACATCTCTTTTTACTTTGGTCCTAGGTATGACAGTAAACTGCATCCGGCAGCAAGTCCTATGATTGGAATGTTGTGAGGAGCATGGAACCACTTCTTAATTGTTGTTCCCAGGTCCACCCTGACCCGGAGTGATAGCACCTGTTAGGGTCCCAGCTATGGGCAAATAGTTAACCCTAAACTGGGGTCGAAACACTATGAAATTCTAAAAATAGACTTTTATAGAAATATATACATAAAGATAAACATTTTTACAGAAAAATATACATTTTTGAAAGAAAAATATTACCAGCTATACATTTTTTAATATAAAACTAGAAGACATATTCATTTTTCTAAAATAAAAAAATAAAATTTTTTCATCAAAATCTGACTAAATCAACCTTCTCACTATAACCGAATATTAAAAAATTACCTTAAATACCACCTTTTTGGCATTAAATAACTCACAGAGGTTGATATGCTGTTAAATAAAACTCAAACTCAAAACTCTTTTCCTTTATCACTCCTCTGATTCTCAGGACAGTGGTATATTAGACATAACAGCTAACAGTATAGAAAAGGTACTTTCTCGTCATCCTTCTGCAAACTTCTTTGTCTTCAGTGACTTTAATGTTCACCATGACACGTCGCTGAAACATTTTAGATATTGCCAATATTCACACATTACATTTTCCTATTACCCGATCCCTTATTCAAATTGTGGACCTGCCTACTCAAAACTGAACAACAGGCTTCTTTACTTGATTTATTTCTTACCTCTTCTCCTCGCTATTGCTGAGCTTCGCAATACTGTCCTATTGGTAACTCTGGTAACTCTGACAACTCTGTGGTAGCTATTGATATTTTGTTCCAATAATCAATTAAACAGGAACGCCTATCCATAAGGCCTCTTTCCGCTACCAGCATGCTGGGTGGAACTCACACCGTGATTTTCTTCGCGACTGACATCTTCAAACTACCAATTGAAAATTGCGCCACTGTGGTTTCTTCTTGGGTCAAAGCCAGTATGGGCGATTTCATTCCTTCTAAAAAATACCATGTGAAACCTCAATCCTCTCCATGGTTCATGCCAGCATGCTCAGCCTATAGCACACAGGGACCACTATTTTTGCCTAGACAGCTCTCGTCATAACAGGTGCCTATTTGTTGTTACTCATAATAAATGTAGGCGAGTGTTTGAAGGAGCAAAGTCCTTGTGTGTTAAGGCACCGCATAATCTCTAACAACGTTGCCTCTTATTATTACTGATTGCTCTGTAATAGGTTATTAAATAAATGCAACGTCTTTATCCTCTCCCCACTTTTCAATCAATTTGAAGTGTTAACATCATCTGCGGATAAAGCTGTATGTTTTGCTCATAAATTCTCCTCACTCTCTACTCTTCATTCATCCGAAGTATCCCTGTCTAACTTCCCACTTAGTGATGCATATAACCCCTTTCACGATTTCTACTATCATATCTAACCTAGATCCACACAAAGCATGTACATCCGATGATATCCCTATATGAGACATTGAGAAGTGTGCTCCAGAACTGGCTCCTGCTCTCTCTCTAAACTGTATAGCAAATGCCTCGCTGTCTCATGCTTTCCTATCTGCTGGAAGTCATCATCGGTTGTTCCAGTTTTAAAGAACTCTGGTGAGTCATCCAACCCTTCAAACTATTGGCCTGTTAGCCTTCTACCTCTATTCTAAAAGCCCTAATCAATGGTCAATTGCAGAGCCTCCAGTTCAACTGCTGAGGTACTGACCATAATTGCGGAAAGAGTCTATCATGCTTTGGATAAAAATGGTGAAGCATTGGACATCTCGAAAGCCTTTGACAGGATTTGACAAGCTGAAAAGTTACGGTTTCTCAGGACAATTTTGAACTGATCCATTCTTTTCTATCAAATCGTGAAATGAAAGTTATTCTGAATGGTCACTCGCTTAGATCCTTTCGCATTAACGCGATTCTTTGCCCCTATAGCTTCAGCCATGGCAATATGCTGTTTTTAATTTTCATTAGCTGTCATCGGAAAGTTCATTAATGAAAATTAAAAACAGCGAATGGTATCTACGCTGAAGACATAACCATTTACTCCCGCCCGACAAGGTCAAAATGGTAGTTAATGTCCAAAACGACCTCAAGAACGTCGTTAACTGGAGCAAAAGATGGCCTGTCAATTTTAACGCCTCCAAAACTAAAATTATTTCTATTAATCATCTTTGTGATCCCTCTCTGCCTTTCATCAGCATGGCTGATGCTAACCTCCAGTGACTCGTTACGCCTTTTCAGGCCAACGTTCTCAGCTGACATGAAGTTGCAAAACTGTATTGAATCCATTGCTAGGTCAGCAACTCAGAAAGTCGGTTCATTGTGTCGCGCAAGATAATTTTTCTCTCTGGAATTTATCATATATATCTATGTCTGCCATTCGTCCATGCTTAGAATAATGATACCAAATATGGTCCGGTGCCCCTGCTATTTACCATGAGCTCCTTGATAAGATCCAAAGAAGAATCAGCAATATTATTAGTCCTGATCTGACGACTCAAGTTCAGTCACCGTCGTAAGGTTACCTCTCTTTACTTCTTTTACATGCTTTCATGGTAATTGTCTGGATGAGCTCTTTGCTTTGGTACCTAGACTTTATGACTTTTATACTAGACTGGCATCAACTGTAAATTGATGAGATCAATTTACTGTCAACTTTAATCTACAAAATTTTAAATGCAGTGTCAATCGCTACTGTTCTGATTACTCTTTTCTCTTTCTGCTCACTCTTAATGTTTCTCTTAATTCTTCCACACCCTGTATCCTCTTGTGTTTTAGTGGCTTTACTGCCTTGCTTCGGGTAATTCAGATTGAAGAAAATGATAACTATGTTAATTCTTAAAATCGCCATGATTGCTGCACATAAAAGATGCGTCAGCCTCACGAACCTGTTTCAGGTTCCATTTAGATTGTTGTTACAAGTTGATAAATGGCAATCAGCTGCCATTTTTATTTGTATTTTGTTTGGCGCCGGTGGTCATCACTTGAGCAACGCTCGAGCCACCTGTACGAGAAGATGGTTCATCAATGATAGAAAATTTATATGACCGAGACCTCAGTCGAGACAATTGACTGATAGTGAATTGCTACTGTAAGTAAAGGTTAAATAAATATGTTGTCGCAAAAGCAGCAGTAGTTAATCAATGCCATTCAGAAGAGAAGCATTGCCCCAGCGGAAGTAAATAGTTCAAGTGGGCAGATGAGTATTAGCGTTCAACTCCCTCAGGCGCCGCACACATTGAACACGTCATGGCTGTTAAGCACATTCAGTATATAAAATATTTAATATGGACATAACAAGCATTTTGTGGTATGTTTCATTCAATGGCCTTAAGAAAAGTTTCAGTCCTAAGCAGCTTGTATGCTTATTTAGAATATTTAAGATAGGATTCAAAATTGGGCTTTAGCAAAAGTCGCAAGGACCTTTGTAATTCAGTGGTAGTTTCAGTTAAGACCGAAAATAGATTCTAATGTTTCCTTCAAATAAATGTAATATACTGTGAATTTTAACAATTAAAAGCCTACTTTATAATCTTTATTGTCAATGTTGATACTTATTTGAAATTGAAATTATTAATTATAACACCACTGAATTTCTGGTTATCGTGAAAATTACTGACGCGCTTCCACCCAAAAAATATATAATAAATTTGGTTTTGTTGAATCTTATGCTAGAATATAAAATATTTTAACATTTAAAATAAATGTTGCATGGTTTTCTTAGTTTTTTTTTTTTAAATAATCTGGGGTGTCTAAAGGCTGATAATACAAGTGTTGCTACACGCGCACACATATATATATATTAACGAAACTTGGTTATAAACAACCGACAATTTGAAATGAATTGTTTGAACATGATTTTTTATCGATACTCGTATTTAAGTAGATATTATGTTTTTTAATTATACAGTATTATATATTTATATCTACCTGCCTGATTATTTACGATAAATTGTTATTACGAAAATTCGGCAGGATTCGAGCCTGCGACCCCTATTTAACATAGGGGAAGTTACCATTTGATCTGGCAACGTCTTAGACCACTCGACCACGAATAGCCTCCAGTCTAAACGAGGTTTTAATCAAGCCTATATAACACAAATTTCGATTCATCGCAAACAACCATATCCGCTCTGAAACGTATCGTGTAGGGTTTCATACATTGACACCCATACACACACACACACACACACACGCATGGTCACTCGCCGTCCACGTGATGACTGGTTTCCGCCAAAAACGATGCTAATAAAAACGGAAAACAGCACGTGGGACACTAGTTAGAATTTCGTCCCGGGACAAGAGAAAACATGTCTTCCTAACTCACACAAACACACGCGCACTAATTGCGTGTAGCAATTAGTGGCGCAAAATTTCTTTTACTTTTCTTCTCCTACATTAACACTATGCACATTAACTTTCATTCAAACAGAACTTTACATAAAATAACTTCCTACACATAATTCCACAATTTTTCCAACCTTCGTCAGTAGAAATCCACCGACTGCTACATTCGCATGTAAGTGTCTCTCTCTCTCTCTACTCAACGCACACACAGACACAGAACTTTGTCTTCTGTCTGACTTTCTTCATCAAGGATTTGAACTTTGAACTCTTTACGGTAATCTTAACAATTGTTACAAACCTTTCTTTCAGCTAGAGAAAAAACTTCATACATCGTATTTTGTTTCTACGAACAGACGAAGGGGAATGACTCTTCCCTTTTCACTTTCTTATGTATGCTTCTCTCAACCCCATGTAACCTTTGTCAATACATTGTTTTTCTGGTTACTTTCGCCTTTTTGTTCTTCCTTAAAACCTGCTTAAAATCCTGACCTCATGTTACGTCGAGTCGACTCGCAAACATAAATTAGTAAATGGACGCCTTCGTCCACTACAATCGTAATGTCAACAAATGTAAACATGTTACGGAAATTAACGAATTTTAACGAAACTTAATATATTATATACCAGACCAAATAATAGCAATTTGGCTCTAAGTATGTATAATTGTAGTTCTTAGTCTCAGCCATGATACCATTTACTCAGAGGACTTATTTAGCCTTCAAAATTCAGTTTACGACGAAAAAAGTTATTTGATATCGATACCAGGAAATCAAAATTTGACTTACATCTATTCATTTTTCTTTTCTTCATGGTTTTCCTTTAACTGGAAACAACTACTGCTTTTTAGTCTTTCATGCCAACGTCCAAAGAGTCTGAGTTCTAGGACCATGGATTAGTTTTAAACCTTTCATTACACCCGAGCAACGCCGGGCTATACTGCTAGTATATATATATATTTTTTTTTTGTTATTTAATATATATATATATATATATATATATATATATATATATATATATATATAACCCAACAAAAAGAAATAGCGTGTAAGTAAAATCCCCAAAACCAGATCCTATTAATTTTATTAATATTAAAAATTACAGATTTGGAAGGCTCGATAAAAATAGTATTATCTATTTACAGAGCCAAATATGTATATCATATTAAATAAAACTCCGAATTCTAAAAACGTTGTATAGCTATTTCAGCGAGAAAAATATTGCTTCTTCAACAACGATCAAAAACAAACATTTTTTATTTCAAATATGGTACAAAAATTCATATACCGGAACAATACTCAAAATCATATACATACATACACTGGAAGTTTACATAAAAAAGTTGGAGATTTAAGAAAGAAAAAATAATTTGTCATCTAGACAAAAGATACAGAGGGGCAGGGAAAGGGATTCAAGGCTCGATTATAGAAGAATACTTTTATATTAAGTTTGTATTAAAGAATTAAAAACCAATATTTAACCGTCTCAAAGAAATAAAAGTGGTGGAGGGAAAAGAAGATAAAAAAAGGGTAGACAGAGGGAAGAGTTAAAGGAGAAATAGGACATAAAAAAACAAAAGAACGGAAAAAGTCTTCCGTATCTATAATGACAAATGCCGGCTTCAGATGGTGGAAGGAAGTTATATAAAAAAGAAACAAAGAAAAGGAAATAGAAGGAAAGTAAAGAAAGGAGACAGTATATTATAAATTTAGCTCTGTTAAAAATTTGTGAAATAAATTATGTTTAAAATAATTTTGGCAGACTATTGTAGTAAGTTTAAAATCTACTAATAGAATAGTCTGCCAAAATTATTTTAAACAGAATTTATTTCACAAATTTCTAGGTTCTAAACGAGAATTTGCAAATAATATATATACATATACATACACACATACCCATATACACATAGATATACATATCCTTACATATATATATATATATATATATATATATTTGTGTGGGTGGGGATGGATCTGTGTATGTATTTAAATATGTATAAGTGTATATACATATATAAATATATATATATATATATGTGCAAATATGTTTATATATATATATATATATATATATATATATATATATAAACATATTTGCACATATATATATATATATTTATATATGTATATACACTTATACATATTTAAATACATACACAGATCCATCCCCACCCACACACATATATATATATATATATATATACACATTACCACATATATACATATATACACACATACATACATATATATAATTATGTACATATATATATATATATATATATATATATATATATATATATATATCCACATACATACAGATATACACACCACCCACCTACACATTTATTTATGTAGAAACAAGAAATATACATACGTCTGCACACCAAATATATACATATATACACTACACACACACATATATCCACAATATACATAATTGTACGCATACACACATATATATATGCATACACATACGCACATACATATAGATATATACACATACATATATAAATACACACACACACACACACACACACACACACACACACACACACACACACATATATATATATATATATATATATATATATAATTTTAAGAAAATTACCTAACTTAGAAAAAATTGTTACTGGAAATTATTAACATATATAAAATAAACTGTACAGTTGATCTCTATAAAATTCTCATTTTATCAATTAAGTAATAAAAAAGGTCTTTAAAAGAAAAAAATTAGACAGGGGAAGTATTCAAGGTTTTAATAAAAGAAATTTAGAAATTAAGATTCGTCGCAATCTGAAATAAATAAATGGGCTAGAAAAATTTAACGGTTAAATAGTTGGTCTATAGTTCATTATTTGTAATACTGTAGTTTTTAGAAGGAAGAAAAAAGGTATCTATAACACTGGTATTAGTATTGGATTATTAATAGGTGGGTTTTAAATTAAAATTACTTAACTTTGAATTATAAAATTAACATTAAAAATTTAAAATTTTAAATCTAAAATTTAAAATTCAAAACTCAAAATTTAAAATTCAAAAACTTAGATTCATGGTGGCATTTGCTTATGAATTCCTTACTTAAATTCAAAATTAGGTTTTGACTAGGATACTTGTTTTAATTTTTTTCAACTAAACATTGATTATGAGTATAGTAACGTTGTTTAAATTCCCCAGCGGAAATACCGATATAAGTTTGGTAATTTTTTCTGTTGTTAGTTACGGAGATTTGGGCTTGGTAGATTACCTGGGTACATTATATCTGTTTCCTTTTCTTTTTCTTTTTCTTATATAACTTTGCCTTTCTCTTCCTATCTGAAGCCGACATTCATCATCATGGATACCGTAGATTTTTCCACTTCTTTTTTTTTTTTTGTCTTATTTCTTCTTTAACTCTTTCCCTGTCTGTCTCATTTTTTTTCATCCTTTCTCTCCACACCACTCCTATTCTTGTGACGGTTAAATTTTGATTTTTTGATTCCTTAATACAGACGTAATCTAAAAATCTTCTTCTATAATCGAGCCTTGAATCCTTTTCCCTGTCTCTCTGTATTTATGTCTGGACGACAAATTTTTAAAAAAATTATTTCTTGAATCCCCCACATTTTTATGTAAACTTCCTGTGTATGGATATGTTTTTGGGTATCTTTCCGGTATATTAATTGTTGTACCATATTTGAAATAAAAAAAATATTTTTGTTCGTTGCAGAAGAAGCGATATTTTTCTCACTGAAATAGCTATACAACAGCGTATGTAAAATTCGGAGTTATATATATATATATATATATATATATATATATGTGTGTGTGTGTGTGTGTGTGTGTGTGTGTGTGTGTGTGTGTGTGTGTGTGTGTTTTGGGATCTCTCCTTTGTATATAATAATGGACTCGACTGAGTATACATATACTTCTGCCATAAAGAGAACAGGAGTTGCTGCCATAGAGTTGAGTAGAGAGAGTATTCGTAGAAATCCGTTAGAGTTATCGGAGAGTACTGGAACTGATATGTAAGTTACCGAGAGATACAAAAGTCAGACTAGCTCTGAGCCCCACTCAGATAGAATAATATACACGGATATACTATTTTCAATGACTTCTCTTCAAGACTTGTAGATATTTATTTCTTACTAATAGTATTCCTGGATTTACTAACCTGCGTTCAAAATTGTATATTACGTTCAATATAAACTACTTTTCTGTCTCCATATCTGTTTTGTTGTTCATTATTTTGTGTGGTTCCTCACCTGGAATCCACAACAAATTGACGACGAAGATTCGTACACAAGTCGCCACAACAAATTGGCGACGAAGACTCGAACTCACGTACACGTATACCACACAACAACAGAACTCATACAGAACAACGTAAAACCATAGTGTCACACAGGTCGACCACAAACAATTTTGGAGACACTATCGCAGATAATCTGCTGGCATTACAACTTTGGAACGAAAAGAGATAGAATGAAAAAACTGTAAAAAGAAAATTGAAAGTCAATATTTTTCCCCTTCAACAGGAAAATCTTCCACAAAATTTCTTTACGAGATTTATTTCCAGAAAACAATAGTTAAAAAGTGAAACCCTTCACAGAATCAAAACAGCAAACCATGGCTGACTTTCAGAAAGGAATACTAGAAATCATAAAAAGAAGTGAAGAAAGACAATGTAAATTCGAAGAAGCACAAATTAAATTAGCAAAAGGACAAATAGAAATTCAAAAGGCAAATGAAGAAAAACAAATAGAAATTCAAAAGGCAAATGAAGAAAGACAAAAGGAAATCCAAAGGTTGAACGAAAGAAGACAATTGCAACTACAAGAATTATTACTAAAATTGACAATCATTACACAAGAAAGGAGCACGGAAAAAAGGCGACGTTTTCGCAAGATGCGAAATGCGATCAAAATGTGGAATGCGATCGAAACCTTTAAGTATTCTATTGATTAATACAAAAATTTTGGAGAATATTACAAGCGATATGGATACATTTTTAATATCGATTGTCAAAACTGGGCAGAAAAGAAAAAAAATAAGGCTTTTGCTCAGAAAATTAGGTGCAGAGGAATACACTAAATTTGTAGATTATATTCTGCCAAAGAAGACAATCAACTTAACGTTCGATGAGGTAGTGACATGCCTCACTGAGCTATTTAGCCCCAAAATTTCTTTGTTTCACAAAAGGTGGAAATGTCTTAATCTCGTGAAAGAAGAAAACAAAGACTATCCAACATTCACAGCGATCGTCAACAAGCATTGTGACGACTTTAAATTAGCTGAGCTAACTCCAGACAACTTTAAATGCCTTATATTTGTCCAAGGATCGGTCGCTTCTGAAGACAGAGAAACGCGAAAAAGAATGCTTACCAAACGCCAACACGAACTAGGTTTAACGCTGCAAAAACTATCAGAAGACTGCCAAAAATGCTTAAGTATTAAAAAAGACAGTAAAGATATTGAAGAATCAGGAATCACGCGTATTCGTTAGTTAAACAAAAATTGATGTTTTTCACCCTCCCCAAAAGTAAAACAATATTTTAATGACAAAATTATAAGATATAAAACAACTAAATTGAATGACAAAATGACAAGATATAAAGCAACTAGTGACAGAAATCAAATAAAAAACAAGCCCCCTCCTCATCTGCATGTTGCAGATGTGGTGGATTACATTGGATTAGAAATTGTTGGTTCAAATACAAAAATTGCCTAGCGTGTGGAAAAATGGGACACAAAGCAGCTGTGTGTAGAAAAAACAGTCTAGTAGGGTAAGATCTACTACAGTGGAATATGAAAACAAACAAAACACGAGGAAATATGTAGAACTTGAAATATTAAATAAGACGATCAAACTACAATTAGATTCAGGTTCGGACTTAGCAAGAATCAACCTACAGACATGGCGGAAACTGAATAGGCCGACTATGTTACCGGTAAAAAAAAAAAAAATTGCTAAATTTGTAACAAGAAAACAGATCAATTTCGAAGGCAAAATAATCATGAATGTGAATTTCAGGGAAAAACCAAAACATTAAAAGTATACGCTATGAAAAAGGAGGCATCACTCACCTGGCTGATGATTTGTAAGGCACTCTGGGTAGGCAAGAAGCTTCATGCAGCGTGTCTAAAATCTGTTTCAACCTGCGTGCGTTGTGGGCAGAGAACGTCGATCACGCCTTCTTTCACTGCAGTGTAGTTGCCCCGTTATGCAAGTTTCTTGAAGATCTCTTGGTTCGTATGCTGCGTGGAACGTTCTTTGTATTTGAGGCTAGTTATGTTTGTAGCAATGTCGTACCTCCGTTATCTAAGGCACTATGTGCTCTTTTGCTTACTAGGTGTTATGCAATTCGTGATTTGGACGACGCGACAGAAGGAATTCTATGGCGATGAGAAGGTAACCTCTTCCCAACTGATCTTGTACTTTAAGCATCAGCTGAAAGTCAAGATTAGGACGAAAAGGAAACTACTCGCTCCATCAGAATTTGGCAAAAGGTGGGTGAGTCTTACGCGTCTCTGTCGGGTAAAAGGTGCTGACCTAGAGTGGTTGTTTGATGCTGGTTGTGCAGCCCTTTCCTGTTAGTTTAGAATAGGAGTTTATTGATTTTTTGTTTTTCTCTTTAAAGTTAACTTAGCTCGGTTATGAATGCTCACAGGTCCCTTTTCTTTTTTGTCCCCAAGTTTCTTTCAGTTTAATCCCCATCCCTTTCCCCTTGTAGGTGTTCAGGAGTGTTCAGAAATTTTCTCTGGTAGATGCGTGGCGTTTTTTGTTTTTTCAAGTTTGCTTTTTTGTTCTTGTTGTAGTGTTTACATGTGTAAGTGGCTGTGTGGGTGTTTGCTGACCGGATGAGTAGTATATTCTTAAAGCCGCGCATTATTTTTCATCCAGTGAACTGACTTTTTTTGTCACATTTTAGAGTAGTGAGGGGGCTTTATTACTAATACGATTTTATTTAGTTTCTTGTAAATATTGTTTGCCATTGTATATATTCATTGGGGAAATTTTTAATGCTGTTATTTTCTGGACTCGCCCTCCACACAATATTGTACATATGGGAGTTAAGTATAAGAATAACTGAGGTATTATGGTGGACGTAGTAAGAATGGTAAGTAAGAATGCGGTATTATGGGGTAAGGTTTATTGTAGTGTGCCAGGGTGGACGAAAGTGAATAGCTAAGATAAATTAGGACAGATGATGACCAGCCTTCTCAAGCCCGTATTTGGTCTTGTGCCGTATTTGTACTTTTGTGTACAATAAATATTGTTGCTGCCATAGAGTTGAGTAGAGAGAGTATTCGTAGAGATCCGTTAGAGTTATCGGAGAGTACCGGAAGAGATACGTAAGTTACCGAGAGATACCGAACTTATCCAGAGACGAACGCATCAGAAGTTAGACTAGCTTTGAGCTCCACTCAGCTAGAATAATATACACGGATATACTATTTCCAACGACTTCAAGACTTGTATATATTTATTTCTTACTAATAGTATTCCTGGATTTACTAACTTGCGTTCAAGTTTGTATATTACGTTTAATATAACCTACTTTTCTGTCTCCGTATCTGTTTTGTTGTTCATTATTTTGTGCGGTTCCTCACCCGGAATTCACAAAAAATGTATATTAAATAATCTACCCATATCAATTCAGTAGACTTTTTCTTTGTCGTATGATAGAATATAAAACTGAATAGTGGTTTTATCAATGAACTCAGGGTTTTCTATACTTGTTTGCGCCATGTTAAAGCGACATATTTATCTGTCCCTGTACAAAAAGATTATTTGCATGATTCCACTTTGCATTAAATTAGGCGGAATAATTTTAGTCTTCATGAAAAGTGTCTACGATTTCTTTTGTTACTTTTTATTTTATATTATGAGAGATTCATAATTATTCCTTAACTAGTTATATTATCATTATAATTTGTAGCACGAACTTAGTATGATTTCGGATACTTGATTCTCGGGTTTTTAAAAAATTACTAATTTGCATCATAACATACAATTTAGTATTTTTCAAAATAAATTCTCACGATTTCGCTGACGATTTTTTAATATATTTACTTTGCTTTTCAGTTAATTATGAAGGATTCATTACTATCGCCATTATATCTGACATTGGAATTAAAAGAAGATTCAGTCTCATGATTACGCTTCGTTTTTGGAGGCTCGGAGAGTGTCAAGATTTCACTTTATCTTCAAAATTCACTACGGTCATTACAGAATCATTGCCTCTTCGTTTGTGCTTAGCAAAACAAAGTAAACAAAAACATAAAAACATTAAATCATTAATGTATGCACGTGTATTAAGATTCTCTTAAAAAGTTATTTTTCATCTTAAAAATATGAACTTAAAATCAGTCTCGTACTGTAATATATTTCTTTTTTTTATATTTTCATGTCTGTGCAGCACACAACTTTGCCAATTATGCCAGACTCCATCTGTTTGTGCTGACAGCAGGTTAATTAAACACTTAAACAGAATAGAGCAACAACCACCGTAGTAAACAGCAAAACAGAAGAGGAAAAGTCTAGAGACATAAAATGAATCTACGTTTAAAAGGAATGAGTGAATAATACAAAGATAGGAGACACGCAGTAAAATTCTTGGCTGTGATTTTTTTCTTGTTTTCAGCACATGGAATTGGCATGATGTTTAAACTAGTTTGGGAAATGCGTTTATTTTTATTTTATCTTTCTGAAAGAGCTGTTATAATTCCTTCCGGCGAGGAAAGATATCCAAATGAAATCTCAAAATGGGACTGACTGAAGATTTTAATGGCGGTTAAAATAAAACAACTAAAAACAAAATATAAAACAAAAAGCAAAACAAAAAACTCACATAGCAAATACAATATAATCATTAAAATAGCTGGTAAGTTATACGGCGCATAGATCATGTCCTGCTGGAGATTAGGAATATCACTTTGCCTAAAAAACACCTTGGAAAATGAAAAGCGGACAGTAAAAACGGTCTCTTCCCCTTTTGCACAACACACGGAGGCACTGATTTGTATCTCTAGTACCCAAACGATCCATGGAAACCTAATCATGCTATGTAGGAATTATGGTTCTTTTTTTCCATTGGGGTTGAGTGTTAGCCCAACGTTTAAACCAGAACGTAGAAATAGTCATCATTTAAATTTGCAATATCAAGTCGTGCGCATTTCACAGAAACAAAATAATTGCAACAGTGATATGTTCGGAACAACCAACAATTTAAAAGTTGTAATTTCTTCTCCACTACCACAAAATATGTAAAATAACGTTGTGTTATTGTAACATAATTGTTAATATTCTTTAAATAAATGATGATCTTGAATAGGATGAAGACACTGGAGTAACACCGTAAACATTTTCACTACTTTTCCTCTCATTCCTATTTCTCTCCTATGAACACGCACATAGACTGCCCGGTGAATATCATTAAAGACACACTGAACCAATAATTTGAAAGCATATTTACTTAATGAAAAATTGTTAAATCTTTTTGGTACACCTAAATTTTATAAAAGTAAATTGATTATGGTGTTAGTATTGTAAGTGAGGTTGCTAATGCCTCAAATTCATGTTTCTCATCAGCTGAACATATTATTTTGGAGCAAAATGAAACTTAATCAACTTCCGGTTTCATAAATATAATGAATTCTATGACTAATTGCTGTGAAAATCAATTTTTCTTCTACAATATATTTTAGCAATGTGTTTTCTCGATCTAGGATAGAAAATGAGGCGTCAGAACGTCAGTAGAGTAAATTTGTACTCTAACTTCTGGGTTATACATGAATAAATATGGATGATATGATAGAAACAGTTCATATAATCTATGCGTTCGCATGGCTGTTACAGAAAAACCTTTTCACTTGTTGAGTGAAGAAATGGTTCCTTCCCATACCAGATTAAGACTACTACTTAAACACTTTCCGAAATAGAATGCAACGTACTCGGCTCGCAGATGTTTTATTCCAGAGCCGCTACACATTTCTAAAAGAATTTTTATTTGATAAAAAAACCTATGTAAAATTATTATTCAAAGGTTCGTTATAATCTTTCTTGCAAGAAAACATCTGTCATTCAAAATACATTTTATATGCAAAAAGCTGTTTTTTTGAATTTCCAAAATAATTTTGGTACATTTCTATTTGTGGGAAAACAACTACGTTTGTTTTTCACCCAGAACTAATCAAAAAGTTTCCCTTCAAATTCCAAGAAGTGAATTTGGAGACTATTGAGTCGACGAACATCTGCTGCTGAAACCCAGTATTTTCTTCTTTTCTACATGTATAGTTTTCTTTACTGAGGACTTTGTCGTGGTGTGCCCGATCACCACTCCCACTTTGTGTAAACAATCCCGGATACTGCAAAGGACCTCTCGGCTAGGGAGGCAAGGAGCCTCACTGCATCGCAACTTTGACGCGCCTTGTCAAGTCGACCGTTTTCAACGGCATCCACTTCACTCCTGCTGTTTCCAGCGGCTTCCAGTTCACTCCTGAAGTTTCCAGCGGCTTCCAGCTCACTCCTGCAGTTTCCTGCGGCTTCCAGCTCACTCTCGCACACCCCAGCTAACTCCTGCGGCTTCCAGCGACTCCGGCTGCCACCAGCTACCTACTGCAACGTTTCACTGACGTCCGACAACCTGTTCCAGTGCCCACTAACGCCCAGCGACCGGTTCCAGCGCCCGCCGACGTCCGGATACAGCTCCCGGTACACAACCTCTATTGCTATGCCATTCACCGATCGCTTAAGAAAAGAAAAATAAAGACACGATTTTTATCGTCTCCAACTGACCATCTGCGTTTGTCATCCTTCTTTGCTAGTGGCGTCTTTTTTTCCTTGTCTTTGTGTCTACTTTCTTAGTTGCACGGTCTATTGTTACTCACACCTCTCGACCCTCCCCACAACAACTTCATGCGGCATTATAATTTTTATTGTTTAAGGGCATATTTCATTGATTATTTTTGCGTACATGTTATTGGCCATCATTTGACTCATAATGCACTTAATTTGTGTAATTTATTCATTATTTTGTGTGTTAACAATAAATTTAGTTCGTAAATTCAGCTCGTGTCATCTGTCTTTGTTGCGTGCCCATATAAATTAAATTTGATTACAAACATTTGTTTGTACTATTTTTTTACGTAGGGCTTTTTTATCAAATAAAAATTTCTTTAGAAATGTGTAGCAACTCGGGAACAAAAAATCTGCGAGCCGAGTACGTCGTATTCTATTTCGGAAAGTGTTTAAGTTGTAGTCGTAATCTGTTACGGGAAGGAACCATTCAAAAAGTGAAAAGGTTTTTCTGTAACAGCCATGCGAACGCATAGATTATGTGAACTTTTTCTAGCATACCATCCATGTTTATTCATGTGTTATCAGGTATAACACTGCGGTTACAGTACAAGTTTACTCTGCCATCGTTCTGTGAATGAATAGTTTTATAAGTACAGAACATAATTGTATATTTCTTACAGCAAATATTCAATATTACAATTACATACAAGCATTTTTCACAATGTTTGAAACGTATATGAAATTATTTACGTTTGTGTAAAGAACAAATTGCATTTATTTATTTTGGCCATTTATATAAATTTTTATTTCCACATTATCAACAAAACTTTATATGTAACAACACTTTCTATTTGTTAAACTTGAAAAACATATTCATTTACAGAGTTATAACAATATTTATTTCTGTGCAAGTGCACAATATTTGAACACTAAATATATTTTCCTTTCGCTTATTTGATAACCATTAATTTTGGCTTAAAGAAGTTAGTCAATTTTACATTAATTCACAAATATGTAATCTGAAGAGCTTAATACAAATAGAATCAGATTTTTATTTTTCATCTTATCTAACCTTTTAGATTTTCTGATTAAATTAGTGCCCCTTAGTAACTGGCGGGAAACAGGTTAATTTTTAGATACCAAATGAACCGGATTAAAGTTATGTGTTAAAGATAATTTCAAAAAATGAAGATGGCTCAAACAATGAATTTGAGTCAAACCATCCCATCTTTTAACTGTAACTGAACGAACCCTTTCGTCATGACCCAATATAAGCTAAATGACCCTTCTCATTGCCAATAAGGACGAGGTTTAGTTGGATTCTTTATGATTAAAGCGTCGTTCACCTTAATATTTTCATATTTGTTTTCATGCAGATACTTACATTGTTCTTTTAAACTTAGAAGATATTCATTATACCATAATTTTAAAAAATTATTTAATAAATTATCCCTTATCTCTAGAGATGTAATTACTTCTTTCTTTTAAGGAGGTTCAGACACAACAATACTTTCATTATCCATGTTTGACATCAAGTCTTCTTTAGAAAATATATGAAAAGTAGTTAGGGGTAATTATTTCCAAACCCGAATCAGAAGAACAGCGACAAGTTAGTGGTCACAAATTTTTAGTCTTTTGTATATTCGAAGGAATAATAAGTCGTTCTAAATACTTCACTTGAGATCTTTCTGTGGTTTCATTGTTTGATAGTCCAAGGTATTGTAAGATGCTTAATGGTAAAGAAAGAAAATATGTCTAAAAATACTTTAGAATCAAGAAATTTATTAATCAACTTGCATCCAGTGATAAGGGCTTAACATTATCCCTGTAATTGTGATTGGGATTCCCATAAAATTTAGAGAATATTATAAAGGCTAGCACAAACACTCGATCACTCATTTCCTTAACAAGTTCAATATGAATTGCTTTTAAATTCATAGAGGTGATGATTAAAATATACATCTTATTTCACACCTTACCATTTTTAATCATTAAATGTCCTGTAAAATATATTCCTACAGGAGAAAATGATTTGATCAAGTTCACTCTATGTTAAGGAAGCTTAATTAATTTTGGATATTTAAATGAAAGTGCATTATATTTTCTGCAGACAGCTGGAAATGCAATTTTAAATAGTCTGTTTGGCTTTAGGAAACCAAAGCCCTGAGAGCCTCAGTTTATTAAGGATACTAGAAATTCCTAAATACTTGTGTCTTTCACGAGTGCCCATTATGATTAGTCTTGTTAAATCATGATTTAGAGACAACAATATCTAATAAATAATGTCAAACTGATAGATTTTAATCTTAGCTATTTTCCTACTAAAACGAATTGGACATTTTAATCTAAAAACAGGTTTAAATCTGTTACTATTTTAAAAATCTGTTAAGTTTGAGAATTTTGGAGATACTGAATTTCAATATCAAATGATTAGTTCTGCATCAATTTGAGCAGATACATCTTAGCATCTTGCTTAGGATCTGCGCCAGATTGTTTTAACTTATAAATGAATTCGAACACTAATGTTAATATTCTTAACAATTTAGATAACTTCGAATTTTTCTCCAAAGATATAATTGGTTCTAAAGAACTAGCTTAACTAATGTTGTGATATACTTGAATAATCTCCTTATTGCAATCACTCAACCAATGTTGACCATTTTCAGGCCAAGATACTAGACCCTTATTTAACTAAGAAGGACCAGAATTCCAAAACTCAAAATCTGTAGGGTTTTGAAGAAGGCACATATGTGAATAAAATTCACATATGTGCCATGTTTGGAATTTAACTCTTCTAGGTTTACCTTAATGTCTTTTAATCTATTCTTGACAAACTGATTTCTGTTTTTTATGTTATCAGACAATAACCAAGGTAACACTATCTGAGCATCAACAGCAATAATTACATCCTAAATATTTGTATTAAAGATGTAATTATTGCTGTTGATACTCAGATAAAACTTTCAATGTATTTCACGGCTAAGTATATTGATAACAACTCAAGTGAAGGCAAGATCATTGCTGTTATGGGAGCTGTTTTAGCCTTAGCAAAAATTAAAGAAACTATAGAATCCTGTCTTATACAGGAGGAAAAACCATCTGCCTTTTTGGAGGCATCACAAAATAAATACAATTCCTCAGGAATTGATAACTGCGCATCAAGATAATTTTAAAGAGCTTAAATGTGCATGTTCCTGTGATAAATTCTTCTAGGTCTTTTCGTATTCTATTGGCATAATTTCATTCCGTGATAATTTTAATTACCACAAGTCACTTAGAAGTATTCTGTTTTTAATTTTCAGTGGCAAACACAAAGGTTAGGGATCAGACACTAAAATTTTGTGCCAGTATTTTTCTTTTGGTATTGGCAGAAGAATCCCTTGAAATTTCTACAGCCAACCGATTACAGAGATGGGGTATAATACTGCTAAATTATAACTTCAGCATGGAGTACATACCATCGAATAAGTTTGTTTACGCTGATAGGCTGTCCAGGTTAATTCCTAAAATGAGCGAACAATTAGAAGACACGGTAATTGCCTCACTGAAATTAAAAGAAGAGCTGAAATTTACTGTGTAATGCACTTCGGGAACTTTTGTTAACTCTAGAAAAAATAAAAGAAGAAGCCCCCAGGGACAAGTATATCTTGAAAATAAAAGAGAAAGTAGCCGAGAGGGATCAGTACACAACAAATGTTTTTTCGCTTTGCGATACAGTATTGTTATACAGAGAAGGTGTGGGGATTCTATACACATTGCAAAAGCAAATACTACAGGATTTTCATACTGGTCATCCGGGCAGCACTAGGATGAAGAGCCTAATGCGAAGTTTTTTTTATATTGGCCGAATATGGACATGGACATTGAGAACGCAGTGGCAAAATGTAAAGGTTGTGCCTTCGCTGCAATGGCACCCCCGATAAAATTTAACCCCTGGCCCAAAAACAGACCTACCATGGTCTAGGTTACATGTGGATTTCGCAGGTCCACTGGATGGATACCATTACATCATAGTAGTGGATAGTTTGTCGAAATGGCCTGAGATACAAGGAAACCGACGACGCAAAGTACTAAAAACTTCCTGTTGGAATTGTTAGCAAGTTTTGTCTGTGGTAGACACAATTGCGTCGAAACAATTTTAAGATTTTTGCAAGAAATACAACGTCGAACATATCAAGATTAAACGGGTTAGCTGAAAAATTTGTAGACACCGTAAAAAGAGCTTTAAAGAAAGCTAGGGAAATACCTGCAGATGAAGCCCTACAGACATTTCTACAGGTATACAGAATTACCCCAAATAACGGAACATCAGCCTCACAATCGCCAGCTGAGGTGATGTTCGCATGTTGGGTAAGATCTGTCTCCAACAAATTACAACCAAAAAAGACAAAGCCAGGTAGAGAAAAATTTATTCAAGTAAAAATACAATTCTGGTGAAAAAGTATACTTTAAGGTCTCCAAACAGAATAAATCGTTCTGGGAAATTGGAAAAATAGAAAAGCGGATTGGCAATATGATGTACCTGGTGAAAGGCAAAAAATTCACGTGCACATTAACCAGATCAGACGGCGCTCTTCAGAAGTGGTTGACAGCGGTCCCGCAGAAGAAACGCCTATGGAGGTGATTTTCGATACCTTTGATCTACCAACGCCAGTAACGATTTTACCTGAGGTATGCCGATTCAGGAGGAAAAGAAAGGCAACTAATCATTTAAAAGTGGATCCAAAACGTAGGAGATACGCTACGATATTGCTTAAAAAAATGAAGTGTTTTTTTGTGTTTTTTCTTCATATTTTCTGTAAAAAATAAAAAAAAATAAAGAAAACTGTTTTACTTCTACGGAGTAAATTTTAGAAGTTGGGGGTGTTATGGTGAAACACAAAGAGACTCTTCCACCTAATTTAAGTAGGAGTAGTAAGAGGAACGAAGGTCAGTCAATGTTGGACGATAGTAATTGACTGTTAGTCGAATACGAAAGTAGTCAGCGACCTGGCAAGATTACACTCCGTAATACATATTATATCACGTTCCTAACGTTTTGTACGTCGAACCTGTTAGGACCGAATTTAGCAAAAATACTAGCCTCCACCGCGAAAATAACTCCACAACATTTATGCTGAGTTATCCACTATATTGACCTTGTGTCAGACTAACGTAAACCTAGAAAATGTCAATAGCATACGCACAATAACATATCTACTTCAATAAAAGACTTTTTTGCAAGTACAAGTTCATGCTTTATATTCTTGAAAAAAAAAAAATGAGGTTTGTAAATTGCCCCAATCCATCACTACGACGAAACAGTTTGTAATTATACTATCATCATAATTCGAAAGTTTCTTTTCGTCTGTGACATTTTCATAACAACATTTGAAATATTTCAAGTAAAACTACCTCGCGTTAGAAAATTAACTCTATTTATTTCGCATTGGTTTCACTTCATCTTTTAAGTCATTAACAAAAACAATAACATTCATTAAATGACGCATTTTATTATATGTTAAATCATGTCATACATATTCCGTAAAAATATGCAGGCTTTAAACAATTCGAATTAAAAGTTTCCAAACAATAAAAAAAAGTATATTTTAAATGATCAATATTAAACATTGAAACTTTAAAAAATCCATCTCACTCTCAAAAGCATGAAAATATCTTTCATTGCAAATCTACCCATGTTTGCTATGTTTATTTAAATATTGCAACCACAGTATTTATTGTTGCTCTTATCTTAGATTCTATGGCAATACGGTATCCATACAGGTCCCTTGAATTATAAGAACAAGAAAGAAATAATGTCTTTCATTTCTTTCTCTTACGCACAGACTCGTAGATTTGTTTTATTTTACAGTGTGTATTTGCGTGTGTGTGTGTGTGTATTTGCGTGTATGTGTGTGTATTTGCGTGTGTGTGTGTGTATTTGCGTGTGTGCGTGAGAGCGTATGTGTGTGTGTGTATCTTTGTGCGTGCGTGCGTGCGTGCGTGTTTCCTTGTTTTCCATTTCAATGTTTCTGGAGGCGTCATGTTATAACCCACAATATTTGCTGGATGCGCTGTGTGTGACGTCAGATAAGCCTCAAATTCCTTGGTTTTGTATTTCTTTTTTGGATAATTGCGTCAAACGAAACTGCTTCTGTTGCTAGAACTATTAAACCAACATGGCGTGTCCTTCCGGTTTAGGTGTTCCCTAACAGGAATGTACATTTCTATTTTTTTTCAATTTTTATTTTTGTGTTCATTTGTCTATTTTATTTTGTTTATCAATTTTCGTGCGACTGCTTCGAGGTTGAGCGATGTGATTAGAAACCATAATTCATCGGTTCAACATTCAATTCTTTATTATCACTATATATGTGGCACAAACGTCGAGAAAGATCCTGCAACGATGAATGCAATTTCATCATCATCTAAAATAAGATAAAATACTGTTAATAGACAAAAATAAACAATCAGCACTTTTGGTCGGCCACTAAAGACGATCAGTATTTGAGATGACTTTCGTATTTTTCCGATTTGATGTCAACAATAAGAATTTTGTAAAAAAGAAAAAAAAAAAAAAGGAAAAAGAAAACAACTGTCCTTGGTAATATTTTGCACCTATAATTAAAACAAACAAAATTAGTTCTTAAGTCATATCAACATTCATCAGTTGAAGTTAATAAAGTAGTTAAAATTAAACACTGAGTGGAAAAGTAATTTTCATATCTGTATCGAAATATTATACATTGAAATATTCAATCAATGTAACTCCATCGAATTCGGTTAATGTCATTTAAAATTATGCTTAACAGTTCAATGTATTGATCTTTTTACTAATAATGCATCTCAAGAAACTGAACACAATTTTAGGGAAAAACTTCCTGCCGGCACATAAATTTGGTGATCAATTTTTAAATCAAAATAAATTTATCGCAGCAAATAAAGCTCTACACGTGGTGATGCTGATGGTTTGGTTTTATTGATTGAGTAAGATATGACATTGACAATTTTTAAATAAAATCAAGTTGTTAATTTGTCTTGCGAGTTAATTTATTGTTATGATAATATTAAACTCAAAGATATATGTTATCTTAACGCTGATGTCACTGGCTGACTTTATAGGAATTGTTCTTGAATGTTATCAGCTTAGCATAATATTCATCTAAAGTATTATCACTCAAAAGTACATTTTGCAATATTAGATTATCATATTTTAACATTTGCTAATTCTAGTATCATAAACAAATATACATTAATGACGTAAATTATATATTTGATGGGGTATACAAATTTGATGAGATAATAGATAACATCTCACTTAATCTCTGAAAGCTGAATTAGGGGGGAAGAAAGGATATCATGCATTTTACTGCATATAGTAATTCTTTGTAAGTAGGAAGGTACAAACGCAATGCGTCTTCTAAACAAATTTCGGATAGCTGAAAAATTAAGAATGATGGATAAACGTGATGGAGAAGGGATTGGTATGGCAGTAGATCGCAGCAGTAATAGGTGTAAAGTGATCGTACTAATGCCTGGCGATCTATTAATGGTTGGTAGTTATACTCAGATGGTTTTCATGTATTTATTGATCAAGTCTCCCAAGAGATAAAAAAAATAGTTTTTGCTCAGCTGCAGAGAGCTTGGAGCAAATGCCGTGTGAGTTGATTGTCAGAAAATATCAAACCGAAATAGTACAAAGCAATTGCCACAAAGCTGACTTATCTATTATCAATATTTACAATATTATTCCGTTTTTTTTATTTGTCTTGTATGCTCTCTGGTTGAAGGGTGCATCTTTCTCTTAATACATCTTCTGTCATTTATATGCCGAGAATAAATCAAATATACAGCGTAAGATTGTGAGTCGGACTTAGTTTTCATACCAGAAGCTACATTTTTCTTTACGGCGTTATCTGAAAAAAAAAAAATTTTTTTACAATACTTTCAATATCTGTGATTTTTTAATAGTAAGATAAAATATAACTGATAATTAATACAACAGAATTCTCTATCTGTTTTAATTGTCTAAACAATTCTAATTTGAGAAATATATTATAAAACAGAAGCTATTAAAATGTGAAAAATAGTATTGTTATCTTAGTCTAGATTTTAATTGATGGGGTCTTCGAAGAAAACTACTGTAACCTTAAGTATAACTTGAATTTCGGACAATATTAATCCAAGAAGCAATGAACTGTAATTGAAATTTTTAATATATCAATTAGTTGACAGTATTAACTTTTGGACTGGTTTCAGTACAAAAGTTAGATATTATTGTGCTATTCAGTGCTATCATTGACTTAGATTTTATGATAGATAATTTTTCAGTCTGGTTCTTGGCTGTGATACAAGGGAGAGTAAAAAATTATCAACACTTTTGTCTAAAAATATGTTATGGAAAAAGTACAGATAATTTATTTCATTTAACTTCGTATATTTTAGGTGCTTCCACTCATTTTGATACCTAATTTTTAAAGTGAATTTTTAAAAATGAAAAAAACAAAACAAAAAAAAAATAAAACTCTATTGAATCTTTCATTTAGCTTCAATTGAAAAACAAAGGATTACATTTATTATTTCCAGTAAGCAAAATACTCTAATGTATTTAAAAAGAAATTATATTGATTGAAATCTCAATTTTTTAGTTTTCATTTTATCGGCCACTTTTTACTTTTAACAAGTTTTTAAACAAAAGCTAATTATCGGTTTTAAAAATGTTGCAAAAATAAAATATAGACTTGTGACACATTATTTTAAAAAATAGCAAATTTGAATTAAATTAATCTTGTAATATGAAATTTACAATACAAGTATTTCTTAATCACGGAGGTCATATTTTTCTGACGCGTAAAAAAGTTGATGACAGCCAAATGTGTTAATAAGCTAAGTATAGTTGACCAGAATTGGCAAAAATTTATGAAACCTAAGTGAGCGTTTCGTAAGGAGAACTACTCTTGAAACACGTGACCTTTTAATGATATGTCACTGATGACATTCCTTACTAAAAAAACGAATATTTCTACACACAAAATTATTTAGACTTCACTTAATAACTTAACAGCAGCAAAGTATTGAAGAATTTAAAAACATATTTTGAAACTATAAATTACAATTAAATTAAAAAAGAAAAAATGAAAACAATTCTTGTAAAAATTCATTATTCACCGGAAAGATGTTTTCTTCAGGCTATAATGTCCTTAATACATATTGTTTATAAAAGCAATTAAAAGCTTTTCTAAATAAAACTGGCATAGTTTAAACCTATATCATTTATATTAATATTTGTTAGCTTATTGATATTGCCAGTGAGTTCGCATAATTTGTGCCATCATAGCCAACCAATACTATTATTATTATTATGTCATTTTTCATCATATTTCGATTTCTGCATTGGTCTCACTACCAACCAAGTCTGCGGGGAGACCTAAGGCAGGTAGTGGCGTGTTGTTATGACTCCATTTCATGTTTTTCTATCCTCCCTATCATCCCCAGCATTACATAGATAACGTTTTCCTTAGTGTGTGGGCTGTACTTAATAATACAATTTTTTGTATATCTCTTAAGCTGGGGTTTCCAGGGATTCTTTCAATGTGTTGTTTTGTTCCATTTTTTATCATTCCAAGTGCACCTACTATCACTGGCACAACTCTTGTTTTCAATTTCCACATTTTTTCTATTTCAATTTCCAGGTCTTTATATTTTGACAGTTTTTCAAATTCCTTGATTGCTATGTTACAATCCGCTGGACAAGCCATATCAATTAATAGACAAGTTTTCTCCTTCTGGTTTTTAACAATAATGTCTGGCCTGTTTGCTTCAATTTTTCTGTCTGTGTAGATGGTGTAATCCCATAGAATGGTTACATCTTCTATTTCTGTAACCGGTGCTGGATGATGTTCATACCAGTGTTTGTTTACAGCTTTTCCATAATGTTTGCACATTGCCCAATGTAAATATTGCCCAACTCTATCGTGGCGATTTTTATATTCGTTTGGGGCAAGCACAGAACAGCCTGAGATTAGGTGGTCTATTGTTTCTTGGTGTTTATCACAAAACCTGCATTTTGGATCCATATTATTATGCATAATATTTGCCTGAAAGTTTCTCGTGAAAAGACTTTGGTCTTGTGCTGCAAGTATAAATCCTTCAGTTTCAGACTTTAATCCAGATGCACGTAACCATCGATGAGTATTAACTTTGTCAACATTGGATTTATTGGCACGTACTGGATATTGGCCATGCAGAGGTTTGTCTTGCCAGCGCTGTTTCATCTTTTCAAGAGCTTTATCTTTGGCTTTCATTTTCATATTTTTTGCCGCAATAGTTGGTTCTTGGCTACTGTTTTGCTTTTCTACAGAATCTACTAACTGTAATTCTTGTTTGTATTTACTGCCTTCTTTTATTATTGAATATTTTTTCTTTCTTTCTTCATGTTGCCTTACTAATTGTATCATCCAATCCTTTGTTGTTTCTATGTATGTTAGTAAGCCAATAGTTGTTGTCTTGTATGACAATTCCAGCTGAATAAGACCCCTTCCACCTTCTTTACGGGGTATGTATAGACGGTCTACATCAGCCTTTGGGTGATGCATCCTATGCTTAGAAAGAAGCTTTCTTGTTTTAGCATCCATTCGCCTGATGTCGTTTAGAGTCCAGTTTAAGATGTTGAAACTGTATTGGATAACTGGGATTGCAAGGCTATTAATGGCCATAATTCTGTTCTGAGAATTCAATTTAGTTTTTAATATTAGTCGTAGCCTTCGATAGTACTCTTTACCCACTATTTCTTTCATTTTTTGTGGTGAATTTTTTCATTCTCGTTTACACCTAGGTATTTATAAGCTTCTTCTGGCTTTAATACTTTTATTGTTATAGCAGGGTCTAAGCTAATTGAGGATGTTTCTTGTAGTTATTATTATTATTATTGTACTTTTTTGTCTATATTTTGTTATTATCGTATAAAATTGATGTTCGGAAGTGTTTAATTATGCTTAGATCTTCATTTGGGATATTTATGTATTGTTTTGCCAAATTTAGTGTATTGTTTAGTGTGTGTTCATTGATGGATAGATACAAGTCTTTTATACCTAGCTGCATGAAGGAGCAGATTTCTTTAAGTGTTTCTTTTGTATTTTTTATTTGGTTAATGTGTAGTATGTTTATTAGTTTAGCGGTTATGATTTGGCTTCTTCTTTATATATATATATATATATATATTGGTGTGTGTAGAGGAAGTTAAAATTTCAAGTTATACTTTGTGTCTTCAATTATTTAGAGTCTATTAACCAGGTGTCTAACTAATTTTAAGTCGCTAGGCAAGACAGAACACAAAACTTGATACAACCATTAATGGTCAGCAGTAGATGAACCTCTGACAATCAAATTCCTGAAGATCGAACACCTATTCGTGCCATTTGGGAAAAAACATAATAATTGCAGCCATTAATTTGGCTTTCTTGAAATATAATACGTAATTATGAAAAATTTTCTGAACCAGTAAAATATCAAATTTGTTCTTAAAACATTACCAATTTCTTTAACGCATTCGTTGCTACTTTAATAACTTATCACTCGTGTGTTCGATTTATATTTAGTAACTTTATGTACCCAAAATAATACTATGTAGGTTGGCAATATCTTGTTTACAATTTTATGCAAACACTTTTAATAGTAATTTCTATTACCGACCTAAAATATGAACCTTAATCAATTCACCGCTTATTTGATAGACTGATCATAGTTTTATTCTTCGAAGATAAAGGTCAATTAGGTCATTTTGTGAATAAAGCCGTTGGTTGTCTGTTAAATGGCAAAATTATTGAGTTTTGGCTTTAGTTGGTCACACTCAGAGCATCCATTTTATGTTATCGTATTCATCGTATTAATCTTTGTTCTATGCGCTCGTGTCTATTTCATTTCGGTAGACAATTGACTGGCAGTTAAGTAGAAGGTCATATTTGCTTAAGCGAGACGAACAACCCTGGTTTGGAAGCACTGTTTGGATACTACAAGCGAATAATTATTGCTAAACTTGGAAACTGACTGATCGAACAATGGATCGGTCTATTGAACGACAGTGAACAATATAAAAGAACCTCATAGACAAAATTTGAACAACCCAAACCGGATATTTAATCGATTATAATGTGATAGCATAATTCAAATTACGAGACCGAGTTTCCGGGCGTATAGTTTAGATGCGAAATCAAATTATTGATAGAACAGTGCAAATATTTGTTTCAGCTACAGACTTCAATTCTAGAGATATCAGACTCTTATGTCAGTCTCAGAAATGACAAAAACAACATTGGAAAGTGTGAATCTAAAAATAAATTATACTTGTACATTACTATAGGCACAGAGGTTCAAATTACGTAGCCAAGATTTTCTGGGCGGTTTGCATATAAAAACTGCAAGATGCCTATTTAAAGTTGATGTCGCATTTGTTATACAAGTAACCAATTGAATCATTTTATTTCTTTCAGTCAACCTATGTATATTGAAATGATAACATTCAAACCGATGTATCACCAGAAACAATATGCAGCCTTTATAATTAAAAAACAAAAAGACCATGTAAAGATCCAGAATAAATTATCTCGGAAGATAACAGTTTCTGATTCTTTGTTTTCTGAGTAGGATACTTGATAAGTGAATAAAATTATTTTGAAGGAGTTTTATTCCTAATATTGGAAACATGCATCATTGACATCTTTGCTTGTGTGATCGTCTCGAACAGTTTTCGTAGTAAAATTATAGAGTAAATATCTTTTAAATAACTTATAATAAGTTGATTCATTTCAATAATAATTTGTTTGAACAAACTTTTGTGGTGAGGAAAAAGCTGATAAGCATCAAGTCACCTGGAGCGTTATATTTTGTAAATTCTCTTGTAGAAGTTTATTATGATAAAATTATAACCCTGCAATCAGCTTGATCTAGAAATTTTAGATAATCAAATCTGAGCGCTATCATAGAGATACACAACTAGTGATCAAAGCCAGTTTCATCGAAGAAGTAGGATAAAAGTGCATGTCAGTTCAAGTGGCACAACTCATAAACAGCTATCGTAAAAAGCTGTAATCAACTGACACAAAAGTATACATTGCTCGAAGATAAACGGCGCTGACATAGAGGGTACCGCGCAAACGCGCTACAGTCAAACGATAACAAGCAAGCTCAATGTAATATGACTCTTTCATTTCAAATTGACTTCGACATTTTGCAGTTTTTTCATGGATTATTACCTAACGAGTTCTCGACAGCAATGCTTTCTCGTTAAGGAAATCTTTACTAGCAAATTACTACTTGGATTTTTTGAAATTATCTTCCTTTGATTTGTGCCAAAATTTATGATAACCTGACCAGAGCAAAGATTACCCGATATTATATTGTTATTTACTTATTGTTTTTATCGTCATTGACCCGAAAGATACATTTAGAATTGTTTCTTCAAAATCTACGTGGATACTTTTGCAAAAGGATTTTATTTTAGAGATGGTGTTTAAATATTACGATCCAAGAATCGGCATATTTTTCATAGTCTTTTTTCCCGTGGATAGGGGTTAATGACTTGTAAAACCGCTACATTCTTATAGACGTTAGCTAATATATAATCGAGTTTAAAAGTGTATCAAGTTTCGAGTCGTACTAGTATATATATAAATGTTTCGCAAGTTTCAAAATTTTCATGTATGATGGCATTTACGAGAAAAGTCCAAAACTGATTTAAACTTTGCTTTTACTAACTATGTTTATGGAAAATAATATTACCAGTCATTCTGGTGTTTTTTATTCTATCTTTTCAAACCTTCTGTAAGTCTTATTAACGTCTTAATTGATAAATCACTGTATTAAGCAGAAATTATAAAAAGGAAAGATTAATCAGACGATTAAGACCAGCTGTGAATGTCATCAGTTGATTTTAAGTCTTGTCTGGAATACAGTTTCTTGCCTCACGCATTACTCCCTCATTCATTAACCTTCTATTACTCACGTATTTTACTGATTCAAAGATTGAACATTATAAGACTACTGATTCTTATGACAAAAATATTCAAGTCATTTCTATATATATTTATGACTTGCCTGGAAATACTATTCGTAATTATGGCTTATAATTATATCATAGAATTAGTGATTTAATTTTCCTTTTCCTCTTTTAATCATTATGCACATATTTATATATTTTGTTCTCAACTGAGTTCTTAAAGGCTCAATGGTTAGATATTTTATTTGCTTATTCTTGCTTTTCTTATCCTTTGTTTTAATATATATTTTTACATTAATATATACTTTTAAGATTTCCGCTTTTAAAATCTTTAATATAAACTATATGTAGCCACCACAGATTATTCCGCCAAAACTATCTATTTTACTAAAATCATAGGATCCGGTTCATTGCATTCCTGGTTATATTGCTTTGTGAATAATTTTAACCATCAGTGCTCTGTACTAATCAATATGAATGGACTAATGGACCAATAGTATTGGATAGCTAAGGAGCTATTATTATGAAATTGTTATGAGAGAGTGCTTAGATGTCCTCGGTTCGACCCTCTTTCCTAATTATGACCAGATGACCAAAACTCGAAATTTATTTTTAAATCCATTGTTAGGAGGGCTGAAAATATTTCAGCATCTGTCTTGTAAATTTAATTTTTCCGAAATTTTCTACGAAAATCAGACAAATAAAGACTATTCTTAGAAATTTTGTGTATGAAGTAACTATTGGAAAATAGATTTATAATTCTTAGAAATTATCTGTATCATGTCACTATTAGAAAATAGACATATAATTCGCATATAAACACAATTCTATTGCGTTGAAACAAAACAGTTGTGCTCTTCTGCATTACAAACAGAATTCACATTCCATAATTGATTTCTAATAGTGGAAAATATTATCAAAGTTTGATGTCAGTTAATCTGCATGTTTATAAGTATGTATCTTTTGCTGGTTTCTTTATTTATTCGGGAAACAACATATACTTGGAGCAAACCGCTTGCATAAAAGATAGAAAATTCAGTAAATTAAATAGAATTCAGTAAATACACAAAAATAGAAAATGGCGTATGACAAAGATGTGTCTTATTATCGTTCTTATTCAACCTTTACAGTGAGAGAAACCTAAAAGAACTAGAGGTCCTAAAAATCTTCATTATTAGTGGCCAAAATCTTAACATTAGATATGAATATGTCGCAGAAAGGAAACTACACAAGGTAGTAAAAGAAAGCGAGAAGAAAGGACTAAACATTAATTGTAAGAGGACAGAAAGTATGATTATCAGAAAAAAAAAAGAACAGTCCAATATGCAGACTAGAGGACGGAAAGTGCGAAATGCAAAGTCGTATTGGAATGGTGAAAGATTCCTTCCAAAAGCTAAGCAAAGTATTATGAAACAGGAAAAAAACCATGGACTGAATACATGAGACCATGCAAACAAAAATGACTCACACTTACACTTAGCATAAGCAAAGAGGACACATGGGAAATATTGAAGACAAGAGGGACAAAGAAAAACAGTGTATAATCTTGCACAATTTGTTAGCAGAACAGTGATTATGAGACATAGTAAAAAGATATGGCTTACTAAGAGCTACAAAAGACTTATTATGGAGAGCCATGATTGAACTAGACCGAAAAAGACACGGTACATAGAGGAAAAAGGAGTAGAAAATTGCTGGTTGATAAATATTTGTGACGTAAATATTTTATTATACACTCCTGATCAAAAATTTAAGACCACTTAAAAATCTTTAAAAAGAATTTTTTTTATGGATAGATTTTAAACTCCTCCCACTTAAGGTTACCAATACTAAATCTAAAAGGTTATGGAAACAAAAAGCTACATTCCAAACATTTTATTTAGAAATTTACATTTTTATAAAATGAGGCGATTTACACATGATCAAAATTATAAGACCAGGGGTATAAATTGTTAGCTCTATGGCAATTCCAATGTTTTTAGTTCAGTTAGAGATTAGCAATTACTGCGTAAAGGTGTTACCATGCCTAAAGCAAGCAAACTTACCAAAGTTGAGCGTTCTCGAATTCTAGAATTCTATAAGCAAGATTTGTCACAGCGGGCGATCGCAGCTAAGGTAAATAGCAGTAAAACTGTGATTTGCAACTTTCTAAAGAACAATGAGAATTATGGAAAAGCAAAATCCCCTGGTAGGCCCCAAAAAATTTCTCCTGCATTGAGTAGGAGAATAAGACACGTTGTTATGAAAGACGGGGGACTTTCTTCTAGTCAAATTAAGGCAGTCACAGATGCTGATTGCAGTCTCGTAACTATCAGACGACAGTTAAGACAAAAAGGCATGGTAAATAAAAAGCGTAAACAAATTCCTCGGCTGCTTCCACATCACAAGTTGGACCGCTTAAAGTTTGGTCGTGAATACCAAACATGGGACGTTGAGAAGTGGAAGAAAGTCCTGTTTTCTGATGAGAAAAAATTCAATCTTGATGGTCCTGATGGCTTCCAACGATATTGGTATAACAAAAACATGCCTCCTGAAATTTTTCTCCTCACCCCATACCGTTAGGGAGGGTCCCTAATGGTATGGGGTGCCTTTTCTTACAGAGGGACGATGGAGCTCCAGGTGATGCAGGGTCGTCAGAGAGCGGCTGGTTGTGTTAACATGCTACAAAAAGCATCTTTGATGACGGAGAGCCATCGTTTGTGTGGGGATAGATGATTATTCCAGCAGGATAATGCTGCAATCCATGCTGCAAGACGGACCTTGACCTTTCTACAAGAAAATGGGGTCCGTCTCTTGGGACATTCTGCATACTTACCGGACTTGAACCCAATTGAAAATGTTTGGGGATGGATGACAAGAGATGTTTATCGAAATGGCAAACAATATTCAACAAAAAATGAACTTTGTGAAGCCATCTTCAGAAGCTGGAGCAACATCCCCCGCACCTTAATGGAAACGCTTATTTCTAGCATGCCCGACAGAATTTTTGAAGTCATCAAAAGCAGTGGAGGTAGACTTCATTATTAAATTTGGTTGTTAAATATTTTCATACACTTTTTGTACAATTTCGTAGAATTTTTGTCTCTGGTCTTATAATTTTGATCATGTGTAAATCGTCTCATTTTATAAAAATGTAAATTTCTAAATAAAATGTTTGGAATGTAGCTTTTTGTTTCCATAACCTTTTAGATTGTAGTATTGGTAACCTTAAGTTGGAGGAGTTTAAAATCTATCTGTAAAAAAAGGTTTTTTAAAGATTTTTAAGTGGTATTAAATTTTTGATCGGGAGTGTATTTATGTAAGTTACGTATCAGTTTATCTTACATTAATAAGATAAATTGCTACATAATCATTAAAGCAAACCCATTTCTATATGCAGGAACCAAATCAGTTGAGACTTTCTCTTTATTCTTCTTGAATTAAAATATAATGTAGTTATTTTAATTCAACATGTTAACATATAATATTAATATGCCTAATACTGATTAAACCTTTTCTTCCTATATTTACTTTCGTCAACACAGTTCTCCTTGATTGCGTATTATACTAAATATTTGAGTTTCAGGTCCAGTGATACTAAAACTTCCTTTCGAAACCTGGACACGAAAATAGGAGAAAATTCAGACGAATATGTTCTATGCTTAATCTGTTTCTACTATATAATTAACTAAGGTCCATATTAACTTTAAACTGTCTATAATTTTGACAAGAGTAATTAACATACTAAATTTGTTTCGGATGTTTGAACCCATTCTTTGCATACTTGACGAAGGCGGCGTTTAATTGTCCGAACAATATTGGATAGGTTAATTACTATTATAGACATGACCTATATGTTATCTTTGCATTCATTTTGTAGTATTATTACCACAGATTCATTGCACAATCAAAGAAAAAAAAACGGCAAATGAGAACGCTCATTGATTCTTGTTTCTAAACTTTGTAATCACAAAGACTATCAGCAGAAGAGGCGAGTAGACTGATTTATTGCATGGTGAGCTATGTATTTTTAACCGCTGAAACTCGAAATACCCTTTTTCACTTGATATTCACAAATAATTTCCCATTATGCTGATAATACTCAACTTTTCAATGAGATTTGAAAGTATTCAAAATAAAAAAAAACTTTCCATCTAGGATTTGTTTCATATTCTAGATCCTTTTCTCATTCGTTTCAAAAGATAAATTTTGAAATGATTAAAACTTTCATGTTATTATATCCGATTTTATTTGCTGAGATTCGGAAGATAAAATCTTATACTCCTTAACAATATCAGGAAGAAAGAAGTAATCGATAACTCTTCAATGAAATCTCGAACTCTTCTATGATCCTTTAGTAAGGTCTCGTATGCCATCTATGACGGGTTTTTAACGATATCTCGTACGCTATGAATAATTGTCTAGTTTTCAACCTTTCATTGTTGCTGTTACCAATTTTCTGTACCTATTTTCTGCATTTTAAAAGCAAAACTTTAGGAAGGTTTTTTTATCATATCAAAGTTTTTTCATACTTTTCATTTTTTAAAACAACGAATACAATAATAATTATAGAATTTTGCTAAATAAGAAAAAAGTAATTGCAAAATATAGGAATAAAATCATATTTATTTGTGGTTCTCCGAAATTAATTATTTGAATTTACGCCACGTTTTCAATAATCATAAACGTTTGAGACATTACTACTCAATGCGCAATTTACTTGTGTAACTGCATCACATGAAAACGATGCGAGTAGATGAGTAATGGGGATTTTCTAAGCGCAGCTTAGATGTGGCACAAGGTCGAAAGTGCGGGGTACCCGGTGAGGATCGAATTCACTATTCAATTGTAATGATTCTAGCGAGACAAGCTTGTTAAAGTTTACACCACGTCGAGTAGATGAGCAATGTATGTCTTCAAAAGAAAGAAATGATACATTAATGATATTCTGTTATTGAAAATGAAATGCTTTCAAACCTACAAAGAATCATTCAGAATATTTGCATAGTTGTTGATTGTCTTAACATTTTCCTCTGAAGAAAAGCTATATATTCTGTTATGGTTAAGCTAATACATTTATCATTGAAAAAAGGGTCGCTAGATAGATTGATATGAGCAAAATATTGTATGAGTATCAACTTTTAGTCACTTTCTCACCGGCGCAATGTAGCTTCCCTGTGTCACTTCTACAAATAATTTCACGGCTTCTGCTCCGATTAACTTTGCTCACTGGTGCCCCCTATATATAAATTTACTCGAGCCAAAGGATTAGCAACTAGGTCACAACCTTTTACTGTGAAACCAATAAAATGTAAACGCAAATTTTACTCCCTCAGCTTCTTTTCTCGCACTGTGGAATTCCCTTCCATTTACTTACTTCCCCGACAGCTACAATCTCTAAGAATTTAAATGTAAAGTCAATAGTCATCTCCTATCTCACTAACTTGCGTCCTCTTTCTCTCATGCTCCTTTCGCCGTCCGCTCCACTCTCATCAGTATTCTCATCCTTCTCTTACTCATTTCTTGACACGCCCTATAACCTGTTACTCTTTCTCATAACTTTCATCCTATATATTTGATTATAAAAAATATCTACTCTTATTGATAATATCTTGTTTTGTAGTATACAAATTTGTAATGTAAAAATAAGTATAAAAATAATAAAAAAACAAAACAAAAAACAAAACAAAAAACAAAACAAAATATCGGCTACAGAAACACATTTATTAACACAATATCCTAAATATCTTTATTATTTGATTTATTTCCATAGTTTACATGTTAATATGGACTTCGTGACTGTCTATGACATTTATCTGTTTTTCCTCCATTGATTATGTTAACGTTTCTATTGTTTTGTCTATAAGATTATATGAATAGTTTTCATTGCTTCTTAAAAATATACTTTGCTTGAATATTGTTTTTCATGGTTACGTATATCTATTTTAATATTGGATCCCAAGTCTATTTAACTTACTTCTATTTAAGTAATATACCTAGTATTAGTAATATAACGTTTACTCGTAATTATCTTCTTTGCTAGGCATGCTCATTTCCACTTTGCTTTCAACTGCTCTAAAAAAAACTTAATATATTTGGGCTTTTTTCGCTTGTTTGTTTGTTAGTCTTGAAACATTCCAAAATATTCCAGTCTTACTTTTTGCTATTCTAGAAATTAAATAAGCGTCACTTGAAAGCTTTCCAGGTTTCACTGGGCTCGTTTACATAAAACACATGCTGTAGATTCTGTGAATAATTCATTCTGCAGTGCAAATTCTGTTGCGCTTACAAACCAGTCTACAAGACTTTACAAAAGCAGAAAGGCAAGGAAAGAAAGAATGACGAGAAATCTGGAAATCAGCGTAATATTGGATGATAAAAAAAAGATTTTTATGAGACAAAGTAATTTTCTCTTACTTGTTATTTTTTCCATTGATTTTGAAAATATCTTTCGAATTCAAAAAAATTAAATTTTTGCGGTCCGACAAAGCAGTTTTCAATTTTTACAACTGCCGAAATGCATTCTGGATTTATAACTGTTTAATTATGTGTTGTGTTTTCCTCTCAGTCATTCGAAGACAGATCTGTTTCGCTGTATCACAACTCATCAGTACGGTTAGACATCCGATTGCTTTTACCCAGGATTGAAAACCGAGTGAATTGGAGTCAGTTGGCGATTTTACCTCTGAGCTATGGGCGCTCGGTAGAATATATATATATATATATATATATATATATATATATATATATATATATATATATATATATATATTCGGGAATAGCTATTTCAACATTTCTACTAGAAACATGCACTGTTTTTAGTAGACATTGTTTCTAGTAGACGGAAAATGGAGAAATTCTAGTATACCGGAAATAAAAGTAAAGAAAAGGAGGAATAAGGAAAGTTAGTCAGGTGAAGGCCGAGAAGAGGAGAGAGGGGGTGGCTGAGAGGTCAAGGGTAGCTGGTAGAACTAAACTTAAAGATAGTTAAGGTATCCAAATTTAAATTCTTATCAAAATAAAAATACGCTAAAATATAATGATTAAATTGGAATAGTTAAACCGTTTTAAGGGAGTTTAAATCTACTTCGTTGACGACACTCGCTATTTAATTTGTTACGTTTATTAAGAAGTAAATTCTGACGTTGATATACCAAAGGTATGTCCTCAATTAAAAATTTCGTGGTTTAGCGCTTAGAAGAACTTTAACCTCGAGTCTCCGGAGTTTTTATTACATAATCTTTTGTTAGTTTAAGACCTCCGTTTCATCGATTTGATAAGCGGGTGAAGTTTCAATTTTTAGGTTAGCTTCCACTTTTCGTTCTGTTTCGTCCGGTCTCCTCCTTTGTCTGTGTAATATTCTCATTTATGTTTTGGATTGTATTTTTAGTTGTCTTTTCTATCCTTTCCTTTTGAAGACGTTATAAAGAAGTCCTTAATTGCCTAGTTATATTGAAAATAAAGAAAAAAAGTTCCTACTTAGCGATAGATAGTTTTCAAAAGTTGAACAACTGAACCATACATGATCTTTGTCTGATGGTTTGTCTCGAAAGAAAGCGGTCCCAAATTAAGTACACCGAGTACAGAAAAATTCGTCTGAAGAACCAAAAGGCTACGAAAATACGACACGGAGCAAATCTTTCAACCAACTGTAATTCATTTGAAAAAAGCTAACAAATTATTTGCAAATTCCGTTATAAATGTCCATCACTTTAAACGAATTTTAATGGACATCACTTCTTGGACATTCAAATTTAATTTATATCGAATTACTTTCTTCTTTCTGCACCATACAATTGTAAATGTTCTGTAAAAAAATAATTCTGTTTCCGAACGTGACATGCTAACTATAAAGGCTTGTTTGAAAGACATCACTCTGCTGCAGATGACCTGTATATATATGTGTAGTTAGATCGATGTTAAAGAGATAAGACATATACACTTAACGTTTGACTTACAGTCGATATTGTATACATATACTTCGACAGCTTTGAGCCTATTCAAGCAAATCTATTTTAAGCATTTCTAGCAAGTTTTCTAAAATGAATCTCCGCATATAATCAATATGAATGATGGCGTTTCTTTATTTTCTTGTCTACATTACACACATACCTCTATTTGCTTCAGTGATATCTGTTTTAGCAGAAGAGAGAAAGAGATAGATAACTTTATGAAGTTCTTTTTCTGCAATATTTTCATCACTCAATATATTGGATTGAACTCAAATGAAGTGTTTTGTGTGGTTACAAAAGTAGGAATTAACGAGTTACAAATATACAATTCATGCATGGGAAGTCTATGACATTTAATTTATTGTCTCTCATATTTTTTATTAGAGATCGAAAAAATATTTTCTCTTTACCAATATGGAGTTGGAAAATGTCGACAAATTGTCAATTTGGTAATTAATGCCAAGTGACGAGAATATTGTTTGACATTTTTGACCTACTGCAAGCCACTTATCGCATGTTAATATCTGTCAGTGCCAATATAGACAACAAGCGAATATGTCATTCAGGACTCTAGCGGTTTGCACTTAATTTGCAAGTGCAAAAAAATATCCAAGGCATTTCTTCGTAGTGTAATTAGTAGTGAGTTTAATTCTCAGTGGTGCCTCGTGCTTGAAGTCTTGTACCAAAATTAAGCCACTAATAATGAGTACGAAGGAGACTAACTTATGGCAACCACTCTTGGCGCAATGATACTTGGAACTATTAACTACACTGTTTCTTAATTGTGCGGGAACTAGTATTTGATAGACAAGAGAGCATATAAAGGCATTTTCTTAAAATATCCTCTAATTCCACTATCACCCGATGAAAAACAACCAGGCAGAATTAATTACTGCAGAATGTTGCAATATATTAATCATCATTAAGAAATTTGTGCTGTGTTGGGTAACACTGAGAATAAAATAAAAAGTAATATATACTTTTATTTTGTCTTCAAAATGAATAATATAAATAGACAGACAGAAAAGAAGAGAATAAGAAGTGCTTGTGAAAGAGATACAAGAACATAATACATAGCTTTTTTGACCTTGATTATAGAAAATTTATCAAAGCTTTAACGGCTCCAAGACAATATAAAATGAAGTGGAAAACTAGAAAGTTAGCAGAAGAATCAGACAGAAGATCGTGGGTTGCGCAGCAGAAGCTGGTGAATAAGAAAAATAATCATTTTGGGGAATAAAACAAATCGATTACAGTGACTGGAAAAACGTCAATCAATATTACTAAGTTCTATGGTCTAGTAAGTGTGCATGAGAAGAAAAATATTGATGACAATAAATTATAACCTTTAATATCTTATTTGTTGGAAAGTTATTCTTTTTCTTCTTATTATTATTTCTAAAAGCAACAACTAGTGTAAAGCAAAAATAAATTATATTTCTCACTATAAATTTCTCTCTGCAGATTGATTATAGAAAACAAATGTTTAGAATCTTTGCTTTTATTGTTGTGTATCATCTAAAAATCTTCGCATGTTGTGACTGATTTTACTGGTGTTTTTGAAAACGACTTAAAAATTCGAATAAGGAAATCAATTAATCTCTAGGGAAGATTCGCTTTAGTAAAAAATAAATTTCAGCCCGTCAAATTAAATACAAAGTATGTTTAAAAACGCAAATTGACCTCCCGGCGAAAGACAATTAAATCTTCGACTGCAAACAGTAAATCAATAAATTAGACGGAAAATTGTGAATAATCGATAAATAATAAGGACAGAAGAAGAAGAAGCAAAAAAAGAAGAAAAAGAAGAAGATATAATGTCTTTACAAAAAGGCGGCGTCTTTTATAGTAGGAAGAAATAGAGCAGCTGCAATTCAAACAAATCTATGTAGCACCTTGTAATTAGTCTTTACTATTCCTATAATTCTCTTTCTCTATATCTCTTTCCTTCATTTTCACTATGCCCATTCCATTTTTTCACATCTTTGATGATAGACAATCTCAGTACAAATCAATTGCTTTCAGAGTTTCCGAGAGTTATTCAAGTCATTTCCAGAACCATTGCAGAAGAGCGTTCGATATCTATGTCAACCGGGCGATTTATTTTCATTCTCATAATGCTTCATTTTTAATACTTCGTATATTCGAATACGAACAAAATTAATCTATCTCTAAAACATAACTAGCTCACACATTGCTGCGATACTCATAATTATTTCGTGTTGGTTTTATGTCCCTTATATAGAGGCCCACGATAATTTGAAGTGTTTGCATTTTTTATTTTTATGGTGAAGTATATTTGTATTATCAATCTAATATTGAAAGCATAGCCTCACTTGATGTTGAAAGTTTACTTTCCAATGTTCCAGTTCGAGAAACGATTGATATAATTTTATATAATATTTACAACA
Source organism: Ascarosepion bandense (assembly GCA_037127315.1). Taxonomy (NCBI): domain Eukaryota; kingdom Metazoa; phylum Mollusca; class Cephalopoda; order Sepiida; family Sepiidae; genus Ascarosepion; species Ascarosepion bandense. The sequence continues at coordinate 742,560 of JBBBDQ010029958.1, forward strand.
ATCCATCTCTTCCTCCAGTAAAATGTAGCATAACATATTAGGGAAATTGCTTTTAACTTGGAACACCGAGGTTCCCTTCTATGATCATCAATATAATATCTACGTACAATGTGGTGATGCTTACAAGGTTATAGGACTAACATTTAATGTAGTTAATACCGTTAATTTTGTTAATATCGGACTGTCGGTAACTAAACCGACTACCCCGCTCCATGGGCTTATTAATGAGATGCGATGTTAACAACACGTTGGAACGAAAACAAGACCTACATAAGGTACGGGAGAACTCTGAAGGAGTCAACGGCCAGCTAACTAGAGGCGGTGTCTCGATAAAGAAGAAGCCAACGGAAGCCACTCTACTATCATTCCCAAAAATATCATGGCCTTGAAAAATCGATATTTAAAACCCAACAGCGTGAAGGAGGTTAAGTTCAAAGAAAGTAACTCCTCGACCGATAAGGACTGACACGGGCAACAAGCATCACCTGACCGTCATTCAGTGACTGTTCGCGCCAAAAGGTGACACAATTCTTCGAAGTTGGTCCATCGCTCAGAAAAGGAAAGACATGAGCAACATGTGTCACCGGACCGTTATTCTGCGACTGTACGCAACAAACAAAAATTACTCTAGGGTCATGGAACGTCAAAACGCTGAACAACTGTGGTCAACTGGAGAATGTCAAGCAGGAGATAAGCAGATTGAACATCAATATTCTGGGAATATGCAAAAGTAGATAGCCAAACAATGGGGATATCATCAGTGATAACCACAGGATCACATACACAGGTAAAACAAAACAAAAATGTCGGATACGCAGGTAAAACAACGAAAAGGAAGTCGGCTCAATACTAGAAAAAGAAATGAAAAAATGAGTTCTGAGATATTGCCAGCTATCCGAAAGAGTTCACTTGGTCAAACTGAAAGGGAAGTCCTTCAAAGTAGCTATCAAAGTAGTCTATGCACCGATAAGGCAAAGCAATGAAGAGGAAATAGAATCTTCCTATTCCATACTGGACAATACCAAGGCTCACTGTAAAACCCAAGAAATTAGAATCACCATAGGAGACTTGAATGCCAAAGTAGGTAAGGTGAGGGAAGGGCTGACAGTTGGAAACTTTGGACTAGGAAACTGCAATGAATAGAAAATGAGTCGAATGGTGCACAACAAAAGACCAGGTAATGACCAACACCTGGTTTCAAGATTACCCAAGACGCTTATGGACATGAAGAAAACCAGGAGGTGACGCGAAGAACCAAATCGATTACAAAACCATAAACAAAAGATTCAGGAATGCAGTTGGTCAATGCAAAACTTATCCAAGAGCCGACTGTGGAAGCGAACACCTCTCAGTCATTTGTAAACTAAGGATGAATTTCGGAGACTGAAGAAGCCTAGTGCAGCAATACAACAGACTTGTGAATGACCTCAACCTACAGGAAAACTACATTGACAGCGTGAAAAAGAAATACGAGGAATAAATTGGAAACGGAAACTCAAAACGGGACACACTAAAGGAAGCGTTAATTACATCAGCAAAAAATATTGTCCCAAAAGAAATCAGACGTAGCAGAAAAAACGAATGGATGATAGGAGATTATTGACATGAAACGATAAGACAGAAAACAATACCAAATCAAGGAACGGAATACTGAAAATACAATCAGTTTAATGAGTCACCTAGCAAAACTCATCATCCGAATTCTGAGGCATAGAGCACGCAGTAGAATCAGGCCGAAGATAGGACAAGAACGGTGCGGTTTAGTCAAGAACAACGGAACAAGGAACGCGATATTTATACTTAAAATGCTATCAGAAGGGGCAATACAAATGAAGAAGGACGTGTACCTGTATTTTATAAACTACACAAAGGAATTCGACAAAGTACGACACAAAGACTTGATAGAAATGCTCAGCAACCTAGGCATATTTTGGAAATAAATTAGAGTAATCAAGAACCTCTACTGGCAGCAAACCGCCTGCATACGGACAAACAACGAGTTCAGCAGATATACAAAGATAGAAAGGGGTGTAAGACAAAAAATGCCTTTTACCAGATCTATTCCACCTGTACAGCGATACTATTATGAGAGCCCTAGAAGTCATGCCAGGATTCTTAATCGGCGACCACAATCTGGACAATATAAGACACACAGATAATACAGTGCTGATAGCAGACTGGAAAGGAAACTACAAGACCTACAGAAGATAGACTACAAAGTGGAAAGAAATGATTACAAATAAACAAATAAAATAATACTTAACACCAGGAAAAGACAGCTCAAATTCCTGGGACATGTAATGAGGGAGAAGGGCTTGGAGAATCTGATACTCACAGATCAGACAGAGAGAAAGAGAGACAGGTGAACAACGCGTAACACACATGATGGGCTTGAGCAAGTGTATGGCAGAGCGGGATTTGGGTGAGGTTACAGGAAAAAACGCGTGCTAGGAGCCACTAGGGATAGGGAGATGTGAAAGGCTATGATCGCCTTCGTCCTGAAAGGACACGGCATATAGAAGAAGATGAAAAACCCTCCAAAGACGTGTAGATAATGTCCTCACCTTAGTTAAAACGTAGATGAAACACATGAATGACAAAAAACTTCCAAAATTTCCGTTCATAAATTCGCAGTTAAACTTAGAAATAGGAAAAAATTATTTTTTTCTGAATAAAAGACCCCAATAATAATAAATTTACTACCTCCCCATATGAAAAAAAAATAGCATAAACACGTATACTCTCAGCTATGAAAGTTAATGCTGTTTTACAAAACTTAATTATACAAAATTTAATAAACCATGCAAGCTAACTCTTCTACGAAAAAAAAAAAATCATTGAACAAAACTTGTGTTTTGCAAAAGACCAACATTGTATGTGAAATTAAATGTCCTTTGGGAGATTGTATCTCTGACAAAAAAGTAAATATATATGTTGGTTTCCCGACAACAATATTGTTAAAGAAACTTAACGTATGCTAGATATATGCTTTATCGCACAACATTTAAAGACACATTCCAGTCTACATTCACAATTCAGAAAAATATTGATTGATAATATAAATATACCCCACAATGAAAATAAAAAACAAAAAAAAACAAATTCTAGAGCCCCTTTATATAATGAACATAGAACGAACACTAAATAAAGTTAATTATGAGTAAAGCAACAATGTTTTAAACGTCCATAATAGCAATAGTGTTTAAAATAAGAATGATATAAAAATTATCTCGTATAATAGTAATGTTTTTAAAATTATAATTATATAAAAAATTATAATCTATATATATAAAAGACAATCTGTGAGTCTGCGTGTGACTGTAAGCTATGCACGCCTACATTTTTTAAGCTACGCCATTCAAACTTTCTAGGGACACATATAAGCCAGGTCGACACACACTTTTTGAGTTTAAGTTCAGAAATTTTCCCTTTTGCACTTTTTGGCCAATGAAGCCGATTGTTTACATTTGCTCCGTAAAACATCTAAGATCTAAGATGGTTGCTGAATTACGTCACAGAAATCAAATCACGTGTAAAATATTTTTTATTAAAAAAAATGAGCCTTTATATTTAATTTTTATTCCGAAGTTTTAAAAATTCATTTAGTCAACAAAAACAAATGTGAATATTTTTCCTCGTAATTTTGAAACAAAAGAAATATTTAAAAAAAGGGTATTAAAAAAAATGTAAAAAAAAGTAAAAAAAGTGTCTGTAATTCGTATGGCATTAAACTAACTGCTTCCTCTAAAATTAAATGTCTACATTTTTAAATATTCTTCGCAAATTTCTAAACTGAGAGCGTAATAGTTTTTATATTTCTAATTTTAGTAAAACAAAATAAATAATTTTTATTTTTATGTTAAATTCATTTAGTCAACAAAAAAATGTAAATATTTCCCCCTAATTTTGAAACAAAAACAAACGCAATGTTGTTTACAATATCACACAAAACATCAAATCACGTTTAAGAAAAACAAAAGAAAATCGATTTTTTAATGGAACTTTTGAACAATTTTCAAACAACAAGTTTTTATATAATTATTTTTTATATAACCGAGTCCCACTACTAAAATTTTCTTAGTTGCACGGGCAACGCCGGGCTATGATGCTAGTTATATAAGAAATTATAGTTACAGAAGTTAAAGTTACCTTCCTTTTGAGATACAAACTTCATAATTTTAACAGTTAATTTTGAAAAATAATTATAACAGTGCGCATTCATGCGTGTTTAAAATAATTATAGCAGAACGTATTTCATGCGTTTTTAAAAAAAAAGAAAGAAAAAAAATCACAACTAACAATTACATTAATTTTTGTCCTAGCAATTGAGTTGACTAAATGTTCCCAGCGATCTTGTCTGAAAACTACTAAATAAATATTCAGTTTAAAACCAGTTTTTCACTCGAATCGTTTGCATATATCTAATATAAACGTTTGAATGTATCCAACACAAATGTGTGCATATATAAACGTTTACATATATCTGATACAAACACGCAGAAATATGATTTTGCTCTCAATTATTCACAAATTAAAGCCATTAATAAAAAACGTTTTGTAACTATTCCTTTTACGTTTAAGAACTTGGATTGAGGAAACAAAAATAACTTCAGATCATAACTGAAGATGAAAATGCTGTATCTAGTTGTATGCTCATTAATCCTTTGAGTTAACCTATGGGCCAATATGCAACATTACATTGTAAACTTGTTATGTCTGCACGTAGTGTATAACAAGATAACAGGCGACCTACTTAACCACGTAGGCCTATCAACAAGTGCAACGTGAGGTCATTGATTTGACTTTCTGAAAACTATCTACGACCTTCATGACAGCTGTTTAATGTTTCGTCTTCATTATTGAACATATAAATAAAGCAAAAGTACATTTTCAACAACCTTAAATAATTTAAGGGAATAATTATGCGTCTAACTACAAGAAACATTTTAATGTTACTGTTCCACTAGCATTAAATCATGAATAATTTGACCACAGCAAACTTGATTTTCATTTATACATTCGGTTGTAATGTATTTTGTACGCTAGCACATAAGACTTTGCACGGAAATTATTTCTATCTATTCACTACCCCAATCATTCATTCTTTTCCCTTTCACACACAAACTATATTTTATTATTATCAGGTCTGAGCAACGTATGTCTGTTAAGTAAAGGTGGCAAACGGACGATAACGCTATTAGAATGTAAACATTGACAGTAATATATTCGAATTATTGTTGCTTTCAACGCTCGTAAACTAGTACCCTTTATGCAGGTTTAAATGAACCAGTCAACCGGTGTGATTGAATCATTACCATCGATATGATCTCAAGATCTTTTGGTTCATGCTTGTCCACTTTTGTGACCTTTGAAGCTGTATCAGTAGCCGACCAGAATGTCAGCCAAGAAGCACAAGATACAAGTAGGACTTAACCGCACCTACTTCATAAAAGTGAATAAATTCTGAAAATATTTTATTAATTAAAATTATACAAATACAATGCAATCATAGGTTAAAGCAACTTTCTGCGGTATACTCGATAATTACTAATCATTTCCAAATTATTTCCCACCAAATATATTTAAATTTATAGCATAGTTTCAGAAGTAATTCTTAGAAAAGAAATATTAGAATTATTAATAACACTTGAATAGCATAGATTTCAATAGGAGAAAAGTGATGGGTATTTGCCATAAACTAAAAATTAACTCTCACTGTGCAAGTACGTGCGCCAAATCGGTTGCTGTCGTATTTTTCTGATTACATTTAATAGGTATAATGAGAAAAAGCCCTAACTGGAAACGAATCTCTTTGTCTTTGCTTTGCCTTTGATTTTAGTAAGTATTACCGGCAAAGAATGGTATATTTCATCTGAAATATTGAAAACTTGACAACTACGTGGAAACACAGAACATGTTTTTATGTAAAAACATTTCGATGTATAAGTTTTCAATGTTCACATTCCATGAAATTCTCATCGTACTTGTAATCAGAGATCAAAAAGATTTGTAAATTAAATAAATTTTACATTTCTTTCCCAGTTTTTCATCTTACATAGAAAATTATTTAGAACAGAAAATAATTCCTATTTATGAAATTAGTGTAACCGGCAAAAAAAAAAACAAACTAGGACAGATTGTGTTCAACTAGGACAGATACCATACCAATTATTCATAAAAATTTTTTCAAACTATAATGATTAAACTGTTATCTTTTATGGTTTTTCTTTCTCGGTGAATTAGTGATAAGATTGATTAAGTTTATTCCGTCATATAAAACTTTGCACCTTATATTTATATTATATTACTTATCGATAAAAAAGTCATTTGTTTAGTATATTAATCTTGATTAATCTTGATTCATGTGTTAACGAGCATAACACGTTTTATATGTACTTGAACGATATCAAAGTGTCAAAAGCATTTATTTTTCAAATCAAAATTTTGATTTTTATAAGTAAGCTTTGCTTAAAATTTTGTTAGAATGTGCTTGATACACTACAATAGCGCATTTTGTCTGTGCATAAATCATAGACTTTGCTAGGTGACCGTCATTCGAATAGACACAACTCTTCATTGAACCACAAATAATTTATAAGAAATGTTATTTTTTATTATCTTTAGTGTTCCTTTTCGTGTGGTTAATGTCGATTCATTAAGAATGCGTTTTCTGTGATCGGAAATGTGAGCCCATAGAAATAAACAATGCAATCATAAAATATGGGCTTCTCTGATGAAATAGCTGCCTCTGTAGATTGCTGAAATCCTGCAATGAAAGAAAGCGATTGTCAGTGAAGGAAGCAATGATGACGTCATTTGATTCACTCTCTTCACCAACACATAATACATTTCATAGGCTACATTTAATCACATGCAACTCAGTGAATCTTAAATTAATTTGATCCTGAGATGTTCTCTATTTATTTGGCCTCCAGTATTGGCCACAGTGAAACAAGATATCGAATTCCTTTTCTTTCTCATCGATTTAATGTACTATTGTGTTGGCGGAGATGTATGGCTGATTAAGGTCAATCTGTTTATACGAGGTTACAGCAATTCCATCTTCAATCCAGGATAATATTAGCCAATCTCTATCTTGCTTCTATGGACAGAGTCGAGATATGTTTGTTTATGGCAGGTCCACGGTTGTAGCACAAAGCCATCATTCAAGCCAAGTCATTTTCAGAATACGTAATCAAAATCGTTAAGCAGCGAAATGAAAAAAGAAAAGCTTCAAGATTGTTTAAGCCAAAAAACAAGAACAATGCTTCTACCACCAGTTTTCAGTTATCTACCATGGCAAAAATTGGAAGGCATGGTAATTGTTTAAATAAGGCCTTCAAAAATTGTCAAATAAAAAATGTGAGCAATTTTTTAATTACTCACATTTTTTCTTAGAAGACTTTCAGAATAAAAATAAAATCCTCAAAGAAATTAATGAATTGCCAATCATTAGAAATACACTCAGTTCGGAAATATTGTATCTGTGACAAGAGATGAAGCTCCAAGCATGATTGTAAAAATACTGGATTTGTTTAAGATCACGAGAAAATGTAATATCGCTTGTAACAAAAGTTGTGAATTTTATACCCACTCATGCACTTAACAAACATCAATTCACCAAGCTATTAAGAGTCAATTGTCTAAGTTAATCATGTACAACAATGACAGGATGGTTAAGCAGTTTAGATGGTTAAATCGATTTGCGGAATTGCTAGTAGAAATAAGACTTAAGTGAAAATAGAAAGGTCTATACAGAACTGGCTGATATTAAATGGTTGAATGACTTGAATTTCTCTGCAGATTTCACACTTTATTACAATAACCTGAATATAAAATTGCAAGTTAATGGAAGTGTTGTGCCACTTATGTTTGGGAATATTAAAGCTTTCGAAAGAAAACTAAAATATATTTTCAAGAGATCTGAGAGAAAAAATCTTAAATAATTTTTCATTGCTAAAGAAGCATTTCTTAACTACAAGTTTTTCAATTGATAATGTAGAGGAGAGAAACTACTAAAAAATTATTCAATATTAAAGAATGCCAAGCATTTACTTTGAGAGATTTTTTCAATTAAAAGAACTAGATACCACGTAACAGTTCATCCAGTTACCCCATACTATTCAATTTCATGATCTTAAGCTATGTATCTGACAAACGTGAAAATGGAATCAGTATACTTCCAAGAAAGTGAAGTGTGGAAGACACAGTTTATCAAACTTTACTTGAAGTTACAAAAAAAGAAAGTAAACTTATTAGCCTATGTAAGAAAAAAAAAGAACCCTTAAAAAGCAGAGCTGGGGACCTCATTTTTGCAGAATAGAAGTCCTTGTGTATCTCTTTTGACTGGCGTGTGCGTTAAGCTGAATTAAGCTGTAGACAACAAATTACGAATCTCGATTTAAATCCTTAGCAAGTAAGATTCACCAACACATTTCTCATTTAAAAAAATCGGTATGTATTTTGGAGTGATGTTTATGTTTGTTTAAATTTTAAGATACCAAAAATGACCCGGCAACTGTAAAGGTACGCTATCGCTGGTATATAACATATGTGATATGAGAAAATTAATACATAACATGAATATCAAGTGAGAAGATATATAACAAACATTATGGGGGATATAGAACCATTCTAAATATTTTCGTTCATTGAAAGAATTCAACAATTCCGAATAAAATACAGAATCGATAAAATAAATCATAAAAGTGGGATACCTGTTAACGAAACTAGACTGACCACCTAGGAAAAAGAGTATAATACTTTGAAATTTACTATTTATTTCCAGGTTTACTTTACAATAACGAGACGTCAGATGTAACCTGAAAACTTAGACAGCAATCCAACATTTGTCTCGTGGGTCACTTATAATGCAAAATATTGGTACTGATTCCAAGTATTTTGAAAATATGCTGAATAATATCTTGGCTAAGTGATCCCTTTAATATTTTGAATGTCCAAACGTATGAAATCATTGCTTTCCACATAACGTATGTGCATTGCCATCACTTCTTTGGAAAGACAGAGAAGTAGCCTTCTCCCTGATTTTAAATTCAGTACTGTCATTCTCTTACAGTAGCTCATGCTACCCTGTTATTAAAACCATAACTGTTGAAGAGAAGAGATTGATTTAAGTTTTTCGCAAGGACATAATTCCAACAGACGAGGCCGGGACATGAACTCGGTTCGCCAATTTCATAACCGTTCTACAAGCTTGACATTGAATAGCATGTATGACTAATTTTTAACGCACAAAAGTTCAAAGCAATCAAGTAGCCAGGAAATTATAAAATTTAACAGATTTATTACTTGAAGAAAGAGCGCTTTTAAAAAAATTGAATAATTTATTAAAAAAAACATCAAAATTTAGAAAAGAACGACGCGGTCATTCTGCCAGTTAACTCAATTGGAGGTATTTCTTTGATCGCAGTTCAATGATTTGGAATTCCTGATCTCATTGAATTTCAATTATTTGAAGATAAAAGAATCAGCAAATATACCTAATAAAATATAAAAGTAATGTAAAAAATATTATGTGCTTTAAAAATCGTAATTATTCTTAGAAAATATTATATCTGTTAGCTTCAAACTAAACTTCTATAAAGAGGCTAAGATTTCAAACATTTTTATTGCTGTTGAATATGGTTAATAAATTGTTATTGCCTGAATTGTCGACAATGAATATTATCAATCCAAACAGCTGAATAGAACATATTTCAAATCTGTCAATTAAAGGTTCAATTACTTAATCTGAATAGGCAGAAATTATTATAGATAGAACAATTAATCTTACTGTGAATATTTCGGTTGGATGTTAAATTGGAATGCATGTGATTGGGACATCCAGTGCAAATGAAGCTGACAACTGTAGTGACGAGTCTCGCAGTCCGTTATTACCCTAATGAATCCGATCGTATTCGTGTCCTTGTGCTAGCGAAGTATCAAGTAGCAGGTAATTATTAAAATAACTTTTCTAAAAAGAAAAATAACTTTCTTTAAATAAGAAAACATATTTTCACTCGAAATGTACTACAATTCTTTCTAGTAAATCAACGTTAAATTTAATAAAATGATGCACACCTTTGTATAAGACCCATGCAAAAGTAATCTACTTCAATTGAACAATATTTTACGAAAATTTACAAAAAGTTTGAAAATCTCTATTTCAGGTGATTCTTTTACATGCAAAGTTTCATTTTCAGCTTTGATAGGTTGTTGTGTCGATGCGTTGTTGTTTTTTATCAATTTGAACACACCTTTCTCACTGACAATTTTTCATGCAAAATAATGAACACACTGCCTTCTGATATGTTCCACTCTTCTGCTATCTCACTCAACTTTAATTTACAATCAGCCAAAATGAATTTGTGGATTTTTTTGGTGTTTTCCGGGACAACTGCCGATTTTGGTCGAGCTGAGCGTTCAACAACATTTGTGTCTATACGATCGCGTTTAAAGTCAGCATACCACCTCTTAACCGTTGTTTCCAACAAAATAGAGTCCGAATAACACTTATCAAGCCATTGCTTTGCTTGAACTGTATTTTTCCACCAGAAAGCAATGCTTTATCAATACACGAAATTCAGATTTTTCCATTGTTTTGAAAATTTGCAGCAGAAGCTTCACTTAAATAACTGTAATTTGTAAACTAATAATCCAATTGGGCCCAACTTTTGTCACGTGCCATTTGAAGGTTAGTACTTCATAAAAATTATATGGGTTTTTATTAGTGGCGCCATCTATATGTCAGGTCCTGGATTTATTTAGTGATGTGTTAATTCTCGGTTTTAAAAAGTCTTTCAAAAATAAAATATACATATGTGATACGATATTGTTAGAAATTAGTAAATTTAAAGTTAAATTAATTTGATTTGAAACAAATATTATTTGTTTATGGCATGAAGTTTAGAATAAAAATATTTCCTAATCACAGAGATCTGACACACTGACCTTTCAAATAGGCAATGATAGCCCTGTTATCAATTATGTTTACTGTTTTGGCCAAGTAGTATGGTTGACCAGAATTGACATAAATTTATAAAACCCACGTGAACGTTTCGTAAGTACTACCCTTGAAATACGTAACCTTTAAATAATATGGAAGTTATGAAATACCATAAAATTTAGAAAATACAGATATCTGCACACAAAAATGTAGCAATTTTTAAATATGCGTGAAGATTTATATTAAACTTTTCAATTTTCGACTAGTAAATATAGTCTTCACTTATTAACTTAATAACCTAATTGAAGTGATGATTGGATGATTTTAAAAGATTTTGAAATTTTATAAATCATTATAATTAAAGAATAAACATAAAAACAATTCTTTTAAAAATTCATTATTCATCGAAAAAAATTACACTTCAGAGTATGATATCCTTAGTATTATATTCTTAATATATATATTGTTTATAAAAACAACTAGAAGTTTGTCTGAATAATAATGATAATAAAATAATAATAATATAATTGAACAGGAGTAGAGGTGATCACCTTGTTTCTTGTTTAGGAAGGGGTTCCCGGCCCTTCTACCTCCTCCTTCGGTCTTAGTGTTAGTTCAGTTGGAAGCTCTTTGCTGTTAGTGAGTATGGTTGCAATGTCTCTCCATTCTGAGGTTACCGGGTTGGCAGTTTCCTGGTTGCTGCTTCCGACTGGTAGTTAGGAGCCTGAACTCTTGCATTGTGTCTTGAGAGGCTGCTCTGATCGACAGTTGAATAATATCGGGGCTCCTGTAGTACCATATCGCGCATGGACGGGCGTCCCTTCATGGACCTCCGGTGGGCAACCCCGAGGCCACATTAAGTTGCAGGCTGCGCCCGTCTCCATTCCTCACATGCTGCAAATAGTGACCAAGTGATTCTAGACCTCTCTCCTCAACCAAAACACCATGAAAAAAACCAAAATCAAAATACCAAAATCAAACCAGCTACTCTGAAAACGCCCAAACCTGTCTGTGTCTCTTTCACTAACATACGCGGTATTCGCACTTTTTATAGCGTAGAATCATTCCTCCAAACTAACTCACCTGATATCTTAGCCCTATGTGAAACTAACCTTGATCCGTCTATCCTCTCCTCTAAGTTCTATGTTCCTGGTTACCTTCCCCTCTTCAGGAAGGACTCCAACGTCCATATGCATGGGCTTGGTGTATATGTCAGCGAACGCCTCCCCCTGGCTAGAGTAACATCTCTTGAATCCCTGGACCAGTATTTCATGTACTTCCGTCTCTCACTTCTAAGCTCTGTTAGCTACCTCTTCTTCCTCTACCGCTCTCCTCCTCCTCTGGCTGTTCAGTACTTGACTGCATCTCTGACAATATCGACAAGGCCATTTCTTTTCACCCATCTGCTCATATTTTCGTGTTTGGTGACTTTAACGCCCACCACACTAAGTGGCTGGAAAACTCTGTAACCGACCCTGCTGGTGTCCACACCATTAATTTTTCAATCTCCCAAACCCTTACGCAAGTGGTGGACTTCCCCACGCGTTTCTCCAATAGCCCTAACGAAAGAGACTCGCTACTAGACCTCTGCTTCACTTTCACCCCAAATTCTTGCACCACCAGACAGCTCTGCCCTCTCGTAAATTCTGACCACACCGTAGTTTCTGTCAACATCTCGTTCCACTCCACCCCTACCCAAGAAACCCAGACCAACAGAATATCCTACTGCTATCAAAGAGCAGACTGGGATTCATTCCGTGACTTCCTCTGCGACGTCCATTGGAACAATGTTTTTAGTCTTCCCATCGAAGACTGTGTATCAGAGGTCTCCTCCTAGATTAAGGCTGGCATCGATGCTTTCATCCCTGCCAGGAAATTTCAGCTTAAATCCCATTCGTCTCCCTGGTTCTCGCCCGCTTGCTCGGCCGCCATTGCCCACCGGAATCACTTCTTCCGGCTTTATCGTAGCCACGCGTCGGACCAAAACAGGTGCCTTTTCGCCTCAGCTCGTAATAAGTGTAAAAAGATACTTAACGTAGCTAAGATGCTGTTTTCTGCCAGAATGAAGCAGCGCATAGCATCCTCTACGTTCGGTACCAAAGACTACTGGCGCCTCTGTAAAAGCGTGCTTAACAAGAGTAAGTCCTCAATACCTCCAATAATCAACGAGTTTGAGGTCCTCACCTCCTCAGCGGACAAGGCTGAATGCTTTGCCTGTAGATTCTTGACCAATTCGAGTCTGGATTCGTCTGGAATCCATACACCCGATTTCCCATCTAGAACTGAGGCCCAATTGAATGACGTCCACATCACGCCCTCGCTGATTTCTAGCATAATCTCAAAACTGGACCCTCACAAAGCGAGTGGTGGGGACAGAATCCCAATCATAGTCTTGAAGAAATGTGCCCCTGAACTCTCCCCTGTCCTTTCTAAGCTCTACAACCTCTGCCTATCTTCCTCCTGCTTTCCTGCCTGTTAGTTTTCTTCTGTGGTTCTAATATTCAAGAACACTGGCGAACCCTCGGACCCCGCAAATTTCCGCCCTATCAGCCTTCTTCCGATCTTCGGCAAAGAGTTCGAAGCCATTATCAATGCCGAGGTCGTTCAGCATCTCACAGCCCACGGGCTCCTCTCGGACAAACAGTATGGCTTCCGCTTCACCAGGTCTACTGCTGATATGCTAACGACCATCACCGAGTATATATACCAGGCTCTCGACAATATTGGTGAAGCCCGAACCGTCGCCTTGGATATCTCTAAAGCATTCGACAGAGTATGGCATGCTGGCCTTCTACGGAAACTGCGAAGCTATGGCATAACTGGACCTTTATTGGATTTAATCCAGTCATTCCTCTCTAACCGCACACTGAAGGTAGTATTAAACGGACATGCCTCCCAGAACTACCCTACAAACGCGGGTGTCCCCCAAGGCTCTATCCTAGGTCCTTTCTAATCTACATCAATGATCTCCCCGATGCCATCAGATCACAAGTAGGCATGTACGCCGATGATACCACAGTATACGCTCGCCTCGATCAAAAATCTGGTGTTGATGATAAGGCGAACCTCGCGGCTGAGCTTGAAAAGGACCTCCAATCCATGGTGGATTGGGGTAGGAAATGGCTCGTAAAATTCAATTCTTCCAAAACGAAGCTACTGTCAATTAACCACCACAGACGACCGCACCTACCTCACATTAGCATGGAACAGGCTTGCCTCCCAGAGAGTAAAACACTACGCTTGCTTGGCCTGACACTCTCAGCGGACCTCAAGTGGAATGACTACGTCGAATCCATTGCTAAATCCGCTGCTATGAAAGTCGGCTCTCTGTGCAGGGCCCGGAAATTCTTTCCGTCTGAATCTATCCTGCAATTATATAAATCTACCATCCGTCCGTGTATTGAGTACTGCTGCCACATCTGGTCGGGTGCCCCTGCTATTCTTCTCGGGGTTCTTTACAAAATACAGCGAAGAATCTGTAATGTGTTTGATACCGACTCGACTGACCACCTGCAGTCACTCTCTTACCGGCGTGACGTGGCTTCCCTGTGCCTCTTCTATAAATACTTTCATGGCTTCTGCTCTGATGAACTTAAATCACTGGTGTCCCCTAGATGTGAATTTGCACGAGATACTAGATTGGCTACGAGGTCCCACCCTTTTACAGTGAAACCGATGAAATGTAACCGCAATTTCTACTCAAACAGTTTCTTTCCTCGCACTTCCCGCCTGTGGAAGTCCCTTCTGCATGCTTGCTTCCCCGATGGCTACAACCTCCAGGAGTTTAAATATAGGGTCAATAGACACCTCCTAACACACTAACTCACACCCACTCTCTCCAACTTTCTCCCTATGTACATCCTAACTCGTCTACCACCCTCCTTCTGACATTTCCTATACCCAATCGCTTTATGTAACCCCCTGCGCTATAGTGGCAGTGGAATGCCTTGCTTGGGGTGACACGATTAAAAAAAAATTAAAATAAAATAGTTTTATTGCGTCTTTGTTTTCACTATTCGGAACAGATTTTCTGAAAAGAAGCAACTATTATAAAAAAAAGTGAATTACATTCCCCAAGGAGTCTTGCATTGAACTAATAAAGCAAAGTTCCGGAATGATAGTCAATTTCTAGAAATTTCAGGAAATTAATTCGATGTAGGGTAACATATATATACAAAAAATATTTTTACCAAGATTTTATAAAAATAATGATTTCAAAAATAATTTCAGTCATTTGTAAACAAGTCCTGAGAGTTTCATCAAAATCCGACCATTATTTGATTTTTGCAAGAATTTCCAAATTATGTTTTTTTCACCGTCAGAAAAGTGAGTTGTGTAATATTTTTGCCGTAGTAAACTCTTGTAAGAATCGGATCACTCGCTGACAAAAATAAACAAAAAACAAAAAAAACTTCGAACGTTTTAGCATTAAAATTTCTTAAAAGTAATTAAAATACTTTGATATTTCCTCTTAATAATAAATATTTTGACGATAAAACTTTGTTTTAATTATGTTTGGGGTCTTTTAGCATCATGCTTTGCTGATTTTTCAACGAATGAGTGCAGGTACTTCTTTGCCTATAAATGACTAAATCTTAAAAATATTCTGTGTAACCAATCTCAGAGTAAATTTACTTCTTTCCCTCTATCTGTCCAGTGAGTATCAGATTCTTCAAACTCTCCTTCCTCCTTACGTATACAAGGAAACTCATCTATCTTTTCCTGATGTTAAATATGAGCTTTCTTCTCGTTTGCATCCTCTCCAACACCTCGTTGTTGCTCACGTGCTTGGTCCATAGTATCTTCAGCATCCTTTTGTAGAACCACATTTTTATTGCCCCGAGTCTCTCTTCAGCCTTGAAGAGATCGTCCAACATTCGCTGCCATACAGAAGAGCATATATCCCTTAGCAGTACAGCACTCTTTTCTTTGTTTCTAATTAAATTTTCCTGTCTCTCAGTACACTGGTTAGCTTTCGAAATACGTCTTTAGCCCTGCCAATGTGTCTTCGGATCTCAGTGTCGCACTATCCATCCTCTGTCAGCACGCTTCCCAGTTATTTAAATTTATTTACTTGTTTTATTTTAGTTCTCCCGACCTGTAGTTGGCATTTTGGGGTCTTCTTTTTGCTGCTGACCATAAAGTTTTCTTTAAGGTCATGCTCATTCCTTTCTTCTCGTTTTCTCTTGCTACCTTCTGTAGGAGGTCCTGCATTTTCCTTTTAACGTCTGCTATCAGCACTGTATCAAACGCGTATCTTATATTGTTGAGATTGTGGGCCCCAGTGATGATTCGTGGAAAGAAATCTATCTCCTTGAGAATTGTTTCGATGTATAGGTTGAATAGAACCAGTGAAAAAAACAAAAACAAAAAAAAACAAAAAAAAAACACGTTCTTGTCTTACGCCCCTTTCTATTTTTGTATACCTTCTGAATTAATTTCCTGTCTGTATGCAAGTGATTTGTTGCCAAAATAGGTTATTGATTATCCTAATGTATTTTCTCGAAAATGTCGAGGTTACTGAGCATTTTCAACAAGTCTTTGTGGCGTAGTTTGTCAGATACCTTTGCGTAGTCTATAAAGCACAGATGCAGATCCTTCTGAATTTGTATTGCTATTTCAGATAGCATTCTGAGCATGAATATGCATTCTTTGTTTCGGTGTCTTTAACGAACCCGGACTGTTCTTGTCCTATCTCTGGCCTTATTCTATTGTGCGCTCTGTTCATCAGAATCTGAGCGATGAGTTTTGTTAAGTGGCTCATTAAGCTGATTGTTCAGTGGAGTTTACATTCTTAGGTAGTGCTATGAAAATTGATCTGCATAGATCCTCCGGTATATAGCCGCTGTTGTAGATTTCGTTTATTATTTTTATGATCCTGTCTACGCCAAAGCCGTCTATAAGCTGTCAACATTTCTATTACAATATCGTTTGGTCATACTGCTTTATTTCTGTTTAATTTAGCCAGTGCAGCTTCCACTTCGGATTTTAATATTTCTGGTCCGTTGGTGTTTCTATGTATTGCCGGTTGCTCTCTCTTGTCGTAGAAGAGATCTCAATATACACTCGTCCCATCGTTGAAGTATTTTTCTTTCTCTAATATGAGAGTTCCCTCTTTTGATTTTATACCTCCTGTTACTGAGCATGTATTTTGTCCTGTTGGTTCTTTTATTTTTTATGCATATCTTCTTTATTTGTTGTGCTCAATCTCTATTTCTGCTCATTTTTTGTTGAGCCATATGTCTTTAGCCTGTCTGCATTTGCTCCTTATCTCCTTGTGTAGTTTCTTGTATTCCGTTATATGGCTTGGCATTGTTTTCTGTCTTCTTTACATCATGCCCAGAATCTCATCAGTGAATAACTCGTTTTTAATCCGACTTCCTTTTCCCCTTGGGATGATGTCGTTTGCTGGTGTCACTAGAGATTCTCTTAGAGCGCTCCATTTTGAAATTCCTTTTCCAATTTGTCCATTGTATTTCTTTTTCATGCTGTCTGTGTATATTTTTTGCAGTGGATGACTGAATATTTTGTTGACAGTTATATAATCAAATTGATTCTTTGTTTCTCCTCCTAGGCTTTTTCATGTTCTTAAACGTCTTGGGTGCTTTTGGAACCAAGTTTTGGTTATTATTTGGTCATTTGCAGTGCACAGTTGGACTCATTTCTAACCGCGGCCGTTTAGGTTTCCTAGTCCGAAATTACCGACCGTTTTATCTTCCTTTTCTTGGCCAACTTTGGCATTCAGAACTTCTATAATAATTCTGATTTCTTGTTACTTGCACTGAGCCTTGGCTCTGTCTAGCATGAAGTAGAAGGATTCAATATCTTCTTCTCTACTTTGGGTTGTCGGTGCATATACTACTATAACTGATATATTGTGGTATACGAATTTTACCTACTAATACCAAATTATATGGTATTACTGTCATTATTGTTACTCAAAAGAAATCAGGAATTTTATAAATAGTGCTGTTTTTCCAAGCATTCAAAATAAACTAGTTTTGTAAGTTATCGAACCTGAGTGATTTCTATGATAATTCTGTAATACCAGAGAAAATGGTTTACTTCCTGGACAAACATGGATTCGTGCCTGTCTCGCGTGAAAAATATTCCCCCCAAAAAATAACAGCTTTACGGTTCGTATATTTTAAAAACAATAGAGCTCAGTGTCAGATAGACTTTCGCGAGAATCTCTTTCAATATATGCAAATTTGGCCTTTTTCTCAATCTATAAAAATTGCTTAAAAAGAGTGCAACTGCGGCAGCGAACAGATTAATTTGACAATTTGTTTGCGTGCCGGTTAGTATTAGACTAGTTTCTTGAAAAAAGATAAGTGTATTTTGTCCATGTTATAGTATTATCCGTTGTTTAATATTCGTGTTTCTTTTTGTTGATTTTTTGTTGTGTGTGCTGGCGTGGGAACCCTTCTACTATGGTGAAGTATTCCCCACAACAGTCAGCGTCGGCACTGCCGACAGTTTCGGCTTGGGTCTCGAATAGGTCAATGAAAAAAAATATGCATCGTACTCGAACGGAAACGAGGTTTTAACCATTCCGGCTGCCCTGGAAGCTATTACCAACAGTAATCTCCCGGCTGACGACTAATGTAACAACACGCAAGCTAGTTGACATCAGAAAGCTATGTGGGGCCTGCTGTCCAATGAGGTAGAGGCCAAAAAGTTGGCAGGTAGCATACTGACCACAAAGTCAGGACAACTGCAAACTAAATACATGAGCACCAGAAGGACAAAGGTGACGTTGCATAGAGTGCCCATGGATATTACAGAGGAGCGGCTGAGTTTTTCTTCAAACTTGGACAAGTTAATGATATTTCAGCCGTGGCCAGTATAGCGGAAATTGCAACAGGAGTCTATGTCCTATAGATTACACTGCCAAGAAAGAACATTTTAGACAGTTTATTCTGTCGCAGCTAGAACATCCTTATTGTTGTGGAAGGTCGACATTTCCACTGCTGGTTGTACGGAGCCGCCGGACGCCTGTAAAAAGTGTGTCCCAGAACTCGGGAGATTGTTACCTGGTTGATCTAATCTATGAGTTTGGTCTCGTCGATAGATACCGGGTCGATCGCCCTGGGCGGAAAATGTGGGCGTGGGCTCATAAGTGGCCGTCTATCCAGGTAGCTAGCTACTTGGATAGAATGTTAGTTAGAAGGATTGATCTAGATTTTCTAGCCTATCCCATGTGTCACTAGTTAGGCTATTCGAATCTTAATGACTTCATTCACCATTCGACTTGTAATTCAGTTAATAAAGTTTTGTTATCCTCTTGTTTCATTCTTCTATCTTTTTTCACATAACTCACATGTTCACTCCCTGTGAACGCAACACAAGCGTTATCAGGATCAGGTAATAAGGCATAGGTTAAACAAAATGTCTAACGAGGCTGTGAATATGGACGCAGAATTGAAAAAAGAAGAGATCCGTTGAGGTGGCGATCGAGAGGTCGATACCCTGGAGGGGCGTACTCTGAGGTCGACCAAGGATTTGTGCGAGGCGTTTAGGCGGTATTTCATCTCTGTGACGGTGAGTTTCGCAGCTATTTGGCTGCCTTTCTTTGGCTTTCGGTGACAGAAGCGTCTAGCTGTGAGGGTGAGATCACAGAGGGCGAATTTCACGTTCTTGCTATTATTGCTACCAATGGTTCCGCTTTCTTTCTAGAGCTAGGGCTCGAGCCGATCCATTCCGAAGGTTGTTCGCAGAAGCCAACTGACATCATTCGTCAGTCGTGCTACAAAAATGAACCCCAGCATCCTGTGATGGACACTAGGATGCATCGACTATCACACTACAGTTACAGGTCGTATTCTGTTAATGCGGTCCACCGTTCGTGATATTGACGGACAATACCCCAACCTTTGGTGGCAAAGATTTTCTGGCCTTTGTAGACGAATGGGGAGTGCAAGTATGATACCGATGTGCCTACGTTCTAGAAAGTATGGTATAGCAGAGCAATGTCAACGCACCATTAAAAGAATTACAACCAGATCACAGTGCCGTGTTCTGTATTGGATGAACGTGACCCTGAAAGATAACTCCATACTGTTTTAGCCAACAGAATTTATCGTTACAAACAATGCGTGAAAAGTATAGATGTTTCACTACTAGTGTAAATAATCAAGTGGAAGACGATGGCTCCGTACAGCCGACAAACCAACAGATGGGAATGTGCCTCCCCCCAAATATTACTTAACCGAACGCCACGCCATGTGACAGACTTGCGACCACAGTACGAATTTTTTGCTTCAGAAGATGGTTGAAATAGTACATTATCTGAGAGTGAGTCAGACTTACTCTTAACAGGTTTGTTCTTAATAGGTTTGGAATGTCCGCCTGCAGACCCAGAGAATGACAATATCGGAAATGATGGGGCGGAAGAACACAGGCGAGAGTGCGACGCTGATAAAAAATATCCCCTCCTCGTCTATGAAGAATCACTCGCCGAAAGCGACCTCCATCTCCCTCCCACGTATGTGAACAATGGGGAGTGTAACACAAGAGAAAATAGCTTACCTCCTAGACGAAAAGGGATTCGATCGTGTCACGGGTGTAAAATATTCCCAAAAAGAAAATGGCGGCTTTACTAGTATATTTAAAAAAGATAAATCGCAGTATCGAATAGACTTTCGCAAGACTCTTTTCCACCTATGCAAACTTGAAAAAACCGCTTAAAATGGTGACAGGAGATCGACAGCAGTAGTGAACAAGAGACACGTGGTGTTGGATGGATTGACTTAAGTTAATGTGTTTTGTTGAAGGAAACAGATTGGGGAGCCTTATTAAAAATCAAAAGAAACTGACTAAAATTTCGCTTGAATGTCATTATTGTTAAAGAAAAGGATTTCAAGTTTTTTGTATTGATCATTAAGCTTTTCAATAGCCTCACAGAAGGAAAGAAATATTATACGGTATTTTAGTATACTGCAGACATGTGACAATTCTCAATTTTTATATATGACGCAATTATCTTAAACACGAGTTAGGTAAATAGAAGTAAAAAAAAATGATAAAAAACAGGGTATATTTGATCAGTTGGGGCAAAATACCTATTCTTTTTACTTATATCTGAAATATTTCGAAATAGTTGACTTCTGCTTCTTACATAAAATGCAATAAATATTAAACATTTCACTTTAACGCGGTAGCACGTTGCTTACCTACAAATTGAAATCGATAAAGTACATTTTTTCAGATGTTTATTTTAATATCCCATTCTTTTTTAACGTAAATGATTATGACTCTCTATGCTTATTCTCTTTTATTATGTGAATTTCTATGACTTAGGGAAAATAGTGGAGTAGCTTCCCGTTATCTTCTCTTTGTCTTTGAATTCAACACAATCCTTCTAGACTGGCTATCACCCAATGCTAGAGTATCGAATACGCCATTCTTCAGCCCTCGCCAGGTGCATTCCGTGAGAAAAAGAAATTCTTTTTTTATTAGTAAAAATTTAAAATTGTAGGATGAATGGAATAATCTATTTAAACAGCGCTGGGCTTTCACAAAGTAGATTCGACAGAGGTCACTAAAACTCACTTTGCTAATTAAATAAAAGCACATAGTTTTGAAATTCATTCTAGCTTCACTCGGTTTTTTGTTTGATCTTTTTAAATGGTTTGTATTAGCTTGGCATTTGGCTGTGTTACAAATATTTTGAGAGTCTGTATCTCTCTATCCACCCCAAACCTTTCCTCTCCACACTATTTTTTTAAAATCACTCCTCTTTTCTTTCTATTTCTATTTCCACCTTTTTGAAATTTAATGTAATACTTGACACCTCAGATTTTACAAGTGCAGGACCGTACTGGTTTCTCTGAGAATGGAAAGTTTTCATTGCATCAGAAAAGTTTTTTTTCTGGAAATCTCATAGAATTCCTGATTTTATCCTTTCCTCGAACAATAGCCAAAGGTGCAAGTTGTAAAATTCTATCTTTCATCAAACAGAAAATAAAAACAAACAAACGATAAAACTATAAATAAATTGCCTTCATCTAAAGCGTACTTAGTATATTGCCTGTCTGTTGATTAACGCTGATTTTTCAAAGTAGACAAAACCTCATTGCTTGAAATGTCGACACAGCGCATCTTTCTTCTCTCTATTGCGCCATTTAAATTTAGTATCTATACGCTTTCAAGTGATGTCCATTAACTTTCTGTAATATTTTTGTCGAAATAAAAAATTTATTGTTAATTTATGAATTTCCCTTTCTGAAATAATCGTTTTTATTATACTGATGGATTATTACTGGTTGATATATTCTCTATAATAAGAATAATGGGGAGAATATTGATACTCACAGCCGCTCCTTTATGAGAGCTTACGGTCAAAACTCGCTGAAAACGTCGGTCTCCATTTAATCACCGAAGTGTCGCGCCGGGTAAGATGGCACTCCGCTTGAGAACACTGGGTACCGTAAGCAACCTTCTACAATTCGAAATGTTTCGGCTTTAAATAAGCAACAAATATTTGATAAGCCTTAAAAATAAATAAATTAATCTATTATATGACCTATCATTTTTCTTTGTTCTCACTAAATTTATATTTGAAACACTTTAATGGCTCAGTCTGATAACTGGAAATTATTAAAGATGTTTATTTTCAAATCTAATTTTATTTAAATAGATTTATTACTTAAATTTCAACGGTTAGAAGTGAAGTGCATGTGGGTGCCTTGATTGTTCAGAAGCATTCTTTCCGACTTAGAGGAATCAATGGCAGGTTTAGCAGTTGGTCAGAATGTGAACACGAGACTCCGAGATGAATCATCCTGGAAAGAAATGAGAAGCCGAGTTCATTTATTGTATTGTTTTTTGATTATTCGCCGGTTGTTTCCTTTTTGATTAATTACATGAATTTTACAGTTGTTTCTATTTCATAGTTTATCTATTATTGGTGCCTTATGAGTTGCATAATAATGAATAAATCATTTTTTGTCTGTCGTTTAAAATATTTATAATACGACTTATCCTACTGTAGTGAGATGCCGGGTGTTATTACCATTTTCAGCCTTTCATATCTGACTGGTCACCGCTTGATATAAAGAAAAAAGGTAGGCTTCAAGATTAGACTTAATGCTCTTGAACCTTGTACTCTCGCAGTATAATAGACAACCAACAAAGTCTAGTGATATTGTGAGATGTTGCTGAGTTAGTGTGTATTAGGGGTCACGAGGCTGTGACTTTGAAACCCCAATTGAACTGAAGATCGTCATTTAAAGAGGGCTTTTTTGGGAGTTATACATGTGTGTGTGTGTGTGTGTGTGTGTGTGTGTGTGTGTGTGTGTGTGTGAGAGAGAGAGAGAGAGAGAGAGAGAGGGAGAATAAACAACAGACCTGATATTTTTTGGGTGTTGATTTGTAGTTGCATATCCAGAATATATTTATATTTTTGAAGGATTACTTTATTGATAACTCGTTATTGCATCAAAATATTCTTGTATAGACACGTGTCCTTTTCATTAAATAAAACATATTGCTCTAATTTATCAGGAAATACCTATTGTCAGTATTTTTCTTATTTTTTCTTTACTTGTAATAATGACACGAAACTGTTATTTACTTTAATGAGTTCGATCCTCTTGGAATGTTTCACTTGTCCTCTGTCCAATTTTTTATCAATTTCGTTACAATTTAGATGCAATTGTTGCCGATGAAAATATTATAAAGATAAAGTCTGATCTCTCATTAAAATAATGTAACGCGTATCTTGGAAATGTTATTACAATTGACGTAGCAAAGAATATTTTACCAAATATGGATAATACTGAACAGGATTCTTAGAATACCATCTTTCTGTATAAATACATTACTGTTGCCGCCAGTGTATTTATCTGTGAGGAAATTGCCCATCATTCACTGTCATATAGGAGTTCAGCCATTTTATTTCTTTTTTAAGTGAAATCTTCCTGTTCTTTAATACTTTGTTTATTTTGTTAAAATGAATCTTCAGTGTCACATTTTCCGATGCCAACTAAAACATTTCTTATCTATTTAAACGTTACTTGCTTCAATCTGACATCTTCAATTCATCGCACCTTAGGCTGTTTCTCTTTTTTACAACCATGCATTGTTTTCTTAGTTGATGGTTAAATCTTTCTTACTACTGTGTCGAGAAGTTCCCGCAGTCTTCTTTGTTACTATCCTCAATACGGCATCTTTGTATCTTATTTTGTTTAAACTGTAGTCACTAATAATAAATCCTGATAAAACTTCTATAGTTCGCTTAGGATTGGCTCTTTGTATAGGTTAAATAAATCCGATGAGAAGACGCATCCTTGTCTTCCTTTCTATTTTGTGTTTTGCTTAATTCATTTCTTTTTCCAGTGCAGGCGGTTTACTCCTACTAAAAGTTATGGATTACTCAAATATCTTTCCCAAATAGATCAAATTTTTCTACCAATTGTAATAATTATATAATTTGCCCCTGATTTCAGTTAACAAATTGTGAAAACACTAATACAATAGTAACTTTCATTCAATTCTCAATACAGTTACTACCGTGCAATCTTCTATTGGTGAATTTTGAAAAATAATGTAGTCAAATTGCAAACCACTTTAAAGAATTTGTCAAAGAATCTTACTGACATACTCACAATCTGTTTACATAGGCTTAAAAATCTCATTAATTCAAAAATAAAATTCACTGTTACTTTTATCTTTATTAAACACAGTAGCTTTTGGGCTATATGTTTTCGCAATTGAAATTATGCTGATGCTATATAACTGAAATTTCATATTGTGGAACCTGTTCAGTTGATATTAGCTCTGTGATTGCAATGATAGAGGATATAGACATGCACAAAGAAGGAAATAAAAGAAAGGTGAGAGGGAGATTATAGAAGCTGATAAGACGATGTTTGCAGAGACGCAATATCGAAATACTCCATTGTATATCATCAAATCATGACAGACTGAAGAAACAGGGCAGCCATTCGGTAGACAAACAAGCGATGTAGAAACAAGTAATCAATCAACGAACTAAATTTCGCTACCAATCACTAACCACTTCCTTTTGCCTATTATTGTCACGAATCAATCATTTTGGGTCGTCTTTTATCTACTTTTTCATCTTTGTGAAATAAATGCAATGAATAGGAAAAGTACGCTAAGGCGTAGACAGAAAAAAATTGAACAAGTTTCAAAAAAAGAGTCCTACTATTATGAATATAAGTCGCAATGTTCTTCTACCGTCTGCCATGTTTTCGTATGTGATTGCAACAGAACTAAGCATAAAATCTTCAATCTAATATTCTATCATCAGTAACATTATCTTTGTCGGGTTTAGGTTTATTACTTGCTACTGCTATCATTTTGCTTCTTTACTATTACATATAATTAAATAATGCGTTACCCTTTTAAGCGTCTTCTTCTTTCTCTGATTAAATCTGCAGATCATTTTAATGTTTTATCAATTCGCCCTATCCCTGGTAAATAAGTTTTAATGTTCGGTCTATAAAACTTTGCATTTCTGATGAACTATTACTCTCAATATATCTTTTGTAAAACCATTTTTTTTAATGCCTTGTTACCAAGCATATCAGAATACTGTTTCTTACGGGATAATGTAGATAAAATGTAGTTAAAGATAATACATGCTAAAGAGACATGCTTGGTTGCCTACTTTTAAACTGTTGTTAAATGAATAGAAAATGAAAGGAAAAGAAAGGAAAATGATAATCAAGGTAAGCGTTGGAATTATTAAATGTTGAGGAAATTTCAGCTTTTTTTATCTGGATACTTAACGGATTCATGTTTGAATAGATTAAGATTTATTGTTGGTCGCATTCTCCTTTTGTAATAAAAATAGAGTGGATGCCAAATCAGAGAAAAGAACTCTAAATTCGGTTTTACATTAGCTGAACCTGCTTTTCTCAGATAAATACAAAAATAGGCTTCAGAAATCATTTTAGAACAAATGACCTGAACAAAAATATTCAGAGTTTTCGGTTGATTTCTGAATGTCTTACAATGGCATATGACATAAACAATAAGAGTTCAGGAAATATGGACGTCGCTTTGTAGATTTTTAAAGTTTAACGATTGGTGAAATGATTGACTTGTATACCATACCAATAAGTTAGGAAATAATTTGATTACTATCCAAATAATGCTTTTTGAATAGAGATTTCCATATTTTTGTATATTTTTTCTACGCCAGTAAACAATCATGCAGAGCGAAAAGAAGTTTTCCAAATGACAGAAGTCGCTTGAAAAATGGAACAACTTTTATGGCTGCTCTCAGTAAAGGGTAAAGGTCTCACTCGGTTGGCTTCAAAGTTTTCGTCAAGAAAACAAACTTAATGAAAAATGTAACATATTTTTGCAAGTTTAGAACATAGATTTTCGGTGTCAAATATAATTTCCTTCCTTGCCAAAAGAATCGTTTTATTTTTTCAATCTCTTATGATAATATTCAAACTCTAAACGATTATTTCGTTTTAATTTTGATTCACTGTTGCTGAATTATGTTTGGAGTGTGGCAAGCAAAACATCTAGTCTTTATGAAAAATATAAAATACAAATAAATAAAAATCAGTAAGACGCAAAAAATGTTATTTTTCTTAGGACGACCAGTGAACAACATTCCTTAGGCTTCTCGATCAAGTGAGGCCGGCGGCGTAAAACATATTATCCAACATGAAGTCTGTCTTCTAATGAAAATCTTTCAAATTTCTAATGTGCATAAAAGATTATTGGTCATACTCAGAAATGACATTCTTCGGAGATGTATTAATCTTGTCGACTTTTGAAGGATTGCCTATGGAGGGGATTTCGATCAGTTTATCAGAGGGAAGTTGATGATAGTGTAGACATGGTTTTAAATAGGACCTCATGCTTTATAAAAATTTACGTGTTTTATATGAAAACTTCATAAAAACATCATTAAAACCTTTTATATTTTAGAATGAACTGGTTATGCAGTGTTTTACGAGAATATATCTACATCTTTAATTTTCGTAATTTTATTTTAAAACGCTTCTGATTATGTGACACAAAAACATATATAAAAACTACAAATTTCTGAATTTTGATTACTTGTTTCATTCTAATTCATTAATGACTAAACTTTTAATTTGTTAGAAAATTTACTTTATTTAAAAGCTCATTTATTTGACTTTAATTTAAGAATAATTATCGAGCAGATAAAATTGTTTTGTAATTAATGACGAAAATAAGCGATTTTTGCTTTGATTAGTTATTCTTTCTAATAATTTTCGTATGAAAAATAAATCAACCAGATGGATTTTAAATACTTTCAAACTAAACTTGAAATGAAAGAAAAAAAGATTCTAGCAAATATTTTTATATTTATTTTTGTTTTTCCCAAAGACGCTATATTTTGAAAGCAGAAAGTGCTGCTGCATTTTTAGAGGCGAAATATAACTCCCTTAAAATTTAGCAAATGTTAATTTTATTTGATATTTTAATAATCATTATTAAGTTACTTTTTTTATTTCATGTTGAAAGAATCTGAGTTTTGGGACAAAACCCCATGTGAACGTGAAAACAATGCAAGAGCTCGTCATAAAAGAAACTTACAATTTTCCACCAAGTAATCACAAACAATCCTACTTAAGTAGATTTTGTTCTCGTAATGGAAGTTGGAGAGACAAGAAACCTGGATTTTTACGGTTGATTGACCATCACTATATATGCAATTCTGAGTAAATGGGTCAATGAAAAGTAGAAAACTTTGGATAGAGGGAGGATCGAAAACGAAGAGAGAATGGTTATACGTGTTTTTCGTTCAGACTGTTAGTCAGTATAACTTTTATGCAGACATTTACAATACATATTCTAATTCCACTGACTTCTTTGCATTCACTTACGCACAAATACCCTTGGGAAAGATATTAATCCATCTCTTCCCTCCAGTTATAGATTAAATAACAGGGCAGATTGGGTTCCCTAGCCTTGCTGGCAACCAGTCTACCGCAGAAAGTAATGGCAACCCACTGCGGGATAATCTTCTGCCCAAGCGTATATCACGTAAGACACTTAACTGACTGATACAATGAATATACGTTGTTTTCATAAAGGTTTAAACTCAGATCCATTTTTCAGAATCTATCGATTGTATCAGTTGCTGTTTTAGAATGTTTATCCCGTTACAGTGAATACTTGAATGGCTCAGTTTTGCTTTACTGCAGAGTAAATATAGTAAAAATGGTTATTCTCATATGGATCCGTGACAGCTCTTTGGACAAAGAAATACGCTATTAGTTAGATTTATATAGTTCGTTATGACATATTTACAGAAAGTGAAGAACGTAATTTTAAACCAGTCTTTTCATTTTTGTTCTGTTTAAGATTAGTCTCATGGGTACAAATCCCTTACATCAAACATTATAGAGGAAACTTTGTATTTGAAATAGACGTCACATTTTTTTATTCAATAAAAGCGTGTATTACGTCTATGCACATTTCAAGATTATTCGCTGACGAGTTTGCCAAACAGGAATAGGTATATTAATATTATTGCCTTTAAACTTTCGTGAAATAATTCTTCATAGTAAAATAAGCCTTTTGTCTACTGGCATCTAATAATAATTATCTGGGGAATCTGCATCATCTTCCTTTATAAGAGTGGTCATTCAGAATTAAAGTTTATATTTAATATTTACATTCATTCACTTTTTTCCGGTTCCTATCTGTTAAAAAATACAGGTATTTTGTGTGTATGTATATGTGTGTGTGTTTTTCCTTCTCTGTCTAACAGGATGTTAGGAATTGGTAGAACAAAAAATGAAGCCTTAAAAAGGCAGATGAACTCTTGAGAAAACAACGGCCAGCGAACTAGAGGTGGTGTCCCGATAAAACACCGTGGAGAAGGCAACGAGAACCCAATCCACTATTCTTTCCGCGTATATTCATAGACTTGCACAGTAATATTATAAATCCCAACGGCCTGGAGGGGTTTGAGCCTTAGGACACTGACTCCTCGCCCGGAAAGGAGTAACCTGCGCTGCAGGTGTCACCGGAGCGTCATCCTGTAACTGTTAGTATTAACGGCGTAAAAGGGACAAATTTCCTCAGAATTTATTGCTCGCGCAGAATAGAAGGACATGAGCGACAGATGTCACCGGACCGTTATCCTGCGACAGTTCGTAACAAACAAAAAATAACTCTTGGGACGTGGAACGTCAGAATCATGAGCACTTGTGGGCAACTAGAAAACGTAAAGCAGAAGATGACTAGATTAAACATAAACATGTTAGGCATATGTGAAAAGAGATGGCCAAACAATGGAAATTTTATTAGTGACAACTATAGGATTATATACGCAGGAGGTGAAAATAATGAAAGAGGAGTTAATATTATACTGAATAAAGACATAAGGAGATGCTTTATAGGATACTACCAGATATCTGAAAGAATTCTAGTCGTTAAACTGAAAGGGAAGCCTATCAATATATCGGTAATAGTGGTATATGCACCGAAAACACAAAGCACAGAAAAAGAAATAGAATCATTCTACTCCATGCTCGATTATGCCAAGGCACAGTGAAAATCACAAGAAATCAGAACTATCGTGTGAAATCTGAATGACAGAGTTGGCCAAGGGAGAGAAGGTGAATTTCGTACTAGGACACCGCAAATGGCAGTGGTGATAAATAGGTCCAGTGATGCACAGTGAATGACCAGATAATATCTAACACATGGTTCCAAGATAACCCAAGAAAACTGTGGCTATGGAGAAGTCCAGGGGGAGAAATTAAGAACCAAATTGTTTATATTACTATCAACAAAAGATTCAGAAATGCAATCCTTCACTGCAAAGCCTACGAAAGTGCTGACTGCGGAAGTGACCACCTGCCAGTTGTATGCAAACTAAGGATAAAACTAAGGAGATTAAAGAAACCAAACACAACCTAAGGCACTGAAGACTGAAGTATAATACACTCGTGAATGATCAAAATCTGCAGGAAATGTATACAGACAGCGTAAAAACGAAATACGAAGGACAAATTGGAAATGAAAACTCAAAATGGGACGCACTGAGAGTAGCTCTAGTGGCATCAGCAAACATCATCCCAATAGAAAAATCACGTCGGAATAAAAACGAGAGGATCACTGAAGAGATTCTTGACATGATGCAAAAGAGACAGAAAACGATTCCAAGATATGAAACGGAATACAAGAAACTATACAAGGAAATAAAGAGCAAATACAGACTGGCTAAAGAAAGATCAACAACAAATGCGTCGAAGTAGAGAAACTGCGCACGACAAATAATGGTCATATATATAAAAAATAAAGGTACTAACAGGACAAAACCCTGTTCAGAAACAAGATGTATAAAATCAAACCTCGGTACACTCATACTGGAAAAAGAAAAAAGTACGTCAGAGATGGGATGAGTATATTGGTGATCTCTTCTGCGACAAGAGAGCAACCAACAGTACACAAAAATACGCATGAACCAGAAATATTAGAACCCAAATGGAATCGGCAATAGCCAAATTGAAGAGAAACAAAGCAGCAGGACCCGACGGGAATATAATAGAGATGTTGATGTCCTTAGACAGGCTCACAGAAATAATATACTAAATCAGCGGCAATATACCGGAGGACCTAAGCAAATTAATTTTCATAGCACTAGCTAAGAAGCCTAGTGCAAAGGAATGTGAACTCCATCAAATAATCAGTTTAATGAGCCAGATAACAAAACTCATCATATGGATTCTGATGAGCAGAGTGCGCAGCAGAATCGGCTCAGAGATAGGACAAAACAGTGTGGTTTTGTTAAAGATACCGGAACGAGGAATGCTATATTCATGTTCAGAATGCTATCTGAAAGAGCAATACTTGCATCTGTGCTTTATAGACTACACAAAGGCTACCAACCTGAAAGAATTTTGAGAGTGACAAGAGACAGAGCCAATGGAAGTCCATGTTCGCCTATGTCCTGAAGAAACACAGCACAAGAAGAAGAAGAAGAAGAATAGAACGTGCGTTCCTCTTTTAGAGGAAACCACCGCTTTATCCAGTGTGCTTTACCACTCGGTTGCGTTAAATAAAGTTCTATTATGCAGCGAAGGTATTCATGCTTATAAATTCGTATTAAATAGACTGTATTTCAAGTGTATATTGTTAAAGAGTAAAGATTTTTCTGTAATCCGTAGTCATTCATGCATGTGGATAGAGAACGAGTTCTTTTAAATAAAATATAAAAATAGAAAGTGGGGTAAGACAGGAATGTGTCTCCTCAATGGATTTATTCAATCTACACTGAGATGATTCTAAGAGATCTAGAAGACCTACCGGCATTATTGGCGGACATGATCATAACAGCATAAGATGACCGGTGGAAACTGTGCTAATGGCAAATTCAGAAAGTAATCTAAAAATATTTGATACCGTAGTAAAAGAAAGCAAGATGAAAAAATAATAGAAAATAATACAGAATGTAAAGCTGTCAACAGATGAGACTGATATGTATTTGTGGTCTAAGAAATATGCCGATACCCGAATTTAACTATATCGCTAGCAAATGACGGAAAATATGACCCAGGAATGTATAAAAATTGCGAAAAAATGTATTTAAGAAATATAGTATCTATTTCCCTATATGGTAGTGAATGCTGAATCATCTTTTTACATATGAAGAAGAGACTTGAAACGCCAGAAATGGGATTCTAATGACGAACCCTAAGAATACCATGGACAAAATATGAAGTCTTAAGAAAAATAGAAACAAGGAAACTTATGTTCATAATCAGAAATCTAAAATTTCTGTGATACATAATGAAGAAAACATGCTTCGAAAATTTCACATTCACGAGACATTGAAAACAAAAAAAAGAAGCAGGAGAAACGAAAAGTAATCTGGTTAACGGATTTCTGTGAATGTATGGCCAAACAAGAAGGACAGTAAGGAGTTAAAAGTTACTTAAAGCTACAAAAGTCGGGAAATCGGGGAAAGCCATATGCCTACGTACTTTTTTTTAAAAAATCATATCACCCCAAGCAAGGCGGTGACGCCACTGATGCGCATGGGGCTACTTAAGAGTAGAATGATTGGAAAAAAAGAAAGCCGGGAACCACATCCTAAACAGGAAACAAGGGATGAGCCTCTTCACCTGTTCAAAAGACGTGGGTGGAGTGTGAACCGGGCGATAGTTAAGTCTGTCTACTCCAATTGAGAACAAAATAAAAAAAGAGAAAAGAAAAAAGTGAAAGAAGATTGTGGGGTGGGGGAGAAAAGAAAACCGGGAACCACATCCTAAACAGGAAACAAGGGATGAGCCTCTTCACCTGTTCCTCCCCATTAAAGAAATATGTGCAGCATGCAAAGCTTGTTTTGAGTTAACCCCCCGCTCCTATTCAGTCAGTCAGTTAAGTGCCATACGTGATACATGCTTGGGCGATCATGTCTCTTTCAAGACATGACTGACTGGGCAAAAGACTATCCCGCAACAGGCCGCCATTGTTTTCTGCGGTAGAATGGCTGCCAACCAAGGCCATAGAACCCAATCTGTCCCACTATTCAACCCATAACTGGAGGGAAGAGACGGATTAATACCTTTCCCAGGGGCACCTGTGCATAAATGAATGCAATGAATTCAACTGGAATTCATCCAGATTAACCTCCCAAAAGTATGCTGATAAAAGTCACTCAGCCTATGAAATGTATCAGTATTGATTTTAGGGAGCCTCTCCCAACAGCTACTCATAATCTATACTTGTTATTGATTGTTAATAAATATTCCTCGTAACCATATGCATTTCCATGCCCTAATAGGCACACTTCAACAGTTATTAACTGCCTAGAAAATTAGTATGCGAGGAATGCAAAGTTATATCTGTACTATATTGACTTGACTCGGTAAAAATATGCCTGACATCAAAAGCAGAAAGCACAGGCAATAGCCGACAAAGATATGATTGACATCAAAGGCAGAGAACACAAGGGGTGTTCAAAAGAAATGATTGACATTAAAAGCAGTAAAAACACGCAATAGCTGACAAAGATATGATTGACATCAAAGGCAGAGAGCACAGGTGGTAGATGAAAGAAATATGATTGACATTAAAAGCAGAAAAAACGAGCAATGGTCGATAGAGATATGATTGTCATCAAAGATAGAAAAGACAAGACAAAAATAGGCTTGTCATGCAATGGCCGACAAAAATATGATTGATATCAATTGAATGACAGCCCAAAGGGTCAGGCATGGGAGTTTTTGGTTATATAAGTAGGTATTACAAACTGGCTAGATTAGGGTGCAAAAACTGGTAAATATAGTGAAATTCTCTTCAATTTGTGATATCTCGCTTATTTTTGGGGTTATTTTTATAAAACCTTGATGTAAACAAAATTTAAATTTTTCTTTTTATAAAAGATACAATTTTTTCTTTTCTGTTATTAATAGTTTTTCTTTTTGCAAATCATTTCAAGTTAGGTCTCTATTTTCGGTGACGGCCGCTTTATTTTTATGTGAAAAAAATTTGGTGTTATTTAAAATTTGTGTGCACAAGATCGTTTGTTTCTACACATATAAAAATGGTCTCACTTTAAAGAAAAAGGATCATTCGTCAATGTGGTGTGTGTAACATAGTGTTTTAAGTTTTTTTTACACACACACACACAAAAAAAAATCCAAGTTGAAAACATTAATGGATGAAATATATCAAAGAAATTCAATTTTAAAAATTCTGAAGTTTACACCATTTTGTAGATAAATATCACATCTGTTGGTGTCATATTATTACAACCATGAATGAAGGTGCACCACAAATAAAAGTGGGCATACCCCATATATTGAGCTTTAAAACTCCGGACACAGTGATAAAGTAAACAAACATCACTCAACTGTCAGCGCAACAAAATAAGCAAATGAAAACTTCAATAAACAACTTGTTTCACTATGGATGAATACATCGCAGTTTTTAGGTAAATTCTTTTTTATATTTTCTTTGTTTATTTAAAAGTTATATAAAGTACTTTGTTTAAAATAACAAACTGGAGAATCCCATATTTTTAGTTGAATTTTTGTTAGTCAATAAAAAAAAATGAAAATGTAAAAAATAAATGTTTTTCAATTTCTTGTTTAAATTCTCAGGACCTACTCTAGCAGGAATTATTAATTTGAACGTTTAGTCTGATTATTATGGGTACATTTTATAAAAAAAATAAACAAACTAGAGGAAAACATTTTTAGTTGCAACCAGTCATGTGTGTGCTGATAAAAAATAAAATAATTGTAAATAAATGTGTATCAGTTTTTTTCTTTATTTAATAATTCTTGGTACCTAAAGGTTCTAGCAGATATCATTATCAACTTGAATGTTTAGTTTATTTTTTTCTAATTAGACTGGGTACATTTTATATAAAAAAAATAAACTGGAGAATATATTTTTTAGTTGAACTTTTGTGCATCAATAAAAAATTAAAATGTACACAAAAATATACCCATTAGTCTGTTTTTTTTTTTAAGGTAAGGTATTGTTTACTTTTTTATTATCCAAAAACATTTTACTTTTAAGCACGTTCTTTAATAACTGTAACTTTTAACACCTTAAAAATTTAACAATGAAAGCGAGAACCTTACCTTGGCTTTTATTAAAATTTACAAGTATTTAAATTAACAAATTTAACTATTATTACTTATTGGGATTTACCCTTTTCTTTTCATTACTCTCACTGTAAAGACAACTACAAAATAATTGGAAATTTCTGGCCCCTTGGACAATTAAACAGAAAATGTTATTTCACAAAAAAGCTGTCATTGTTAAGAAATATTCTTAAAATCTATTTCCCGTTTCTTTTGTGATACAAGAATTGTACACTTTTATTTACAGATTCTTGAGTTGACAAATGAAGCAGTTCTTCAGTTCCAGCATTACTTAACAAAGAATAATCTCAAGTCCAGTAAGATGGTCATGCGGACAAATCAACTTGTGTCACCCACTTACAGTGAAAAGCATTTATCTTAAACAATAAAAAACTGATACAATAGAATAAATTAAGACATAAAAGAAAGGGAAGAAAGCCTCCAAGAACTGCAACAGTTTTTGACTTCACTTTTCCAAGAGCAAGTTAGCCTACCTCTCCAAAGATGAATCAGCCACTATTGAATACCCATCTGCTTCACAGGTTAAGACACTGGAAGAAGACTTTATGAAACTCTTTATCCAAGAAAGAATTACAGAAAATGAAAGGCAAAAAGAAGGAAAAAGAGTATCAAAGTGCTGCTGAGAAACAGAATCATCAACTTTATCAAGCATGGTGGTCCTGTGAATTCCATTAAAGAGATACAACTGGTTTCAGCAATTGGCTTGGAAACACTGAAAGACCAACTGAGATATCTCAAAGGTGTGAAGATCAACACCAGTGGAAATAAAGTTCAGCTGGAAGCGACTCTCTGTGATTACTTGACAAGAATTAAGTCAATTAAGTCACTCAGTGAATCTGCCAAGCATTCAAATAATTCCAGTAGTTGTGATGAACCATCTCAAATTATTTTCACTTACAAGCCCCAAGGACAATGAGTTGCTGTACGTTGTGACACCAACTTTTACATTGGCTAAGTTATTGATGTTACATCTCCATCCAGTACTGTAATAAAATTTTCAGCCCTAACTAAAAGTAGAAATGATTATTTTCGTTGGCCTTTGTCAGATGATATTGCACAGGTGGAGTCAACATTTGTTTATAGATGGGATTTTTGATGTAATGCCAATTTCAAATAATTTGGAATGTTCTGAATATAGTTACTGTAGCAGAAGCCTGTAGAAAAAAGTCTGACTGCAAATCACTAAGGGAAGACTACAGGAGGACCATTAAAATCTGCGTATAAAATATGTTCTGTCAGTTAAAAATATTTTCTGTTCATTTCAAATTTTGAAGTTTGAAGTTTTACAATAATAATTTGAAGAAAAGAAATAGATTTTGTATAACAAATTTCTAAATTTTGTTGTTGTCTGGCCTTTTTATCAAGTTGAAAACTTCATAATGTCACCCAAGTTAAAATGTGTCCATGACAAAAAGTTTTGATATTACAGAGAAGACAAATATTTTTTTGAATTCGCCACCCAAAAATGAGTAAAGTTGCAAAGTTTCAAGTGTGTATCTCAATGAATACTTAGTTTTGACTCTTTTTTTGATGGCTGGGGGGGGGGCATATGTAATATATACTAAGATTTTCTAAAAATCATTACTTCAAAAATGATTCCAGTCAATTATAAGTCCTCAAATGATTTTCATCAAAATCCAACCATTATTTGATTTTTGTAAGAATTTCCAAATTAATGTCTTTCACCGGTAAAAAAGTGCCTTGCGAATATTACGTTTGCCGTTATCAACCCTTGTAAAAATTACGTCACTCACGGTCGAAAGAAAAACAAGATTTCCTACCAAAATTTCGAACGTGTTAGAAAGAATTAAAAAAATACTTTGATCTATTCTCTTAATAACAAACATTTTGCCGATAAAACTTTGTTTTTATTTTAGTTTGGGGCTTTTTTCCTTCATACTATGTTGTTTTTTCAGCGATTTTTTGGAGTTAGTTTTTTGTCACCAGTTTCACTGATCCCAAGAACTGCTACTTCGTTACCTGTTTCCAAATGATGGCATAAGTTATAAGAATAAAATCATTAACTGATTATTTATTGCTAACATTTAAAAAGGAAAAATCGTCATGTATCTTCGATTTTTACCTCTCTTGCTGACTTATTTACCTAAATTTTAAATTCATAATCTGATTAGACATTTTTTTTCATAAATAAAAATAGAGAGATACATAAATTATATTACAGGTACTATTTTTCTTTTTCTTTGTACAAGATTTTTCAAAAGTCAATAATTCCCGCCATTTTTATTTTAATTATTTGGTGAATGATATTTTTCATTTAAAGAAGAAAGCGTGATCAAAACACATGAAAGATGCGCAGCTTGCTTTCATATTCCTGAATTCAAAAGATATTTTCTAAAATATTAAACATTGATTTAATGGTTAATTCATTTAGAAAAAGGAATCTTTTCGTCATTTCTTTGTTCAATCACAAAATCGTGTCAGCATTTAGAAGTTCAGTGCAAATGTGCACTAGTAAACCACAAAACGCTTCACGTTTTCGAAGAATGGCAATCAATCTCAGCAGAATTTACTGGTTGATTTTACACAAAATAATCTCTACGTTCGAAAAGTAGAAAAACGTCGCAGTGTTTGTTATCGAGCTCGAAACTACGATTACAGATTATCGTCACGGTTAGTTAAAGAATGAAAACTTTTATCAGAAGTGACGAGGCTTCAACTCAACCTACCGTTCACCGTAACCTTGCCAACTACTTTAATGGTTAACAAAATTTTTATAGATCAATACACTTTAATTCTGCTATTAAACATAGCCAAGTATATTCATTAGTTATGAAATATTATCCGACTTGTAACTCAGCTATAGTTATTTTCTCATTGAAATAATCAGGAAACAATCATTTTATAATTTACGCGAAGGAATTTCTTTATTATTAATAATTTTATCAATTGCCCATTCTGAAATTTTTGGTATTTTTGAAGAGACGATGAAAATAAAGATAAAAAAGTATTTAATTTTTGAGTGCATGTGTTTCTTTACAGAAGAGACACCCTACTGAGGAAGTTCCGACTTATTCGCTAGTAAATTGAATCATATTTAATGAGAAGCAGAGAGAATACATTTTCTCATAATTTTTCTCTGTTAGTTCTTCACCTGAATAACAACCTGTTTTATTTATTGAGCAGAAATTCTGTCTTTTTGTTATGTAGGAAGAAAGTGTCGATACCGACACGTGTGGTTGAACACGGATCTCCAAGCAGCAAACGTAACTGTCGAATAAATTGTGATACTGGGATCACGTGACCATAAATATTTAGTATATAATTACTCAGAAGTCTGAGTGTATTTTGCGTTTGCATCATTCTGGTGTTATGCGTCATTGAAGAAATTGTTTCTGAGTTAATTTTCGAGAGAATTATTCCGAGAGTCTTATTGTGTATTATTCGAAGGATTCGTTTAGTACGTTGACTTTACGCGAAAATACCGAAATATTATAACTTGCTAATAGCGAATTGCCAAAAGTTTCTTTCGGAAGAACGTTACGAAACTAACGTTATAAAACTGTTACTAAGAGATATTCTCTTAATGAGTTTTGTTTTTGCTTATAGTTTCGTATCATTTTCGTTAAATATACAGGAGAGTAAGATCCCTAAGATTTATGCGCCATTCCGAATAATTAAACGTGAACAAACTTCTTGTACCACAGACGTATTTTGTCAGACATTAACATTCCTTCCTTCTTAGAAACTACGGTGGGGACAGATTTTGAAAAAGTCTGACAGGAATCATAAACGTAATATTAAAAGTATGAAATACGTTACTAGTTTTTTATATACTGTTTTAAAGTTACGTACAGATTTTATTAATATGCGTCCAAATAGGTTTTCAGACAACTTTATAATTTTATTGAATTTACAATCATCAGTTTAATGGTAAGCTAAGTAGCATTTTGTCTCTTCTTCGCCGAGTAAGTATCGTTATTTTCATCCATTTATATTAGGATATTTATTGCCATCGTTATACTCTCGTCGCAACGTCTGATATGGCTAGAGTACACCCCCACAACACACACACTCACTCTTTTGTATATAATATGTGTTTTATGGGATAGCGCCTTAAACACGTAAAACAGGCATATGGTAAATAATTTACTAGACTACACTTTAAATTAGAAACGATATCTATTACTAACGCAGATTTTTAGAGAAATATGTTAACTGAAATAAAAGACAACTTTGTTTATTTAGAAGTCATTATTTTCGCCACTGACATGGCGTAGATTTACAGTTTAGGATAGATTTATCCTATATGTAAAATTTAATCTTCGTTTAAAATCGAAAATACACATTATTTGCCATAAATAAATTACTATAAATAAAACTTATTTTATTAATATAAATAATAACTACAACCAGTGGCAACTATTTAAACGTAATAAAAATAAACTCTTGAGTTGAGATTTTCTTGAGAATATATTAATATGTTTATCAAAAATCGTTGTTAATACAATGAACGATTAATTTAAGCCTTTTCAGGGTATGTTAAGACATTGGTTGGTGCGAAAAACACGTCCTAAATCATCCCATGACAGATTTTCCCATATGAAATCATCCTATGACAGATTGTCCCATATGAAATGCCACATTTTGATGACGCAACAAGTAACAGGGAGTGAAAGAGTATGATAAAATTTCAGTGATGAGATTTGAGAAAAAAGAATAAAGAAACAGGGTGCAAGGAAACAGACGGTGTTTGACGTTGCAT
The DNA here is from genome assembly GCA_037127315.1 of Ascarosepion bandense. Taxonomy (NCBI): domain Eukaryota; kingdom Metazoa; phylum Mollusca; class Cephalopoda; order Sepiida; family Sepiidae; genus Ascarosepion; species Ascarosepion bandense. The sequence goes on from JBBBDQ010029958.1 coordinate 781,825, forward strand.
TTACATTTTTGAAGATTGTTTGGTAGGAAGAAAGCAAGAAATCGGAAGAGAGTTCTACAGGTGAGAAGTGCAAGAGAAGGAACTATTACAATAAAACATACGGCTAATAAAACAGTGAAAAGGTGAGACCTAGTTGCCAATCTAGTAGTAAGCTTAAATTCATGCATTAGGAACCAGTTTAGGAGTAAATTTCTTTAGGACATTTGCATGCCTTGTGGAAATTTATTTTTAGAAATGATAGCAGAAACTATGGACGGAATTACGTGCATATCACTCAATAGAGAAACTCTTCTAGGGGTAAAATCAGGTAAAGATACTCTAGATGAATGGGATTAAAAGAGAATATACGAGCAAAGCACTTTTACTTTACCTGAACTTCAAAGTGATTGACTAGAAGAGGGACTGAGAATTTTCTTTTGTTTAGCACACTCTTACAGAGTCGCCAGTAATCTCTCGACTAAATTCGTGAGATGCTATACGGTGTCTCATTCTATGCTAGTCCCCATTCTATATTAGGTCTTCCACTTGATTAATTTTTAAGGGTCTTATCTGAACAAAGTTTCTGAAACCATCTATATACAATTCTGACATTAACAATACTACTGCCAAATGCCAAGCTGATGTTTCCTTGAGCTTTGTGGTCTAATTTAAGCTCATATAAAATGAACAGTTGACATTGTTTAATTGCTATCGTTTTCTAGAGTGTACGAATATCTGTTCTGAAAACAGCCACCGAAAAATCAAATTACGAAGAGATTAGTAAAAAATAAGTGCTAAAATAAGGATTTGTGCTAATAAACTTTGTCATTCTTTTTGTGAAAAGTTAGCGAGCGAGTATATATATATATATATATATACGTTTCATATGGGACAACCAGTACTATTGAAAGAATACAACAGAATATTAGTTAATGACTTGAATTTTTACTATTGATCATATTCTGTGGTTATTATTGGTAGACCGCTGACAAAATAGATATCTTCTGAAGAAGTAATTAGCAGAATGTTATTTTTGAAAAACATGAATTAAATTTCTTTATTTATTGAAAGAATTCATCTAAACGTGGCACAATATATCTTCAAATATTTAAAGATAAGTAATGTAAAATTGTTTTCTTTGTGTAAATTTTTCATGATGCTGATTTGTCATGATTTTCTTTGTGTAAATTTGTCATGATACTCCGAGAAAAAAACATTTTTCTCTGCGCTTGTTGGATCCCAGCTAAACAATTGTTTCACATATTGTAGGTTTGGTTTCTAGTGAGAATAAGATATTTCGTAGACAGATTTTTATACAAATTTTATTCTTTAATTCTTTGGCCTTTCTGTAATTTTTGTTCCTAATTTTTCCGTTTCTTCTTTTGCTTTTATTTTAGTTGCACAAAAGTAAAATGCTCAACAACTTCTCGTCAGTTTCAAGATATGTCACCTGTTTAAATTTTAATGTCATAACGGCGTAAATATGTTGTCTGCTTGAGTTTTAAGGCCATAGTTACGTAAATATTTCGCCTTCTTGAGTAAGGCTATATCTATGTAAATATGTCGCTTGCTTGAGTATTAAAGCCATAGCTACGTAAATAAGTTAACAGCATTTTGTGTTCAATTGTTTAGTATATTTTCCTGTTTTCTTTTCACTTATTATGGCGAAGGATAAACTGGATCTGGATTTAGTTTTGTGATTTGATTATATAAATGCATAAGTCCATTCTTTTAGTCTATGCACTTTTACTATATTTTAGTATATGTATATTTACTATATCATCTTTTTATTATATACTACTTTGGTTAGGGTTTAGAAAAAAAGATCTTCATTAAAGGAAGTTTATTCTTTTTTTTCTTTTTTTTTTCAGAAGTGATAACATCTATTTTTTTAAAGTTTCCTCTATATACACAAAGAAAAGTCTTCATAACAGTATATCTTACACGTTGCGGAATCTAAGAGGATTTGAATGTTTGGGGACATGTGAATGTACGCATGTGTAGCATGTATTTAATTTGTAATCACGTGTGCATTGCATCATAAATTTTCGAAGAATTAAGTTTGAGGGGATTTGGACCATGGTTTGAACTCTACATAACAGTTTGATAGACTCTTACCTTAATGTAAAATGCATCTACCCGTAAGGTAGATCTGTTAATATATATATATATATATGTTAATATATCTGATAATATATATGGTATAAATGTATATTTTATATATCAGTAGGCATGTCTGTATGCCTTTGTACACATATGCTTGAATGCATACACGTGTATGTATCCATATATATATATATATATATGTGTGTGTGTGTGTGTGTGTGTGTGTGTGTGTGTGTGTGTGTGTGTGGAGGCTTCTCTGTTTGTCTTTATATATATATACATATATATATATATATATATATATAGAGAGAGAGAGAGAGAGAGAGAGAAAGTGTACATATTTATGCAATTAGAATGTGACCTCGTTTGCAACTGTGTAATATTCGTATGAAACTGTTTTATTTAGGCTAAACAAATTTGAAAGAAGTCAGTGTTTTGAATCAATTTCTGAAGATTAACATAACTTTATTCCTTTTAGCTTATAACGTAATGACACTATCCTAAGAAAATGATCATTTGTTCATACTTGAATGGGAATATGTCATCGTTTCAATGGATTTTTCTCTGGCTGTCTCTTTTCATGGAAACATTTGTGTCAGTACCATTTGCATACATGTTCAACCATATTTACTCCCCACAGTTTTTTTTCCGATATATATATATATATATATATATATATATATATATATATATATATATATATTGTTTGTTCTTATGTTCTGCTAGTTTTATGAAACCTTCTATTTTTCAGTGTACCACACATGTTCTTGTATCGCACACGTGCAACTTGCACTAAGTTAAGATAGATGAAAACAGAGGACGTTGTGGTGTCGGTAAAGAAGCAGGTGAATGCAATAACTTCTACTTATAAAAGGTGATGAATTTTTATCGATCGTTTTTTCTTACTCTCCAATCTCATCTTCAAATCCAAACGCACTTACATCCTCCCTAAAATTTTACTAATTGTATTTTCCTTCAGTTTTCCTTACATTTCAAAGTGCTTGCGTTTTGGAGTATTTTTTTTTTACTTTTATTTAACCTTTTCTCTTCATCCCACGCTTTTTCTTGCAGAATTTCTTATGCATCCCAACAAAGGTAAGAATGTGAAGACGCCAGAAGGGAAGCAATAAATGATGATGGCGATGGGATGGATGGATAGATGACGTCACTGTCTCATTGGGAGGGGGCGAGATGACCGTTTCATAAACTTCAGAACGAAGTTGTAGCAGACAACAAGCTAAACGAGTAGAGTAAGAAGGGACAGCGATGAGGAGGAGGAAAAGGAGGAAGAAGTAATCCATTTGCAGCAGTTCCACTATTTCCACTGCAGAAACCACCAATACTGTTGCTTTGGTTGCTCCTACTAGACAAAAACATATGTCCTCCTCCCACCCCTTCATTGCTTCTTCCTCTGATTTCAGCATTTCATTATCAATCATCATCACTATACCCATCATCAGACAAATATCAACTATCATCATCAGCAATTCGACCGTCAGCTTTATGAAAAAGACAGGCACAATACAGAAGCAGAAGTGGTGCGTAATACATATTGGTTAGATTCATCGTTGCTTTGAATGATGTCATTCATGCAATTTAGCATCTTTGGTTAGCACCCCAAACTTCCAAAAGGAATTGAAAAAGTATATCTGCTTTTATTGAAAGTCGTACAAAAGGTGCAGTTATGTGTATACGTATGTTATTCATGAAAACAATATGAATATCGTTTGTGAATGTTTATAATTTTACATCGCTGCAATTAATTCTTTGAAAATATCTAATATTAGTCGAAAACTGCCACTAGTACATATTTGAAGATTTCTACAATGAGGTATCAAAGATATACACGGGGCAGTTATCATCGGCTTTCAAAACTCACTTGACTTAGCTGAAACTTTTTTGAAGCCACCAAAATCTGAATACTTGCTATAATCTATTGTTAATTGAAAAATAATTTGGAAACGTACAAGAATCGATTTGAAGGTTTTCCAAGAAGCCAATTGTTTTCATTTGAAGTTAAAGCCTTTTATTTATTTTTCTAAGTTTGGGATTATGAGATTTAAACACTAGTCTACATCCAAATAACTTATAAGACAAACTGACTGCGCATGCGAATGATATTCTTACAAAAAATATTTTTTATTCAGTATTATGTCGTCCGGCTAAATGAATTCCACGATCATTTTCGTTAAAAAAATGAATCCATAACCATATGAAACACTAAAAATAGGATTCTGAAAATAAACTTAAAAGTATTAGACAATCCAACAAGTATGTGTAAACATTTTTTAAATTAATGTAATCTATCTATCTATCTATCTATCTATCTATCTATCTATCTATCTATCTATCTATCTATCTATGTTTGTGTGCTTGTGCGCGCATACATATATGCATACATTTACACACGTACAAAATGTATGGATATGTGTGTACACATTCTTTATGCATGCATAGAGTATACAAAAATACGTGTATATATATATATATATATATATATATATAGTTGTATGCCAAATAAATATTAATATTTACATACAACAACAGTACATACGAACATAGATGATGTTAAATATACGCTTTAAACTATTTTCTTTCTTCTATTTTTTCTTTCTCTCTATTAAGTTATCGCCATGCGAGACAATCTTTGACAGAAAGAGACAGAAAAGGTATCAGGGAAAAATACTCAGAGAGAACTTTTTTTAGGTTTCAACTAATCAACCTAACGAGACTTGTTGCTGCTGCAGCTGCTGCTAAAAGGCCTGTACTTTTATTCTTGCGATACAGTTCCACATGAATCTACGAAGGACATCATCTCCGTGTCATATTTCTTATTCAGTTGCTATTTATTTGTTGTCTTTTCTGCCTTTAACATTGTCAGAAATAGTCACCCTTTCTCTCATTCAGCCATTTTTTTTTTATACCTGTACTGGTTGACATGTAACAAACAATATGTCGCATATCCTTGAACTCAGGTAGAAGTTATAGACTGAGTAAATATACGTACGTACATAACACACACACACACACACACACACACACACACACACACACACACACACACATATATATATATATATTTATATATATATACAATACATACACATGTAATTAATGCATACTTAAGCAGTAACCTTCCTTTCTAGCATCTTTCATTGAATACGGCCGACTACATACACACACACACACACACACACACACACACACACACACACATATGGATTACTGTTATTGATTTTTCAACAAAGAATTAAGTATCTGGAGTTTAAACATAAACTTTTTATTTTTTTCTGATTATTATTTTTTCATTTAGAAAATGAAATATAAATTCTTAAAATTTTTCTTCTTGATACTAAAAGACATTCTTGATTTTCACAGTGCTACTATATTTATTTTAAATACTATTTTATTCGATCATGTTGGAAGTGTAAAATCAGAAATGAAAGATCCGTTGTATTTAATTGTATAAAAGTATCGTTTAAAATTTCTATTTCTCTACTTTGTCTAAAAACAAAGTGTATTCTCGGATTTTGCATTAAGTTATTTCCGAAAATAAACTTATACGAAAATATTTATATATCAATTTACACCAATAAAATTAAACTTCATCAACTCGAATCTAAAAAACTGGCTTATATTTATTAATGGTTTTATTATTTGATTAATATTATCTATGGATTGGAATACTTAAGAGAAAGATGATTCTTTGTTAAAGAGAGAATTCTGAATTAATAGAAAACCAAATCTGAAACATTTTCCCGGTGTAGTCCTGCAGAAACCCCGAGAAGAAAGGCTGGTTGTCAGGCTCATCTATTTGTAGATTTCATAAATAGATTTACTTGTACAATTCTGATTATAATTGAATAGTTACATTTTTTGATTGAATACTGAAAACTGTTAGGTTTTCTTCTTATAATTCTTGTAATTATAACTTCTACAAATGCTCTATAAATATATAATGTGCTTAAAAAGATCGATGTATTTGTCTGCAAACAATAGGGCTTTTATGCAGACTTAAATTAACGAAGTCAATAAACACACACCCACTCACATTAATATAAACAAATTCCATGGCTCGCTCACAGTATTTTCTGTGTGAATGTGTTGTTCTCACCTATCGCTTATATATTCCCATCCAGGTTATAGATTAAGCAATTCAACAGTTATGCTTATTTCATAATATTGTCATATTCGTCGGTTCTATTTATTAATCATATGATTATTATAATCATATATAATAGCAGGTAAATGTACTAATGAATTAGTTTTAGGTTTTCTTCAATTTAATATATATATATATATATATATATATATATATATATATATATAGATAGATAGATAGATATAGGAGTGTTTTGTCGAGTGATTTAGTCTTTATGTGAATGCATGCATATCGAGTGCCAAGGTGTCTAAGCACATATATTAAGTCATACCAGAAGATTTTTAGTTGAATTTTTACTATCGATCTATGAGATAGATACTGAAAAGCTCTACCCAACCCAATAAAATATGATATTTAGTCATTTAGTCAGATTTTGGAAGTGTCGGCCGTCATTACTTTTGCATTCACCCATCTCTGTATTCAAACATGACCCTCCATCCCTTCCACGTTTTGTAAGAAAAATCTGTTATGAAAAATACACGGCACCTAAGTTTCAATTTCCTTCACCAGAGCCGAAAGCCGAGTCTATTGATGATGTTAATTTCCCGAGCGGAGGCCGAGATGTTAATAAATATTTCCAGTCGTAAACCACGGATTTTCTGCTTGAAGCATATTCGACATTGTTGTTCAACTTCCGGCTGCTCCATTGCTGCTGTATCTGCTCTTGCTCTCCCCCTTCTCCCACTCACCCGCTACTGAATAGTCACTACCTTTCTCTCTAATCAGCTCCAGTAGAGAACACGAAGCTAGACCTACGGCATGAGTACGGAAATACCACAAGAGGCAATATCTTCGGTTCCAGGTTGAAAGCCTTCCCTTGCCACTCTCATTTTCCAGCAAATCAAACACACACAAACACACACACACACACACACACACACACACACACACACACACACACACACACACACACCTCTGGAGAATCACTCCAGTCGAGAAACATAAATCTTTTAAATGTATTCATTCGAACAGCGATCTAATTTCACATGTATCAGTCACGTTCCCACCGGATGTACATGACACTAAATTGAATGGCAATTGTGTCTAGTAATTCTTGCTTTATCCGAGACAGAAATGCAGGTGTGCTTTCTACATATACATGTAAGTGTGAGTGTTTTAAAGGGAACGCATCAGTTGTCGACTGTCTCTATATATGTGTACTATTTTTGAGTAAAACGGAACATTTAGTAACGGAACATTTAGAAGGAGCTACTGAAAAGTTCTCAACTTGACTCACTTCCCAAAATCTGACCGAATCACCAGATCTTGATCGGGCTGTGAATATTTCAACTCACGCTTGTTTATATTTAATCCCTATGCGCATATGACGCACACTCATATATACAGGATTTGAGTCATCTTTTGACGGATATTTGCGTATTCGCGGTTATGTGTGGTGCTGTCTGTAAACATATATTGTTGTGTGACCTCTCACACACACAAATTCACACACATATATATAATATAATGTGTGTATTATATTGCTTAATTATTTATAGAGGGAGAGTGCTCACTATCGGTGACAAAGCGTAGATATAGACAATGTTAAGAAAGAATCAACACTACGCGATGACTGCTAGTTTTACACCTCAAGCAATCTTCATATGTGTCAGCATTCCTTTCGCTGGTTCCATATATAGGTCAGGTGGTTTAATCCACAGTATAATTAGAACGTAAAAAAATACTGGTGAAATATTTATCAAACTCTACAAAACTTTCCAAAATCAACAAAACTGCATAAAATATTCAATAGAATTACTCTAAATCTTATCTATAATTACACCGAAAACATATTTAAAATCCTGAGAAAATACAGCAAAAAACAAAAACAAAAACAATCTCCAGTGCACCACAAAAATCCACAACAGCTGCAGAACTAAGTTCAAATTCTTACTAAACGATAACTATTTGCAAAGCAGTGTAATATACAAAGCTACTATAAGATCTAAAGTAAACCCAGAAAAATATAAAGTAATAAAATATGATCTGTGGAAACAGACTATATAAATCATATAAAATATCGTAAAAATATACAAATAGCACAGTTCTTAAACCATAGATCCTCAAAAGGATGAAGCAAAACGGCAAAAAATTGCTTAGAAGAGAAAATAAAAATACACACATTTTCTTAAAAAAATATAAACTCCAAGACAAAATATCAGTGCTTACTTTCAAATGCAAACACGAATATAATTATTTCCATGTTACCTACGACTCAAATGACTATCCCATAACCTAAATCTAATAAACTTAGTGTAGAAAATATAAAAATTAGATCAAATATACAAATAAAATAAAATAATTAAACAAACACAAGGCAGGACTATAAATAATCTAAAACTTTACCACTAGACAAAAGAACTGAGAAGGAATGGCTTCCATATTTCGAAAGGTTCCCATTTATAAAATGCGCTTGCATAAAGATTAGTGACATTTTCTGAAGGTTACTTGAGGCGTGAAACAGTCACCATGCAGTACTAATATCTGTTCTCTCTCTCCTCTTTCTGACACACACACACACACACACACACACACACACACACACACACACACACACACACATATATATATATATATATATATATGATTAATGCAGAGAAGTTTGTCACTTAACTGAGCAGGATCATGAGAATTGCAAAATTTCGTCAGGGCACCGTTATGATGTTTCCACTCGTTAGGGCTAAGTTTTCGAGCAGATCAAAAACTTAGCCCTGACATCATTTTTGTTGTATTTTAATTGCCAATTATATTTAGAGAGGGCAGTGTTTTTTTTTGTATTTATCATCATTTAAATTCAATTTGTGGTTGTAGAATCGGCATTTTCATCGTTTTTCGGTAGAACCAAAATAAAATTGAACATTGCCATCCAAATCATGCTAACTTAGTAAATTATACATTCAGTTATGCATTGACCGTTAAGTGGGTAGATCGATGTTGAAACAAATATTTGCTTAAATACTGAAACTTAGATTAACATAGATTCACCGATTTTTTACTTTTCCTGTTTTCTTTTTCTATTTATTCATGTATTTCTTATCTATTAATATTTGTTTATTTTTTCTTACTATATATATATATATATATATAATTTTATTTTCTAATGCCTTTTATACATTTAATAAATGAAAAAATGGCGCCCTAGATTTATAACTTATAACTAACTTAAACAACGCGATCACCAAAAATGATAATTTAAATCTAGCAACAGTCAGTTTATAATATGCACCTGATAATTGCATAGTAAATGAAACTAGTATTGCTATAGACGTTCAATAATAAAAACAGAGAATCTAATCAAACATGAGTACACATTGCAAATAACGTTCAAACAAATAAATAAATAACACGTGTGCGTGATTATACACGTATTTGGTATTATATAAAGACTTGTTCAACGCAATTGAACAACGGTGTTCGTTAGTCAACATCTGAGTCACGTAGAAAACGATAAGTGATGGGATACTTGATAATAGAAGTGTTTTCGCCAATCGAAATCCACAGAGGTATGAATGCAACAAAACCATTATCGGATTCAAGTAATACATCTGCAGAATAAGAACTGAAGGGGAATTTTTATTTTTGCATCACAGCAAACCAAAATGCAAATTTACCAGTTAGTGCTCATCCTCCGTACAGCCCCAATTCGGTACAATCAGACTTTCCTAGAAATTGAAAGATGAACTGAAAGATCAAAATTTTTCATCCGAGGCTGAAGTAGACACTTTCTTCGTAAAGAAAATATGTGAATAGAACATTTAGAAAATGATGTATCAATAAATGGTGACTATGTTAAAGAATAAAGTCGACTAAAAGAAAGACAACTGTGTGTGAAGAAAATGTCTTGGGATCTCTGATGATATGTGGTTACTATAAATCAAATTGATTACTCTAGTATGACATCTCCAGATTTTAAACTTGGAGAGAGTCTGTTTTATCTATGTATGTATTAAAGCCGACTGGTATTCTAGGATTTTAAATAAGAGAATTTTAATTTTTATTTTTTGTGTGCATCTATAATGTTCTTCTATATGCACAAACAGGTATAGATATATATAATATATATTGCACTTTACATTTACACAATAGCATAGTCCAATGTGCGCATGTATATATATATATATATATATATATATATATATATATACATTCCCATGCAATATATATATATATACATGCATGTGTGTGTGTATACTCTAAATTAAAATATACTCTAAATTAAAATATACTATATAAACTAAACTAAAATAATTCTCTCTCTCTATATATATATATATATATATATATATCTATATATCTATATATATATATAAATTAAGGTAGACACGTTATTTAATGGTAAATCAGAAGTATGGGCCTATTTCAGGCGAACCATCATCAGCTTCCATCTTTATTTTACAATGGATTTTACACGAAGTTTGGATTCTTCTATACCCACACTGCATGCTGATATATATATATATATATATA
>JBBBDQ010029959.1:0-228207 GCA_037127315.1 Ascarosepion bandense
GTCTTTCAGCAATACCTAATAACGTCTATTTCTTGATCTGAAATTTTGCTAAATTCCTGAGCAAAACTAATGGCCTCGTACTGTTGCCACTCAGTGTCGATCTCTTATATATTGAGTATGTAATATAAAAATGATTTGTTCTAATAATTGATCAGCTTATCCTATATTTTAATCCAAGTCTTCTTTGCTTTACTTTATGTATATCATTAATTCATTTAGTCAGCGTTCCTCCTACGATAGTTCTAAATATGGTAATTGTTCATTTCTTGGTTTACAATATTTCTCTGTAAATCTACTTGTAAAATGTTATTTAAAAAAATGTCCTGATTTTTTTCCTGAGTTATTTCATCTTGACACAAATATAAAATGAGACTGTTGCTATCATCTTTTACAATTTTCTCATGATTTGATAGTGGTGTTAATTATTCTCATCTGTTCAACAATGTTTATAACAGTTGCAGAATAAATGCAAACATGTCTTTTGTGTTACAGTTTAAAAGAACCAAATAAAAGAAATATTAAAATTGATTAGTAATAAAGCTTCTAAGAAAATTGTCAACTATTAAGTCTCCAAGTATAAGAAAGAGCAAATTAATGGAAAAATAAGAACTTATCAAAAATCAATAACAAGGATGTACTGAAAACTTTCACAGAGAATGCGTTCAAAATCACAAGCTGATCTTCACAGGATATTATAGCTCAATTCCGATTCCCACCATCCTTACAGTATGAAATAAAGAACTGTTGGGTGCCTGCAACACTGAGGCAAAAATCATAAGTGGTGATCCAGACACAACAAGAAATGACCAGCATCAATCATACTCTTTGGAATAACAACTACCCGAAAAACATGACACCAGCAGAACAGAAAGATCAAGGAGGATAACCAGAACATTGCCACAGTCTGTCTGCCTTAAGTCAATAGCTTATTGGTAAATATTCAGAAAATCTATGTACAATATTCAGAAGCAGTTTCACTCAACAGAAAAATCTCTGCTGATTAAAGCCTATCATGTAAGAGAACATGACCAAGAACTGTGTGTACTCCATTCCTTGCAGTTGTGGCAAAAAACATAAACGTATAACAAGCTGTTCCTTAAAAGTAAGGCTAGAAGAACATTGAAAAACTATAAAGAAGGGTGAGACAATGAAATTGGGCATAGCTGATCATGTATGAAGGAGAAGGGGAGAGTCACCAGCCCCTGTAGAATGAAGTGAAAATACTGGACAAAGTAAAAGACTCCAGAGTGAGATATCTGAAAGACTCAGGGTATATACTAGGCTATGAGGACCTTCTTAGTAAGATTAGCAAAGAAATAAATGCAATATAGAAGCTATTCATAAGAAAGAAAGACAAATAGCATGTCTTCCCCACCAGCAGCAGTCAAACATATCATAACAGGTAGCAATAGCAACATTAGCAGATAGGTTAGGTTTAAGGTTCCAAGTTCACTGCAGAGAATATAGCCTAGTGGATTAAAGCGTTGATTCAAGAATTTGGTGATATAGTAATTGTGAGTTCAATCTGTTTAATCTCTGGGCATCTTTACTTGATGGTCATCTTTACTTTGTTTTTTCTTTACTTTTGTTGTTGTATTATTATGTAAATTAGTCTTACCTTTCCTCCTCTGTTATTCAGACTGGAATAGTCCATTTTTTGTGTATAAGTAATCCACTCAAACGGTAGGTAGTAATTGTGGCAACAAGCCTACATCTCTGCTACTAGGAATACTGTCAAATCTTATTCCATTTAATAATTATTTTTGCTAAATCTAATCCCAACCAACAATTTTTGCCACAATTCCTCTTCAAACCTGGAAGTTTATGGGACTGTCTGAGTTTGATGCTGAACCAAACACTCTAAATGCAGAAAGGGAACACAAATGCTAGAAGAAAACCTTTGAGAATTGCCTGGAAGGGGAAGTCCTGCCTTGCTAGATAGAAAGAAGCACCATGTTTCACCATTCAAACATGTTTCTGCAAACATGTAAGTGTGAAAAATCTAGATTACAATAAAAGGATTTCATCAATGTCAGTCAGTCAGAGTGTCAGATGGAAGCCTAGAGACTAAACATCTAAAAATGTAACTTCAACTTCAAGCCATCTCAGACATTGACCTCTTTCTCTTTCTCCTTATCTCTTTCAACAAGTACTACTACAAATATTTTGTACGAACTCTTGATACCCTTAACTTTCTCATTTAATGAATTTTTATTATTCCTCCTTTTAATGAATTTCTATTTTAAAATGCAAAATGTATATTTTATTCTTCTTATGCTATTCCACAAAATTTCACATATTCTAACCTGCCAACAACCAACCTTCTGATGATTATAACTCTGCATAAAACTTGTAAGCTGTAGGGAGTTCGGTTATGTCTGACACAAGGCCAAATTAAAAAAAACATAACCAGCTCCCAACGGCTACATATCCATATTTATAAATAAAAGAATTTCAAAAAATTCTGGTAGTTTAAAAATATTCAACGTAAACAAAAAACATACGTATCAGCCCTAAGAAACAGCAGATATTTAAACAAACTTGAATACAAAAACAAAAGCAATTGAAACAAAAGCAATTGAAACAAAAACAACAGAAAAGGAAACCTAATTTGTTTTAATTCCCTACAATAACAACTAAAATAGGAAAAATATTCTTCAAAATAATTGACAGACACCTCCTTAAAAACAGCAAATTTGTTATGGGGAAACACACTTATTCCTCAGATAATGGACTCTCCCTCCTATATAAATAAGAGTTAACAGGAATTTAACGGGAGAAGTCCTTGAGTTCTTGAGAAGTTCATAGGAGTTCTTAGAAGTTCTAGAGAGTTATTTAGAGTTCTATTGGAGTTCAGTAGAACTACTAGGCAGTTGATATTAGTCGGCAGTTAGCCGAATACTAAGGAGTCAGCTTACAGTGGAAGATTACCAGGTTCTTAACATTTTGGGTGTGTTAAGTCAATTAGCAACTGACATAGCATGATTATAACCTTCAGTGTGAAAACTACTTCACAACAAAATTATCAACAAAAATACAATTAAAATTAGTTATAGTTGCATGTATAACATGAAAAATAATAATAACTAAGCACAATGGAAAAATATTCAACAAAGCCAATAACAATTACAATGACAAAAGCACTAACATCCAGCAAAATAACACCATCAAATGTAAATAATAATGAATATTGAACCAATAACATAATATACAAAGCTATCATAACTAATAACATTCACACAGATGAAAAAATGTAATTAGGAACCACAAAAAAAAAATCTTAAAAAGACAGATAATATAACCACAAAATGTCCTTTGAAAGAAAAATTTACACACACAAAACAACCCTATCAAAATACATATGGAGCCAAAAAGAAAATATTGCCACCAAAATCAAGTTGGAAATTATAAAAAGAGCAGACACATGAAGTATTAAAAGTAAAAATTTTAAATTATGTTAAGAGGGAAAATTAGCATTAATTTTAAGTACCAAAAATAAACTCTTAAACAAGAAAAATGAGATAATAGGTAAATTTAGGAGCTTTTTTGTAGTGTTTAATAACTTCTTTGTGTAACACTTTTTTTATAATTGTTAGGGATCATTTGAGATAAGTATATAGACTTGTCTGCTTTAACATAGATTTTTCTACTCTTTATTTTATTAATGTCAGCACTAATTTTTACTGCACAATATTATTCCTTATCCTATATTTTACTTTTTTTAATCATGCCGATAAACTCAGCTTCAAATCTGTCTAATTCTTTGATATGTGGGGGGGGGGTGAGCATAGGTTTTAAATCCATATTTCTCACTAGTATTGTTGTCATTTATAAAAAAGCTCCTACTGATATAGAGATTAAAATTAATCAAGAAGCCAGTGTTTTAGTCGGCAAATTTGAATTGTACAATTGAGTGGAGAAATTAAATTTGAAACCTTGTTTCATAACAGTAAACAATTATGAGAGTAATTTTCCAAATAACACTGAATATAGATTACTAAGCTCAAAAGAAAAATCTATTTTTTTACATGTTAACAAAAATACCGGGATGGTTTCTCATTAACATTTATTTGGAAATTATATATTATTATAAATGTTTACGAAAATAATTTTATGTTTGAATGAACGTCAGGAGACTGTTATCAGTTATATATTGATCAAAGACGAATGAAGGGCAATCTTGTTTCTCCAAAATAGATTTTCTGTATTATTATCATATTATTATCAATACTATCCTATCCCGATAAACACTCACACATAACCCCAAACAACACACGTATAAAGAGACCCTAAGTAAAATTCTTCAACTACAACTTGTTCACCTTCACCAACTAACGATATTTTTAGATGCACTGATTAGCTTCAAATCAGGTTTTCTGGATAACATTCAAATAGACTTTTGAAAGCTTGGAAATAATTAACAATGATTACATCGCCAGATGTACCAAAAAAGTTCAATGCTACAACCAATATTTTAAAAAAATCATTCACTTCAGCCAACAGTAAAAATTTTACCTTGATCACAAAACATTAACTAAAAATAAATTCAATTTTACTTAGCAAAAGGAAGATCACACACACACACACACGCACACACACACATGTTCCTTCTCAAGATGAAATTATCTTTATGAATCGTTTTATTTTCACAAAAGTGTTGAAATTTTCATCTTCCTTATAAAACAATTTTGTTTTCTTTGAAAACTGATAGGCGTTTTTAAAGCGTATATAAAAAGAATAATATTTCTTCTGATGGTTTTGTTTTCATATAATATCCATTATCCACGTTCATAATTCTGTCCTGACTTTTCAAGAGATAAATTGTGGTGAGCAGTTGAAATGATATAATAGGTCACGAAAATCATATTTGAAGAGATTAATTGAGTCCGTTAATCATTATGTTAATAATAATTGTAGACTACGCGAAATAAAGATTAGACGCTATATCATATGTGATTGCAGAAATATGCCACAGAAAAATACAAAATTAGACATGTGACTATGTAAACCAATGACATTCAACATCAAATTAAATAGCATCAAATTCTTTATTTGTAGAAAAAGTCTATCAAAAAATGAATGTCGTTGTTCAGCAAATAACAGAATAAAGAAAGCGAAATGCTTGAACTGTTATGTAGCTTATATGAGAGAAGTGAAAAACTTGGAACAAGAAATTCAAGTTGAGCTCTTCTTTATTGGCAATTGGGATGAATTTGAATACTCGTGGTAAAAGAATGAAACTGGAGATGTTAGAAATAATTGAAACAATAAGGACGATAATAATGACTAAAATCAGCTAGAATATTAAAGAGTAAGCTAGAACAGTGAGGGGACGTGTTCATTCCAAGCGATTGAAGGTAAATATCAAACAATTTCTAAAAATTGTACGTTAATAATCTTGAGAGCGATACGGGATTTACAAAAACAATAAGTAAATAATATAATTTAGAGTCATGATAAAAAGCGTTAAAATCCTTCGTGGGCTGTTATTGACAATAAAGAAGTAAATATCATTTTTCGAATAGATGTTGTCTAGACTCCATTATTAAAACACTTCTGAAACATTTATTATTCGAATATTGAACGAAATTATTTTGGTTGCTTTAAATATGCATCGAAAATTCAAATATAAGTCAATATAATATGTGTGCCTTAAGTCACAGTTGGATTTTTGTTTATGTGGTGAAATAAAATAAATAACATGAAAGAAAATGAGTCTAACTGAATAATGGAAATACCCCAAACTTTCTACTAAGTGGCCAAACATTTATTTTTTATATGTACTTATATAAGATTATCATTTTACCTACATATATTAAGTCTGTTATGGTGTATATAATTATGCAATATTTCTCTGCAAGGCTGCCAATAAGGAAAAAAATCTTTTAAAATTTACATGATGCTATATGAAACGATAGAAAGATATGAACCAAAGTAAGAATTGTTCATTTATTTTTCGATTTAACATAATTATTAATGAACAGATAAAACATATTCAGGTACATCTCTGGAAGTTATTAAACGCAATTTGGTGAAAAGGTAGAGTTGCAAAGCAGTGGATGTTCGTCAATGCAGTGTGGATTCCTAAGGAAGAAAACTCTAAACGAATTGAACAGTTCAAAACAATTTCTCTATTGCACATGAAAAAAAAAGATTTTCTTCAGCATCCTCTCCCAACAGCTTCAAAATTATCTTGTTGTCAACAATTACATAGGTACTTCAATATAGAAGGTTGGGATTGAAGGCATCATCCCTTGTTGCCTGTAACATATGAGCGTGATAACGCAGTTCTTAACAGAAGCTAAAATAGGAAAAGACTATCTAATCGTAAGCTTGACTTTGCTAATACATATGAATCTGTTCGACACAAATTAGCCGAGAAAGATCTAAAAAGTTACCATGTCCCTATTTATGTAAGGAATTTCATACAAGATTATTACAATGATTTCAACATAGACAATATATCTAATTTAATATTTTTCAATGAGCATCGGCTAGAGAGTGTGATTATTGCTGGATGTACAATCTCATTAATATTATTCACCCTAACCATGAACATGTTGGTAAAATCAGCAGTGGTTATGTACCGAGAAAACCTCCGATTCGTGTATATTTGGATGACCTGATAGTTACTACATCTTCTATTCCTGGATGTCGGTGGATGTTACAGAGTTTAAGTCAAGAATGAAGATTGGTTGTAGGAACCATTATCTTGTAGTTAAAAGAAAAAATGCTGATTTTAAATCTGGATACAAATGAAATCCAGAAGAACAAGTCAATGCTGCCAGGCCATTTTAAAGCTTGGATAAGCCATTTGGATATGCCATTTTGCCAAAGATTTTGTGGCTCTTAACGTTATATGAATTGGAATTAATAACAGTCGTGATTATGGAGAAGAAAGTCTATTTAGGCAGAGTGCTTGGCCTACCAAGTAGTTTTAGCAGTTCAAATTCTGACAACTTACAACCTTTATTTACCCATCTCCCACCCCACCTACATCTCACACACAATTCACCAAATATAAGAAAAATAATTTCCATTCTTTTCCACACGACCTGATGAGACATTGTCATTTCAATGTCGAAACAAAATGTACACTTTGTAAGAGTTAATAATTTGTACATGATCTAAACTATAATTTATTATATATATCTGAACTTATTTATAAATGGAACTTTGTCTGTATGTGTGTGTCCGTTACCTATAGACTCCGAAACGGTTAAACCGATTTTCTTGAAAATTTACACAGTTTTTTTTTTTTTTTTTTTTTTTTTTAATCATATCACCCCGAGCAAGGCAGTAACGCCACTGATGCGCAGGGGGCTACGTAAGGGTAAAAAGAATGGAAAAGAGAAAGCCGAAAACCGCATCCTAAACAGGAAACAAGGGATGAGCCTCTTCACCTGTTCAATAGATGTGGGTGGAGTGTGAACCGGGCGATAGTTTAGTCTATCTACTCCAATTGAAAAAAAAAATAAAATAATAAAGGAAAAGAGTGAAAAGATTGGAAAAGAGAAAACCGGAAACCGCATCCTAAACAGGAAACAAGGGATGAGCCTCTTCACCTGTTCAATAGATGTGGGTGGAGTGTGAACCGGGCGATAGTTTAGTCTATCTACTCCAATTGAAAAAAAAAATAAAATAATAAAGGAAAAGAGTGAAAAGATTGGAAAAGAGAAAACCGGAAACCGCATCCTAAACAGGAAACAAGGGATGAGCCTCTTCACCTGTTCAATAGATGTGGGTGGAGTGTGAACCGGGCGATAGTTTAGTCTATCTACTCCAATTGAAAAAAAAAAATAAAATAATAAAGGAAAAGAGTGAAAAGATTGGAAAAGAGAAAACCGGAAACCGCATCCTAAACAGTAAACAAGGGATGAGCCTCTTCACCTGTTCAATAGATGTGGGTGGAGTGTGAACCGGGCGATAGTTTAGTCTATCTACTCCAATTGAAAAAAAAAATAAAATAATAAAGGAAAAGAGTGAAAAGATTGGAAAAGAGAAAACCGGAAACCGCATCCTAAACAGGAAACAAGGGATGAGCCTCTTCACCTGTTCAATAGATGTGGGTGGAGTGTGAACCGGGCGATAGTTTAGTCTATCTACTCCAATTGAAAAAAAAAATAAAATAATAAAGGAAAAGAGTGAAAAGATTGGAAAAGAGAAAACCGGAAACCGCATCCTAAACAGGAAACAAGGGATGAGCCTCTTCACCTGTTCAATAGATGTGGGTGGAGTGTGAACCGGGCGATAGTTTAGTCTATCTACTCCAATTGAAAAAAAAAAATAAAATAATAAAGGAAAAGAGTGAAAAGATTGGAAAAGAGAAAACCGGAAACCGCATCCTAAACAGGAAACAAGGGATGAGCCTCTTCACCTGTTCAATAGATGTGGGTGGAGTGTGAACCGGGCGATAGTTTAATCTATCTACTCCAATTAGTTTAATCTATCTACTCGGGAACCCCTTCCTAAACTAGAAACAAGGCGATCAACTCTCGGTTGTACTATCAGCGTCTGCGAGTGTTTTTAGCTAGTATTTGTGTCGAGGTACCCCCGATAAATATTGAAAATCGATAATCGGGTTATAGAAGGAGTGGTCCGATTTTAAACAAATTTGATACACTCATAGAAAAAGACATAAGAAACGATATTCAGAAGTTTCAAGGTTTCAGTTCTTACAATAGTGCAGAAAATTGATAATATATATTTGTGTGTGTGTGTGTGTGTGTGTGTGTGTGTGTGTGTGTGTGTGTGTGTGTGTGTGTTTATCTGCCTGTATGTCTGTATTTTTTCAGCCCGTTTATTTTAGTTTTTGCTTCGGAGTTGGCTTTAAGTAGGTATAATTGTAATTCTTAGTCTCTACTATTTACTCAGAGGACTTATTTAGCCTTCAAAATTCAGTTTACTACGAAAAAAAAATTATTTGATATCGATACCAGGAATTCAAAATTTGGCTTACATCCATTCATTTTTCTTTCAGTCTACGGTTTCGCTTTAACTGGAAACAACTATTGCTTTTTAGTCTTTCGTGCTAACGTCCAAAGAGTCTGAGCTCCAGGACCATGGATTAGTTTTAAAGCTTTCATTACACCCGAGCAACACCGTGCTATACTGCTAGTATTTTTATTAAATTACTTTAATCCAAAACGGAAAAGTAGGAAGGTAAATCCCAAGAACCTGATCCTAATTAATATTAAATTTTTTTAAAATTTTAATATTAAAAAATGATACAGGAGGAGAGCTCAACGTAATAAAAATTACAGAGCCAATATAAATTAAAATAAATTTTCAAAATTTTATTTTTTTATTTCTCTTTTTAATCTTAATTTTATTCTCATTTTGAATATGGACTGTTGCTGAAGATACTTGAGATCAACTCTTAGGGATTTCATGTTGAAATGTTCATTTTGAAAATTTATTTTAATATATATATATATATATATATATATATATATATCAGTGAAAAGATTGTTGCTTACCCCTTCAAGCCGAGCGTGCCGTCATATTTCTTACTAGTGCGAAACTGCATTTGCTTCCTTTTTAATAGCAGAACGCACAAGCTAGTGAACCGAATATTATCCATGATTTAACTATGAATTGCCCGAGGAGTCGCAGTGTATTTCTTAAGATGACGAAAGTTGTAGCTGATGGATGAGGCATAAGTCAGCACCCGATCAGTATCGACTGGATGACTGTGGAGAGGGGCTAAAATCATTTCTGATGATGTGTGCCAGAAAAACAAACCAACAATTTATTGAATATTTGGGAAATCTTATTAAAGAAAAGGATGCGTTTTCTATTAGGATTAGAACCTGCGCCCCATTCTACACAGTAAAAAGTGTTGTCAGGTTTAACGTCTGTCTAGGCCATGAAGCTTGTCAATGACCAAGTCAAATTTAATAGTGCCTTATAAATGCAAATCGTTCTCAAACTCTCACAATCGTCATATCTGCTCACTTTCGGATCCTAACATGAATAAAGCAATTTCTAAAAAAGTTATGGATTTTATTTATTAATCTAACAGATTCTATTTATTAATAAGGCTTACTACTTCCCAGTGGCGTGGAACATTTCCTTATCAACAGAAGGGACATTTAGAATATATACTTGAACGATATCAAAATCGCAAATATATTTAGAAAGTCAGGACATTATAAAAATAGTTACATTTCAATAGAAGTGAGAATTTATTTTATTATGTGCCATTGGTTAATATTATATTCTTTCAGACATTGTGGAGCAAAACATAACAGACTTTCAGTATTCTCAACTGCAACTTCTGCCTTGTGTGATTTTTTCTTGGTTTACATCGAGTTCTTACTTGGTAGATTTAAAAAAACTGCTGAATATTTTGAAACATGCCAACCCTTCAAAATATTCACATTTGTAAATACTTAATTGCAGAAAAATGATTTGGGTTCAGTATTCAAAAATATTTATCGGAATGTACTGGTTTAAGTAACCATATGTGTATATGTGTTTCATCGATGAGTCAACGAATTTAGACAATATAGAAAGTGAGCAACCATTTACACTGATGATATGAGCAAAATTTTTCATCTTTCATTTCAGTAGATGTGCATGATTAAGAAAGAGATGAAATTTTTGCCTGGGATCCATAATTAATATGAAGCCCTTTTTATAATTCGGTTCAGTCGACATTTTGTCTATGTTGCTCTTTTTCTTTTCCAATTTTCTTCTCTTTCTCTTTTTTTTCATTTCTCACGCTACATGCTGAATGAAAGAGAGCTAGTTAATTTTTTTGTGAGCACCTGCATCTATTTAATCATGATAGCCAGAAGCACACACATATATAATTTTGGGATTCATATGGGTGCGTCCGTGTTTTAATATGAAAAAGTATATACTTTGAAATAATGATGTAAGTCATTTTATGCCTTTTACTTGCTTACGCACGATAGATAGATAGATAGATAGATAGATAGATAGATAGATAGATAGATAGATAGATAGATATGCCTGTGTGTGCGTTTATATATATATATATATATGAAGACATGTATATGGAGGATATATTCATGTTATATATATTCCTAGATATCTAATGCATGTTTTCTAAAAGCTTTATGGTCACGAAGCTCGAAAATTCTAATGTCAAATGTTCCATACACTACCTCCCGAATTCACCGAAAGTCATTCCATCAGCATTAATCTGTGATGCTTAAAGCATTCCAGAATAAAACGAGTATAGAATATTAAATATTTTGGGAACTAATTGCACGTACGCATAAAAGACGTCACTTTAAACTCGACCTTGTGACACATTCAAATTTTGATGAGTTAAAGAAATACAAGCTTTCTTTCTTTCTCTTTCCCTCTCTCTCACTCTTTCTCTCAATCTCTGTCTCTGTCTCAGTCTCTGTCTTGCTCCCTTTGGGCACCTCAATGTGGTGTAATGGTTAACAAATTTGTCTCGCTAGAATCTATTACAACTGAGTAGTGAATTCAATCCTCACTGGGTACCCCATACTTTCGGCCTTGTACCTATATTTTATATGCACACACATATACATATATGTGTGTGTATGTAAAATATAGGTAGATGAACTCGAAGGTGTGCATACTTGTGTGTGTGTGTGTGTGTGTGTGTGTGTGTGTGTGTGTGTGTACATAAATGGTCCTTTGGAATAATTCATGCAGGTTGCATATATGCGTATCTGTTGAACATGCGAGTACCAAAGAAGCAATAAAAATTATAAAGTTATCATTTATATGTCTCCAGAACTTTGAACGCAAATATACAATCGAAGAAATAAATTAAATTCGTTATTTACTAATATACTAATTTTTGTTGCTATTATCATAACGTTTCGGCCACTGTGCCCTCCAGACTTCTTCAGATACTCGTCGATTTGGGTAACATTCAGGGAACTTCGAATTGAATACTTTATCTACTCAACAGGATTAAAATTGTTCTCATTCGGTTACTCAATATTTAGGTAGATGCCGTCTTGTTCTTATTTAGTACTGCTTAGTTTTTGCTTGCCTAGATTCCACTAAGTAAGTAATTCCACTGATAGTTACTTCACCGACAGTTATAAATTTAAAAATAAATGCTTAAAACACACAGTAAAATGGAGAGTATATCGGAATGAATATATAGATTACTTCGCCTTGGTCTACATAGAGCTATTTCTGGTATCAGAATCCAACCTGTTTCTGTCTTAATAGCCACGTACATTATAACTAAACAAATAAGTAAATAAACTAATCGCTTATTACTTCATCGATGCCTTTACAGTTTGCATATAAAGAAAAAATATTAGATTAAATGTGGATTATATTTAGTTAAGGGTAAAATCTCTAACGTTACTAAGGAGTGTGCAGAGGTCACAGTGACTTTGGAAGCACAACAACTAAATATAGCCACCTGAGAATCAATTGAGTTGATAAGAAAATCGATTTAAAACGGACGACTGTTTGGTCGGCGGCGAGGAGGATGACTGAGTCATACAGGCAGAAAACCTGTTCTCAGTGCTGAATTTCCCGTTGCCAAAAGAAAAATAAGGGCTTCATAAATTCAGCTAGAAAAATTTGGAACACTTGTTGACGCATACAGATTGACACAAATATAATGTATATATAGGAATGTGTGTACTTACACATATCAAATATATCTGTCATTCTCTATTTTTTTCTTGTAGGATTATAGACATTGTCTGACGTGTTTTATTTATATACTTGTCTGTCTATTTCGAATTAAAGTAAGAAAACAAATGATAGCATCGCTCTCATGTTATTTTATGTTTGCTCGTTTAGGTTTCTTGCTCAGTCTTCTAAGCATTTCTCTGTAAGTGCGTCAAGTAAAAGAACTATTTTATATGCTCATAGTTATAGCTCGTATGACTAAATGTAATAATGTAATATGCATAATTATAATATGTGTGTCTAACATACTCTTCTAGTACTTCTGTAAGGTTTAGCTATGTGTCAGTATGTAAATTTATTCCTACAGCTAATCTAGTGTAGATACGAACGTATCTCTGCCTAGTGTCTTCCTTGTCTGTGTTTAGGCGCGTGTATTAGTGTGATAGAGTATCTGCATACTTTAATATTTTAATCAATCGTCTTTCTCTCCACATATGATTTTATATATATCCTTCTAGATTCATAGATGTTTGTTCTAACAATTGTTAACTAAAGCTGTTTCAATTATCATGATCACTATAGTTATGGCAATTATATTTTACTTGTATTGTTATCATAGTTGTTTCCGAAATTACTGGTGTCTTGTTGCAGATGGTGTGTGTGACAAGTTGTGATCCTCTAAGCGATTAGGAAAGCAGATTATTTTCTTCAGGAAACTTCATCGTTACTTTAGATTTTATTCGAAAGATTTTTCTTTCATTACACACCATGCCATTTTTTAAGGATATTTATTTATATCAGTCAGTTGAGTGACATACGTGATACACACTTGGGCGATCATGTCTGGAAAGAAACATGACTAACTGGGCAGAAGATTTTCCCGCGGTAGGTTGCTAGTATTTTCTGCGGTAGACTGGTTGCCAAACAAGGCTATAGAACCAAATCTGTCCTGCTAATTTTATATGCTGCTGAATTCTTCGCCTTTGTTTTGTTTATAACCTGAAAATTTTAGATGCATAAATGAATCAAATTGATTTAACTCGATATCGACAGATATTTGGGGCTGATTCGTTGTGCACATTGGTATATATTTTCCTCAGCAAATACTAATGCGTAAATATAAAATATCAGAATATCTAAATTTGCCTAAATCTATACACATACTCAAGATTCACTTGTATATAAACCCATGTCTAACACAAAAAGATGCAAGTTACAAGCTGAACTGTTTAATTCTTAAAGTTTATGTGGGACTGTACTTTTAACACCCTAAACTTATTTTCCTCTATTTAAAATATTCTGTACCTGTTATAATGCATGTATAATTATCTAAGCATAATAATATATAAATATATATATTTATAGTAATTAATGTATATGGCTGCATATGGTATTGGAATATCTAATGCGGTGGGATTGTTACGTATAAGCGTAAGTTTAAGTGGCTTTGTTGTGTGCGTATGTCCATCGCACATGAGGACTAATATGTGAGGATGACTGCGTGCATATGATATAACGAACTGTCTTGATCAACTGAAAAGGCCGATTAATTCTTTTTTTTTAATGACAGAAGCACAAAGATGGAAAATCCTACAATATTTCAGGCGATCTCCTCGATCTCATTTTTTCACGGTCTTCTTTTATTTGATTTCAATTCATTTTAAGCTATACCTAAAAGAAACATTCAAGTAGTGGTTATTAAGCCAATATAGTTATACATTACATAAAGGTAAATTCATGCACGCGAAAATATCTGAAAACACATGTTATCATATTTGATCAGGCTTAAATATGGATATCTAAACATAATGTGCGATCAAATTTACTCAAAGCCATTTATATATTTTATATGACAAATATGACATTAGGAATTACTGACATTGGCTTCCATTTCTTTATCAACTAAATTTAATATCGTGAAATATGCATAAACCAGATATATTAAAGTCTAAGATCGGCACTGGCTAAGATGAACACTAACAAAGCAACAGAACAAAACGGGATTGTAAGAGAGATGCTGTACGCCTGAGATGATTTCGGGATCGACAAGATTACGGGTATTCTAAATTATTTCATTTATTATTTCTGTAATTGATAGTCGTGGCATACTGAAAGATATCTTGCCTAAGAAACAATTGAATGCATGCCCCATTGGACAATACAATTAATAAGTCACATAACTAAGCTTATCGTCCGAATTCTGTTGACTACGATAGGTAACAGAACTAAACCGAAAACACAGCAAGAACAGTGGGGTTTCATTAAAGACACTGGAACAAGAAATGTACTTCTTATTTAGAAGGCCGTATACCAGGGATTGATTTTCACTGGAAGGAAAACTGGAAAAGATTTAAATTATCTATTAGTGAATATTTTCTGCGAGCAAACCGTCTGAATAAGGATAGAAAATGACTTAATATAGCAAAATAAATAGCAATGGATGAGTATGTGTTTTTTGCTAGATTTATTTAACCTTTACTACGAGGCAATCCTAAAAGAAACTCCTACTATGATTTATTATTTCTGGTGATAATACGGTATTGATAACAGAAACAAGAAGAAAACTGCAGGAATTTCATTACAAGATAGTAAAGAAAAACAAGAAGAAATGAGTAATCATCAATTGAAAGAAGACAGAATATATGGTATTTGGTAAAAGGAATAATTCAAGACGTGAGCTACGAATAATGGCTAACCAAAGTATTAAAAAACAGGAAATGTCCATTAGAAACAAAAAAAAAAAGCTACTGAAATGTTATGAAATATCTGTCCTCCTATATAGCACTGAATGATGGATAATTTCCTCACAGATGAAGAGGGGAATTGAAACAATAGAGATATGACTCTACAGAACGATGTTTCTCCCAAACTTTTTCTATTAATAAAAGGTTATTAATCTAAAAAGTTTCTTTTGTGAACAACTTTTTCTACACACACACACACACACACACACACACACACACACACACACACACACATATATATATATATATATATATATATATATATATATATATATTCATTAATTCATACATTATTTGAGAGGAAAACCCTATTTGAATAGGGACTACGTTTGTTTGTCTGTTTGCATGAAAACTACACACACGGTAAAACTTAATAAAGTTTTTTTATTAAGTTTTCTTGTGTGCGAGAACACTTAATGAATATACTTCTTTTTTTTTAAATGGAAATGAGATGAAATCTAGATAATTAATAGTGACTATCGTCAGGGATAGAAAACCAGTTGGTAATCGCTTTAACCGCTTGTTGTCTCTGTGGGGAGACTTCTCTGCACCAGGTCAATGGAAGAAAATCCGTAAGATATTGGTTCAAGATTAATATCTACTAATCGTGTTTATCGAAAAGGGACCACCCATGGCTCCGCCCACTGCCGAGGACAAAGTGATCTGTTCAACTGTAGCAATCGTCCGTTTTTATCGTCATCGTCTCTGTAGCTAGATATAGCCTAGAGAACAGAATGTGCTGATGAAAATGTGGGAGGAAATTCCAAAAAACTCAGACTCAACCCGGAAGACACTAACATTTCTCGAAGAGCTTCACCACAAGAAATGCCGAGAAATCCAAGAGCCATGGCATCAATAATCGTCTAGGAAAGATTAATAATAATGAAGTGATAATATTGAAAAAGACATTGAAACAAAAGAAACTGAGCAAAAAAGAAGAAACAGCAGCAGTAGCTGCTGAAGACTGCGGCATCCTCTCCTACACCGATCTCATCCAAAACACCCACTCCTCAAGAGTAGTGCAAATATATTCTTTTTTTTTTTTTTTTTTTGCATGTCTTGTCTCTTCAGTACGTAGGCGATCACGGACTTCCACTTGCCTCTTCCTTTGTTGCTCTTAACACTTTTCCTCAGATCCCGCTCCGCTATCTAGTATGTCTTGCACTGCCTTCCTCTGCCTCTCTATCCACCCAGTAAATATTAGATTCCCCAAGCCCTCCTTCCTCATTACGTGTCCTATAATCCTCAACTGTCTCTTCCTGGTGCTAAGTATAAGTTTCCTTTTCGTTTGCATCCTCTCCCAAACTTTGCCGTCGCTGGCATGTTGAGTCCATGGTATTCTCACCATCATTCTTTAAAAGCAGA
Source organism: Ascarosepion bandense (assembly GCA_037127315.1). Lineage (NCBI taxonomy): Eukaryota > Metazoa > Mollusca > Cephalopoda > Sepiida > Sepiidae > Ascarosepion > Ascarosepion bandense. The sequence goes on from JBBBDQ010029959.1 coordinate 16,719, forward strand.
TTTCTGTTACTTCAAGTCTCTCCTTCATCTTTAAGGAGATCATTCAGCATTTGCTGCCATACTTGAGGACACATAACAGTCCAGTACTCTTTTTTATTTGCAACAAAATCTTCCTGTCTCTCAATATTCTGCTTAAACTTTGGAATGCATCTTTGGCCATGCTAATTTCTGATGCTGATTTCAGTGTCACACATTCCGTCTTCTGTCAGAACACTTCCCAGGTATTTACTTGACTCAAAAGTCACGCTATCTCATTTTACCTACTACTTCATCCATTCCGAAAGGCCAGTATAATATCTCTACCACCAGCTCCATTTTAGCCACCACAAGTTAAACATAGGTAAAAGAAGAGTGAAAAAAAAAAAAAAAAAAAAATGCAAAATATTTCGAAATCTAAAGTAGAAAAAGAAGAGAGGAGGATAGAACTATTTTCTCCGAAGGACAGAAACTGCTCACAGTGCTAATGAATGATCTAAGTGAACGTCATATTTAGACAATTCTTGATGAGGTAAACAGTTTTCGAGTAGTCGCATCCAGTGGCTGCTTCTAACACCACTGAACAAACAAAACTTAAACAATTCTGTTTACAAGGATTAAGATGTGCGGGTGGTGTAATGAATAGCCTCTCGTAATGTGAAATAGGAGAGTCGAGTACGAATTCTAGTTGGGTTCGTTGCATTTACTTTCTCGCAACTGCCCTTGGGAAATGTATGGATCGATCTCCTTCCGCCATCTATTCTAAATAACATTGTTAATGTAATATTTATCAGCGCAAAAATAAATAAATATTCTTACAATTCAAAATACTTTTCGGTTTTAAATGTCAAAAATAGTTTTATACGCTGTAAAAAACCATTTACAAAACTTTAAAATGAATCTACCCGAACAAGACGGGTGACTTGTCCTACGATAGTTTATTTGAAATAAAATGAAACAAGAATTTATGGGATATCTTCATATCTAGTAGGTTCCTTTGCGGCGTGTAACACCAATATATAACAAAGCTAGCAGGCTTGAATGGCTAAAGCCTGAGTCTAAAAGAATGAAACTCATGATCTTCAGCGCTCTATCGTGGTTATATGTCGCAAGACACAAATCAAATAGCAAGGGAATATGAAAATGTTCTGTTGAGGAGGCTTCAAATGATTTAGACAATCGCCCGACATGTGTTAGTGGCTGAAAAGTCGGTTTTTGAAGGCGACAGATTATTCGTGTTTGCACAAATCCGACAAGCAAACAGAAAAGGCGATAAATTCTGCCTTGAGAAATTCATGCACCAATCGACTACAGGGTGCAATGAAACTTGTTCTGTGGATTGACCTCGTCTAAATATCATAGAAGCAAATAGCATTAACGATTGGCGGAAATGTCATCTGTGTACCGAGGTAAACTTTATGAGCGTGAACTCATTTCGGAATATTATAGATGAGACTGGTTGTTGAATTCTAGAATGAGCATCGAAAATCCTTAAATTAGACTAGCATATCTAGTAGCACCTTATCGATACATCAATCGAGTATTAATTAAAAGAGTCAAAATGGAACAATACAATTTATTCTGACAACAGGCTAGTTTGATTCTACACAAAATGTGTAGTACTAAACATAGGGTTGCTGGATACTCAAAATTTAATACATTTTTACTGGATATAATGAATAATTATAGCAATGTAATGTCACCACTCGTTAAGAGAAAATAATTACGTATTTCTGCGCTTCTTCGCCATTATTAGAGTCATTGTTTTGCAGAAGGCTATATCATTTCCTACCTAACAGTTGATCGCCAAATTTATGCAATTTTTAAAGTGTAAAACCGATGGAAGGATAAAGGTTGTCTTTGTCGAAATTCGTTGAAATATTAATGGATGTTTCATGATTGTATAGTGTGAGCGGTGCTAAATTTGGGTGGCATTTAAATGTTACTGGTTAAATCAAAATCGTGGGTCTTAAAACAGCTCATCCCATATTAGGGTAAAATAATATCATTTGTTTCGTTTTTTTATAATTAAAACAACTTCAACTTACCTAGAGAATCTGTGTTCATCGTCCTTATGTTATTTTTTAGTGCCCATTTATTTCTGTTTCCTTTCACTCTTTGTTATATGACAAAATGTAAAGTTATTTAGGGATAATATTTTTGACATTTTTTTTAAATTTTAATTATATTTCCCACGTCATTTTTACCTGTTTAACTAATTATTCTTTTATATTTGTTGAAAGATACATATTCAGATACATAGATAAATATTCAATTTGTTTTGGATATGTTCCTCATTGAGGATTTTTTAATTGTAATATAAGAATCAATGCTCTTACCACCACCCTACATAAATATGTAAATATGGGATTATTTACGATTTTCATAGATAAACTTTACAGTTTGTTGTAGTTGTAGTGAAAGTAAAATGAATATTCTGTATAAATGCGATTCTATGGTGAAAGGAACAATGAAGAAAGTATAAGCAAAAATAAGAAGTTAAATTAAAGAAAGAATAGGGGAAATATTTTTTCATATTTCTGTAGATTAAGTACTATAGACAACAACAACGATGACAACAACAAATGATAATAAGAATAAACGTTATTAGATTTTATAAATATTAATAGGACGTCCGGTTTGCTATTCATTGTAAATCGATCACTTAAGGGAAGCCAAAACAAAATATGCTCATACCACGTGATTTCTAAAAATTAAGAAAAAAAATTGAAAAACGTAATCTAGAGTGCTTTTTCATATCGATGAAGTAATGACAATAAAAAAATCACGTAATGTAAAGATATTTTGTTTTTGGTCTATGTAAAATGAAATTACTTATCTAACTGGATCTCTATTAACGTCTGTAAAATGATAGATAGATAGATAGATAGATAGATAGATAGATAGATAGATAGATAGATAGATAGATAGATAGATTGCGGTCTGCAGTGGTTAATATGGTAATATGAAAAAATTATTTCTGGTTAGAGTGCCTTTTGTACCACCAAAGTTTTGTATGAATGTGGCTATTTGTCATCTTTTAGGGCTAATATGTAGATTGGGAAACCCTAAGACTTGGAAGTTTATGATTCGGAATTTTAGTGCTCGGAAAATTAAGAGAATTAAGGCTGAGAATTTGTTGGAATTTAAATTCCATACCAACACAGGTTAGCTCAGTAACTAAATTACTTGTTAATCGCCCTGCATCTTAATAAAATAGAACTTTTTACAGTATATTTTTAACAACTGTGTGAAGATATTAAGATAGATTTATTGAATTTAATTATGACATAAACCTTACGTGAAAAAATTCTTAATAATGACATTACCACAAATTTACAAAACGTTACATATTTTGTTTACGAAAGACTGTAACGTTAAAATTCAACATACATTTTTAAAAAGCTAGAAAGAATAAAAATTATTCTTAAAAAAATCTCATAATCTTTATGCTCATTGCTATAGAATAAAATATTAAATTTATGTAAGAAAATTCTTAATAAGTGAGATTCGCAGTTTAAAACTGTTTCACTAAACCCCAGAATTGTAAGAGAAAACAATGTGATGTCTTCTCTTTTAGATTTTTATTTGTTTTAAAATATTAAATTAAATTTAATCAATTTAATTTTGTCATTAACTTTATTTGATAAAATTATTAATAAATAACATTTTTCATTAATTTAGAAGTGCAAAATTTATATTTTTCTTTTTTATTTATGAAGGACGATAAAATTTTAATTCAACATATTTTTTTTAAATACTTTAGTAAAACACAAATTATTAATTAAAAAATTAAAGTTTATAGTCAATATGTTCATTGTTATTAAGAACATTAGGAAGCTAATAAATTAACGCAGTGGTAAAATTGTTAATAATCACATTTTTTGTTAATTTCGCACCGAAAAATATATGGTATAGAAAGTATGGTACGGGGCGGTAACTAGTATAGTATTGATGCGGTTGTTATAATTGATGAGAAAAGGTTAGTTTTTGCATTATTTTATTGTCCATTAGGTTACATATCTCTTTCTAAAAGGACTAAGTTCCACTAACGAACTTTCGCGTGTTAAAATATGTCGCCCTACTCGGTTAATATCTACGTACGCTTTCATAGCCTGTCATAGGCGTAGTCACCCTGATAGATGTCCCCCCACCGCCTAGTTATACTAATTGTTTAATGCAAACTGTGTATCTATGAAGAGTTTCTTCTTTTTTTTTTTTTTACTGTACAACTAAAGTCGTAAATTATGCATGAAAGAAATACACGGCAATGCCAAAAATTATATGTTCGCAAATAAAAAAAAAAGTTTTTGCTCGTCAATAATCATAAACGCAATCTTAGCGATGTTTTTTTTATTATTAAAACAAGGATCATTTAGTTTAGCCAAAATTAGAAACTTTCATTTAAAATGTTTTTCGGTCAATTACAGAATTGCAGATCTTTGATCAAGCACGAATAATGAAGCAAAATGTATTTTTGAAAAGAATTTAAGTTAATGAGATCAAATTATGACAATTGCAATTAAAAGACAATAACTGCCATGAGATGGCGTAGTTTTAGTTTTAACATTCGAGGTTTATATATTTAGTTGCTGCTGTGACACAAATAAAAAAACAAAGAATCTGTTCATCAAATATCGTCCTCTCTTCTTTCGTAATCGTTGCTATCATTTTTTTTTATAAGCGAATATTTCTTGAAGCGATGCAAGGTACAGATAGATTTCCATCTACTTTCTGATAATTGACCGCATGTCTGTATAAAATCTTGTTTCTCTTCTTTACCATTTATTTACCTTCACATTTGAATAGCTTTAAAATTTAGGCTTATTATGAAATTTAATTGGAAATACTGGCTGTATCTAAACGAATAAAGTGTTATTGTCGAAAAATGAATTTTATTATACACTACTTTAATCATGTTTATAGTCCTTTTTATTTAACGTTCAAGAACGAATTTCAAGTTAAATGTACAAAGATGTAAAAAGGGAATCTGAAAAACGTATCAGAATGCACCATCAAAATTTTATTATTCTACGTGTTCATTCATTCATGAGAGAATTTATATGGTGGCTTGCAGTGTGTGAATATTCCAAGGTTATTTTCTTCATTAAAATTATTGTGTTCATAATTTTCTGTCATCTTTTGAGGTTCCATCTAAAAAATAATGTTGTTATTTTTTAATTTGCGTAACATGACTTTATTTTTTTCAATAATGCAAAGAACATACACCTGAACAACAATGTTTTTGTAGGTACCTCCACTTTTCAGTATAAATTTTCAATGCTTGATTTTAAAAAAAAATTTTAAAAATAAATAAGTTATATTTTAGGTTTAAAATTAGTTTTAATTGAAAGTCAAGAGATTAAATTTAGTAATTCCAGTAAACAAAATATACTGGCGTATTTTAAAGCGAAATTATATTGATTGGAATCTAAAAATTTTCAGATTAAAAAAAAAAATTAAAAGTACCGCCATTTTATTGATTGATGGACACATTTTTAAACAGTAGCCACATTCCTGTTTTAAAAATCTGGCAAAAATAAAATATACGTCGCTGACACGTGATTGAAGTCCATTTTTTAAGTTAAAACTTACTTTTATCTGTTTTTCATACAATGTACTTGCTTACTCTCTGAAATATTCGCTATAACTTTTTATCAGTTAAGATAATCCGATCTACACTGCCTATCTCAAGTGTCGAGTGGCATAATGACAACCGGAAGTTGTTAACAAGGCTAAAGTAGGGAGACCGAAGGCGACAAAAATATACGAATGTAATTTTTTATGTAAGGGAAGACAACCCTTGAATCACGTGACCTTTTAATGATAAATATCACGTACGGCCATCCGTACAAATAAAAATATGGGCAGTAAAAATGCACACAATTAAAATGTTTTAATTATTTTAAAAATCCATTGGCTGAATCATTTGTATTAAGCTTTTAAATTTTCGATTAGTAATTGTAGTCTTCATGCATACATACCCTAGCCGAACACGTTGAGAAAGAAATTTAACAATAATTTTTAAACTTGTTATATATAATTTTTATATATAATTAAAAAATTAAAAAAATTAAAATAATTCTTGTAAAAATTCATTATTTATTGAATTTTTTTTTCTTTTCAGATTATGATACGCTTAATTTATATTGTTCATAAAAGCAATCAGAAGTTTATCCACATAAAAATTGGCATAGTTATTGCATTTTTCGTAATTCGGGCCTATTTTTTAGAAAAGGGGCTCTATTGGAGAAAAAATAACTGTTGATTCGCATTCCCCAATGACTCCTGAATTTAATTATATTAGGCTTATTGTGGACAAAATTCGAATTTTTAAGCATTTGTGAAAATTAATTGGTGGGGGGTAACATATGTAAAAAAATTTTTTTTTACCAATATCTTATACAAAATAATTCTTTCAACATTGATTTCGGTCAATTAGGAATAAGTCCTGAAATTTTCAGCAAAATCCGACCATTATTTGATTTTTGCGAGAATTTCCAAATGAATGTATCTTTCACTGTCAAAAAAGTGCATTGTGCAATATTACATAATTTTTGACTTATTAACGTTGCGGCAATGTAGGGCTCGCAATGACGTCAGAAAAAAACAAACTTCCTACAAAAATTTCGACGTGTTAGAAATAATTAAAATTTTTTAAAAATAATTAAAAAATTATTTGATCTATCCTCTTAATGATAATATAAACATTTTGCCGATAAAACTTTGTTTTTATTTAGTTTGGGGCATTTTTCCTTCATACTATGCTTTTTTTCAGTGAGGTACTTATTTTTGATAAGACATCTTTATTATATCTACACAGCATAGTTATGCACTTGGCGGCCTTTAGCAATGGTAAAACTTTGGTTACTTGAGTTGTGTAACAATATCGAAATGGGCAAGCTCCTTCCACTTCTTCACAATAAAAGCCGTAACTTATTATTCAAAATTTTGCAACAAAGGAAATTTTCATTTCTACGTTTAGTCTCGAAATCTCGCCCTCTGGCTGAAGATTTAATTCTTTAGTTGATGAGTCACCCTTAACCAAGTTAACCTGTAAGTACAATTCACTAAATGTATAAGCATATATACATATACATATTTTCAAAAGTGTAGAATACAAACGTTTCTTATAGTATTTTCTTAATTTAAAAAAAAGAAAAAGCACGTTGGGTTTCTAAGGATAAACTGAATAAATAAGCTACAATCGTCTTATTTACTTTTAAATAAATACAAATATTTGTTCATGCGAATATTCTCTTAGTGCTTTAGCCAGCAATGATGTTATCATCACCTATGACGTCATCGTCTTTTCTAATGGATCGAAGACAAATTGCTGTCTTCTGCTGCTCCAATGAGTCATTGATATGAAACACGAAAATAAAATACAAATAAATAATAAAATTATAAACATATTAATCCTGAATTCGAACAAATATATCTGAGACCGGTCAAAGGTTAATAACGTTTCATTCTGTATTAATCATTCTGTCATAAAAAAGGGTTTTTAAATTTCTGCCATGCATTTTTGATAAAAATTTTGTATAAAGTGCTTGCAAAGTAAAGAATTAAAGTACATGTTTTATCTTGATAATTTAAAATGGGCTCCAGTAAATATCCCGCTCAGTGCCACAGATCGCCTGACCATAACCAGTTGTGAAAAATAGGAAATAAATTTAGGTTAATTTGGTATGTTTTCTATTTTGAAAACAGTAATCGTTTTAGCAAATAAAAAGAAATAGAACGTTTTGATATACGTGTGTTCAGAAATTATATGAAAACATTGGAAATGTCAGTCGATTTCCTGAAAATGCAAGTTCATTTCTTTGCGTTATTGGTATTTTGTGTGAATGCCACCGTATAGAATTAATATAAAATTATCAATCAATATTTTATAAAGTATTACCGATATAACGTAATTTGTATGTCATATGTCTTTATCTAAATAAATTTCAAATATAACAACTATAGGAATTTGTATCTTTTCATTAAACAAGAAGAAATCAGTTTATTAATCTTACGCTATCTAAATATGAATATTTTTACATTGCCTTGAATTTTTGTCGGTGCACAACTGTTTGGTTGCACAGATTTGGAAACTGTATACTTTTACTTGCATATGAAGGTACTCACATGAATTTCCAACAAAACATGGGATTCTGTTGACGTATAACGTCATATTAAAGGCCAAGAACATTTTTTTAGCTATACAGGTGATTGTTCTTTCGTTACTGTCATAGTATGTAGGCAAAACAGAAGACTGTCAGTGAACAAGGGCATTCCCTGGACTGAGCCAGAATATCTAAAACAATGTGCAGTTAAATAAATGAATATTTAAAAGCTGCCCTGAAGCCGGAAGTGACGTAACCGAATTATTACTTTGACTATGTTTTCCAGCTCGTATTCGAACAATCCTGCCCTTACTGCAGCTACGCATTTGTGAAGTAGAGGCTGACTGAAAACCCTTAAAAGTTGTTGTTCTTAAAGTTAACGAGAATGGTTCAATTGCTTTTGTAACCCTGTCATAAATAACGTTGCTATTGTTTGACTTGTATAACATTGTTATTGTTAATCAATTCTTTGTTTTTATGTAACATCTCTCTGCTATACACACCTCGCAACCAAAACCTTCGTAAACAGAACTGTGTAAAATATCAACTCCTAACGTAGGCATCGGTTTTAGGTACGAAGTTGATGGAAGCAAACGGCCGAATAATGTAAAAATTACAACGTTGAAAAAACGAATTTTTCAACAAATTATCATAATATATCTTTTTGCTTCCACTTTTGTTCATACAGAATGTCTTTCAAATTAAATTCCCTTCTTTATGTATTGTAGTTTTTGCTTATTAATAGTTTGTTTTAAGTTACTTAAACATTTCAAATATTTTTTAATGTAACTGTTTAATTTTTTCTATGAAAACATAAACAGTTTCCATTTATCTGTTCTGAAAAAAATGTTCTACAAAATTGATTTTCTCAAATAAATTCACAAATTCGAAAGCCGATATGTTTTCTTAATTTAATGAAAATACGTTTTATTTATTTTATGAAATATGCAAATGATATTTCGAGCAAGTTTCCGATGAAATAGAGTGATATTTTTCTTCAAGTCTAATCTTCATAAATTGGCAAGATTGCTAAAGAAGACTTTGTTTTTACCTGATTATATTCCAAGAAATTAAAAATATAAAAACAACATTTTAATCTCATTTTTGCTTGTTATAATTATTATAGAATATTTTACATTATAAACACTATCACTCTGAGCAAAGCGCTTCCTAGACTGTGGTTATCACTTATATTGGAGAATTCCCCTAATGGTATCAACGGCCACATATCCGTGACGAAGGCGACCCATCAAGTTCGAGGACATCACGTCATCTTTGACCCGGAGAAAGAAAGAATCTGCTAGATCAATTTGTCTAACACACGCAACGCTTGAATTAATATTTATCCAGCTTTCAACTCAGATATTTTTCAAGAAATGACCAGGGGTTCAGTTGCACAGTGACCCGATAAACACATCTGATTATCGCACAGATGATGATGATGATGATAGCTATTAAATTCTAAAACCCACACTTCCATGCATAGTCCTAAAAGTTATCAAAATTAATTACAAATCTCTTAATTTTCAATAAAGGATTTTAAAGTTCTATCAATTTTAGTGATTCATTTTTAGTTAAATTGTAATTAAGAAAAAAGTTCAGTCATTCTGTTTTTTCTTCTTTTTTACCAATCAATATATCAGCACTAGCAATAAAAAGCAGGTTTAATAGAGTGAAATTCATTACTAACATCAAAATGATATAAAATTATTTTGAATTTAATTTATCAAATTTTAAATTATCATTCAAGAAATGTTTCAGATATTTGTGTCATTAAATTATAATATTAAATACATTTTTCTGCATTTAATTCTTTGGGTAGTTTTAAAATGTGTATTTTCAAACAGTGAATTCCAGCAATTGGTCTTTTATAGAAATATGTTGGTTTTAGGTTCATTTGCTTGAAAATCATTTGTTCAAAAACAGATTCATTTCTACAAATCGTCAATAATGAGAATCCAAATAATCCTTATTGTGGTGAGATGGTCAGTAAAGTGATCATTTACATATTTAGTATTGATTTCGATCTTCATTCTGTGCTCTATATTTATGCACCAAATGCCAAACTAAACTAAGTTTGATCAATAAAAGTAGTCATGTATATCATTATACCAAGAACAGAGTTGTGAGGCAAAGAGATATTGCAAGTCTAGACTGCATTAAAATAAATAAGATTTAAAAATATTCTCTTGATGCTTGCATTGAGTATGTGATCAAACGCTAACAAATAGGTGCTTCCTAGACAAGTGGGTACGAAATCTAAATTATTATAGTTCTGTGAAAATTACAACTTTACAGCAGATCTTATGGATTATTCTGCGAACTCAGGCGAGTAAAGTTTTTTTTCGGAAAAGTTTTTCCAGAAATAAAAAGAAATGAAATGGCAAGTGAATAATTAATCGAATGTACAGGCCCTGTATTTGCTTAGCATAACACAATTAATGTTTATATTTGGTATTATTTTATTAGATACAATAATGAGCATCTTCGTTGATATTTAACGTATAATGCATTTTATTATAATTGAATCTGTTGATTATAAATTGTGTTTTTACTAGTAAAACCTTGTGATGTTATAAAATTGAAAGAGAGTTATTCCAATTAATGGTGATGCTTCACGTTTGTAAGCACAGAACTCAGAGTTTTTACTAAGATGTCATATGTCATTTTCAAAGCTATTTTATATCACAGAATAAATTAGTGACGTAGATTTTATAAAACGGACTTTTCATAATCAGTTCATATGCTATTGCAATATTCTAACATTTCTATTAAGTACAATTATTCTTTTAAAGTTGACAATGAATAAAATTTTTGTTTCGACAAGCGTTTTCTTCAGTGTCAACTTGAAAAAAAATTCTAAACAGTTCTAAGCGCGTGCCGAAAGGGAATATTGGAAAACGAAAATTAATTCCAAACTGGATCAAGGTCTCTTGTCTACAATTGGAGGTCGGAAATATAAATATCAGCGTCCACAGCCAGTAGTATTCATAAATATACTCCTTTTTTTGACCCCAACATCGTCGACAACCATGTAATTAAGTGTAGCATGAACATACACATGCGAACACACACACATTCACATACGCACAAATGCAAGAGCTAACTGCATAAAGAGAAAAGTTATTTACAGATTATAAGATTACGTCCAGATCAAGGCCACATTCAACATTGCTCGTATATTAGTTTTTTTCATTTTTTTTTCATAAAAACAAGTATGTTGCGCCAGTTGTTATTGTCATTTCATAAAATTTCTTTTTCTCTTAATGTCGTTAACAGAAGATCAATTAAATCTATTCTTTGCAAATAATTTTAAATCATGAAATTGAATGATGAAAGCTAAATAGTGGTTGAGCTTCAATTTGCCAATCTTCTGATTTCTTAATTCAATTTTCGCTTCCATGTTGTATTTTTCTTCTTTTTTTTTTTGCTTTCTTTTCTTTTCGACTCTCTTCCCGCCAATCTAAATTTCCTTCTATGACGTCATCATATTCTTCTTTATTGTTTTGCACTCATTTCTGCCAGTCTTACGTCCACGTTTTCATACTTTCTTTGCGTTATCTTTTTGTATATTTCATTCTTTATCAAAATAATTATAAATCTCTTCTAATTTCAAACACCTTTTTAAAACATCGTTTATTCTTAAAATGTTAATGTCCTTTTCCTTTATTTCCCATGAACCTTTTTTCCTTTATATCTTTTCCATTTAGTCTGTCTTTTCCCTCCTTGTCTGACCTCTAAATCACTTGAACTTTGTTTACGAATAGCATATTCTAGCTTTTCATTACCTATTCACCTCCACTTCAATTTACTTTTGCAATATCCTCAGTCCTGTTTAATAATTGAAATTGTACAAAAAAAAAAAATATTTTCTGAATTTCTAAGTATTTTCATTTTTTCATTCCCACCGCTTTCTAAATCTCCACACTCGTCTAATCACTAATTTTATTATTTTTTCTTTCGTTTATTCAACATTCTCTACTCTTCTCGGGCCCTCTTCCACGATTTTCTTCCCGAAACGGAAAGTGTTATTCTTCTAAACCCTCCCATCTCTTTCTTCTCTAGCATTCACGTTGACCCACCCACTTAGGATGGATAATAATTCAATCATGTTACAATCTATAAATAATAGATAATAGGTCATACTCTATCTGACATAGTAGCCGTCTATGAAATTTTAGAGGGGTTCGTACAACCTGAACCTTAATACTTAGGGATTTTGCCTGTGTTGATACCAGATGTTGCTCGCAAAGTGTGATAAAACTTCTAGAAACTTTTATGATGAACTAGCAGTATAGCCCGGCGTTGCTCAGGTGTAATGAAAGCTTTAAAACTAATCCATGGTCCTGGAGCTCAGACTCTTTGGACTAAAAAAGTAATAGCTGTTTCCAGTTAAAGCGAAACCGTAGACTGAAAGAAAAATGAATGGATATAAGTAAAATTTTGATTTCCTGGTATCGATATCAAATAAGTTTTTTTCGTCGAGAACTGCAACCTTGAAACTTCTGAATATCGTTTCTTATGTCTTTTCCTATGGGTGTATCAAATTTTATTAAAACCGAACCACAACTAGCTTCTTGCTCACTATGGCAACCATGGATTCTCTGAACCATGGCACTTATACGGTTAACTCTGAGAGTGATAAGATATCTATCAATGTGAGTTTGCTTCCTCTTACATCTCCAAGTGCTTCCAACATAAATGTACAAGCATTAGAAGTGAGCACACAGTCATTGGCTGACAAAACTCTATACACAGCACTGCCAGAAATGACGACAAGTGATAATTCCAACAATTATGTACTTATTAATCTTCAGGAACTTCAAAACAAGGTATGTAATAATGTTACATGTTTAGAAGATTCTAAGCAAAGCCGCAAACATCAATTTTATTTTAGATACCGAATTTGATGTCATACAACACCCTGACTTTTTTTAATGTATATCTCACATATGGTTTTATGTGTGAAATCAAATTATCAAGTAATGTTTACCAAAATGTCATAGACTGTTGATTGTGTCTTACCTAAATCCATATTAAATATAAGTAGCAGTGTTATAGGTTATCAAATATACTAATTTTATTTATTTTAGACATGTATAGAAAAATCTATCTATCTATCTATCTATCTATCTATCTATCTATCTATCTATCTGTATGTACATATATAGTCTTTGAGATTTTAAAAAGAAATCACTCGACCGGCGGTCAAGAGTGAGAGAAAATTTACTCGGCCCAAAATCATTTTACACGACTGACTCTATTTTCTTAATGGTCACCTTATGTAAACATAGCATGAATTGCTGACGAAATACAAAAAATGAAATTTTAATTACAATTTAAAATGTGTTAGAAAGGATTTAAAATTTTTTTAAAATAATAACAAAATTTGATCTTCCCTCTTAATAATAGCATAAACATTTTGATGATAAAACTTTGTTTTTATTCAGTTTGAGCCCTTTTAACATCATAATATGCTGGGTTTTTTTTTGTTTTGTTTTTTGTTTTGTTTTTTTGGCAATTAAATGGAGGTACCTAAATTCATAGTTTCTTTTTTCTGTTTGACTACAACCTCCATCTCATAGATGATAAAAAATAACAAATCTGATTTCCTCAATGATTTTCTATAAAAAAAATTACTTGTATAATTTGTTTTTCGGTGCGTGGTTGAAAGAAGTATGTGTATTTTCTTTTCTTTCTTACTTTTCGTAAGCGGAGGGGAGGGAATATTTAATCTATCTAATCTAAATCTAAACTTATTTATAAATGGAACTTTGTCTGTGTATATGTGTGTCTGTTACCTATAGACTCCAAAACAGCTGAACCGATTTTCTTGAAAACTTACACAGTTGTACTATAAGCGTCTGCGAGTGTTCTTTGCTAAGTGAACCGATTTTCTTGAAAACTTACACAGTTGTACTATAAGCGTCTGCGAGTGTTCTTTGTGTCGAGGTACCCCCGATAAATATCGATAATCGAAAAAATCAGGCTATAAAAGAAGTGGTCCGATTTTAATCAAATTTTATATACTCATAGACAAAGACATAAGAAACGATATTCAGAAGTTTAAAGGTTGCAGTTCTTACTATAGTGCAGAAAATCAATAATATATGTAAAAGGCAAAATGTTTGTGTGTGTGTGTCTGTTTATCTGTCTGTATGTCCTTTATACAAATCCACAATTTTTTATCCGATTCTCTCCAAAATTCACACAAATATTCTTTAGGCTTCTGGTCAGGTCATGGGTGACTTATTTTTTCCAATTTCTCCTCGATATTCGAACTCGATACCCCAATATCCGATTAGGTCTGATCAAGATCAGGATTTCAGCCCTTTTATCGTGGTTCTTGCTGCAGAATCCGCTCTAACTTGGTAAAATTATAGTTTTTAGACTTAAACATTAGTAGATCTTCTCAGACAACTCATTTTCCCCGATATGGGAAATCGATACCCCCGATATTTCTTTTTAGTTTTTCGTGCCAACGTCCAAAGAGTCTGAGCTCCAGGACCAAGGATTAGTTTTAAAGCTTTCATTACGACCGAGCAATGCCGGGCTATACTGCTAGTAGGCTAATATTTTTTCAAATGAGTTTCAAAAAATCTGTGAGCATCTGGGCGACAGAGACATTTTGGCTCCACTTTGGAAGCGTTAATAAAACGAATGTTTATGCTGACCAGGACGATAAAAGCCAAGTGTTCAATAATGTCATTGTAAGGTCATTCTAAGTAATTTGTGAATCTTCAATGGCATACTTTTGGATTGTAGGAGGAATCAGAATTCTTTTTTCTATATTTGAACAGACATGTTTCCTTGCAAGCGCAAGGCGAGTAAAGCAATAAACTTAAATCACCCAATCAAGTCTTTAATTGACTGAGTCGATCGGGTGACTGAAATCTCAAAGGCTATATATATATATATATATATATATATATATATATATATATATATAAGATGTGCATTGTGGTGCAATGGATATTGTCTCAGAATGAGAAATTGGAGAGCCAAGTTCAAATTCCAGTTGAATTCATTGCATTCACTTACATGCAAATACTCTTGGGAAAGGTATTAATCTATATCTTCTCCCTTCAGCTATGGGTTGAATAACAGGACAGATTGGGTTCTATAGCCTTGGTTGGCAACCAGTCTACAGCAGAAAGAAATGGCAACCTACTGCAGGAAAATCTTCTGTCTAGTCAGTCATGGATCGAAAACGACATGATTGTCCAATTGTGTATCACATCTTAACTGATAGGAAAATTAACAAGTGGAAAAAATTTTCATGTGATTCATTTTAAGTTTTGGGACTTCATCGACCAAAAGGGATGTTTGCGCTAATGTAACTACATATGCACATGAAGGTGGGGTTGATGTTTTAACCTTCTAAATTTAAATTTCCGTGTGTGCATGTGTAGTTTTTTTCTTTTTTAATTCACTTCACCCCAAGCAAAGCTATAATGCCAGCAAGGCACAAGAGGATGACTGAGATTGAAAGTGAATACAAAGACTTTAGAAGGAACTGGAAACTCAATGCTAAGCAAGAAACAAGAAATACTTTTGTTCAAAAGAGTGGGGAGGAGTCTCAATATGAACATCACTTTAGTCCAATAAAGTCCTAAAGGATAAATCACGTTACATGAAAAAAAATTCCCACTTTGTCATTAATTTTCCTAACATTGTTCTTCTATAAAGAAATTTATATATCATTTTTTTTCCAGATACATGTATATTATGTCTAGTTCTGAACATGTTTGAGTTTTAAAATTCTAAAATTTTGTATAAATTGGTTGGTAAAATTGTTTTATCTATAATTAGATGTGTTGCTGTTATTGTTGTGTAATATGCTATAATTTGGAAAGATATAAAAAAGATATAAAATGTACTTTATAAAATGTGAGTATTAGAAATTCTATTGTAACATATATGGAAGGCTATAAGTGCTAAACACCTAGTATTGTATAACACAATCTAGAAATCAATGTAGTCATCCATTTCAATTTCTGTTCATGACTTTCTATTTTCACTTTCTGTTTTCACTTTCTGTTCATGACAGTATATTTAAGCATATGCATTACTGTATTTTAATAGCATTATCAGGTTAAATGATTAAAAACATTGTATCTGAAAATAGAAGAGAACTAGGATATCACATATTTGACAAAACTCTGCTTAGATGTAAAACTAATGATGACAAATCTTTTAAAATGTGCTACAATTAATGAAGAATTAAATAATATTTTCTATTAGTATTTAGACTAAGGCCAGGTGTATTAATAATATTCAGTTGGTTTGTGTTTGTGATGCAGCATTTTTTGAATGATTTTGCCAGAGCAGTTTCAGACATACTCTGCTAGGCTTCTAATATCCATGTACATGAACTAGAAAGTTCTAATCAGCCTATCAGAATGAGTGACTTGTGCTCTTCTATTAATCACTGGTTTCAATTATTGTGAATGCACTTCTTGAATGGTTTGTTGATACTGATGTCCAGTGGTGAAACAACACTGATCATCCAACCAAGAATTATGTCAAGATTGGTTTTTATCAATTCCTCTTGCTGTTTCACATTGATGGCATCTGAATGCTTTGAGGATGAGTAAGGGTGGTTTCACTAGGTCACCTATATATAGACCACCTGCGGCATGGTCCTTCTCTTAAAAACAACATATAGTTGCAGCTTTTTCCCATGACCAGTTATCACTGATATCAACCTGAATCAGTTTTTCTCATTACTAGTGATCTTGATGTTATCTGTCTTCTGGCAATATTTAAATCCACTGTCTGTGGAGGTCAAGGCTTCTTAGGATTTGATCTACATTTTTAATAATGGCAGGTATCCGATGGTCTGAACTCCTGAAAGTCTTGTAAGTGGTTTTTAAAATCTGTCAGCAATTTCTGTGCTATGTGAGGCTAGAAATGAACTAGTAAATTATGTTTCTCCATAAAGCATTCACACCACCTAACACTGGCCATGACGTTGACAGACATTGTTCCTGTCTTTGTAAAGATGCCTTTCCTCAACCCCAACCCCCTTCTCCATCCAGCTTCAGAAATATTGATTTTCCTCTGTCTGCTTTCCAAGTCAAAACAGACTAAAGTTTGGGTTTGTTTTCTTGCCAAAGTTGAATAATACCCCCAGAAGACCCAGGATGATGACCAGCTGTCTGCTTCCTCTGCATATCACATTTGCCTTTAATTTTCCTGTTCGTGTATAAGAAGATGGTCTCTTATACATTATGGACAAATTAACAGACAGTTATGTGTGTATAAAGAATCTATCTTGCCATAAATGGCACCTGAATGAGTTTAGTAGAAATCACATCATGACTCATTGCCAGTGACCAATAAATGGTAGAAATTTGTTGGTAGTGTTAAAGCACGTGTGTCAGGGGCATCAAAATGTTGCAGTTGGTGCAAGTTGAAATCGTGCTGTAGTATGTGTATATTCAAAGCACGTTGACAGTCACCATATGTTGCAGGTACTGCTCCTAGTTAGACTAAAAGCAGTAGCAACAATATCTTGCACATGTTAAGGACAGATGTAATTAAATTGAATGGATTTCCCACAAGGCGCAATATCTTATAATTTTTTTTATATGCATGCAGAAATAAAACATGAAAAGTGAGGAATTGTGTGAGTAAAAATTTAGTCACTAGGAGGAAAGATATCCCACCACTTGAACAGGTGAAGAGGCTCATCCCTTGTTTCCTGTTTAGGATGTGGTTTCCGGTTTTCTCTTTTCTAATCTTCTCACTCTTATGTAGCCCCCTGCACATCAGTGGCGTTACCGCCTTGCTTGGGGTGATATGATTTTTAAAAAAAATTCTCTAACCCGATTTTTTCGATTTTCGATATTTCTCGGGGGTACCTCGACACAAAACTTAGCTAAGAACACTCGCAGATGCTTATAGTACAACTGTGTAAATTTTCAAGAAAATCGGTTCTGCAGTTTCGGAGGTAACGGATACACACAGACACACAGACACACAGACACACACACACACACACACACACACAAACAAAGTTCCATTTATAAATAAGTTTAGATGATCAAAGTATAGGGAACTGAAAGTAAACAAACGAGTAACGCTAACAGGATAGACCTTTTCTAAGAAATACATTTGAAATACTTGCTGGTATATTTGATTAAAGATGTCTTTGTGGCAACACTAGTGATGGATTTCCTACTGACAAAAGCAGAAGATACTTAAAAACAACGCACATTCTAAATATTATATGTAATTGTAATAATTGTAAATAAGGCCAATAATTATCTTAAGACTTTAACAAGACTAACGTAACTAATTGGAATATATTGGTACAATGTTTTGATGTTACTTGCACCATGGGGACTTTTTTTTATCTTGAAATCAGAATCGTGGTGTCAAAATTAAAAGCGCTCATTAATATTATTTTATATAATTATTTATATAAAGGTAAATCAATGAAGCATGAAAATGCAAATATTCAGAATCATAAAAAGACTTAGACATGGTTTTTACCACTTTTACAAGAACAACGACGTAAAACAAATCGATAAAGATATATAATTGATTCATGAGTATTATTTAAAGAATGCCAAAATGGTGCACAAAATAAGTTATATAAATTACATCTGACAAAAATTCTAATCGGAAAACGTAAAAAATAAGAAAATAATACATTTTCAATTTACTAAATCTTTACAAATATATTTAACACTAAGCTACTGGAGTATTTATTCATTGTATTCGTAAGATATCATGAATTTTAGAGATTATAATTATGATTACTGCTACTGACGGCTAGCTTTTTACTGTCTCATACTATCAACATTTACTGCAAATTCTCGGCTACCCTTTGTGATTCGGATCATAACTTTCACGGCGACTGCGACAAATGACTGGACTCTTCTTTTCGTTTCTTTCTCTCTCTCTCTCTCTCTCTCTCTCTCTCTCACACACACACACACACACACACACACACACACACCACACACACACCACACACACACACGCGCACGCACACACCGATGTGAACAGTGAGACCCCGTCTTTTGTTCTTCTCTCCTAATCGTATGCGCTAGTTTGTATGGAGAATCGAGTATCACCTTTAACCTTGCAGGTGTTTCTTGAGATGCAATTTTCTATTGTTATCTCTCTGAATTTTCATCTCCTTTCTAGACCCAGTCTTCCAGTCAACAACCTTCGAGTTCTCAGAAAAAAAAAAAAAACAGACAACATGAAAACAATTACATAATCTATCTCGGGGAAATGGTAGTGACTCACTTTTCTGTTTTTTCTGATCGAGTTGTGCCACAACGTACCGATCTGATAAATGTTGATGATATATATATATACGCGTGTGTGTGTTTTTGTGTATATGTGTGTGCGTGTGTGTAGCACGTTATGATAAATATTTCAGGTAAGCATACATCATACTGAATTTTTAAAAATGGTTTTGATAAACAAGTGTGGCTTATGTGAAATACACTTTTCTATTCGTGGTAGGAATGTGTAGATCCGTGTGCATTCCTCTTTTTATTTCCTGTAAAAGGGACTATGCACATTATGCACATGAACAGAATAGTACTTGCTTAGTTAAAATTTAGAAGTCCTTTGCTTGTGTACCTGGGTGACTGACTGCTACCACTGCAGATTGTTGCGCCGGTAGATTTTCATTTTCTTTAACACACAAAGCAGTCTCTTATCTCAACTGCTCTTCCTGCCTGGCATCGCATATTTCCGGAGTTCATCTCTCTCGACCAATGTCTTTTAAAATCTTTAATTTATGTATTAATACTATAGTGATTTTTACGACGAGTAACATAATTATTCCTGTCAAAGCTGACAACACTACCAGATCAGTTATCAATTTTCCTTCTGATAGACTTCTTTTTTGTTACAATTTTACGTTTGTCTACTAGTTGCTGTAAATTAGCTTTCCTTATAGGATCTAGCAGCTAGATGAAACTCTTGCGTGAGCTCGGAAAGCGTCACTGATATCAAATCTTTCTTTTGATTGATAATAAGGCGACAAGATTAAGAATTTGTTATAGGCCGAACGATCCATAGGTAACTAAATCATTGGTAAAGGTTCCATATAGGCCCCCTTCACATACTTTCAATAATTCTGTTGTTTCAAGAAATATCACCCATATCCCACCCGATAATCCCAATAAGACTATTTGGTGGGTATGTATCCAGCGTATTCGTTCTACACTATTCAATTTTTTTATACATCAGCAGCATTGGTGAAGCGAGTTCGTTCTGTTGCCGTAATTTCGTACACAGGAAAGTATAACATATTTCTTCGCACCCCCTCCCAGCTGTGTGTTAAATAGCAGAATATTCAGTGCTCTATAGCTTTGGGTGGTAGCTAGTCTACGAGATAGACTATTCTTAATTCAAAACTGTGGAGAAGATAATAAAAACCAGTCCATTATCCTTCCTAAAATGTCATGAAAATTGACATATTTTACAAAAATGAATATGTGAAGAGACGTGATCGCCTACCGTCTATCTCCTGAACGAATATGGCATCTGAAAAAAATAAAACTTTGCCAGTAACGTTTCAGGTTGGATGTATAGAAAAGTACTGCTTGTAATACCATGAAGATCTACAATATAACCGGTAACTATTTAAATGGACTTAGGGTTAGGTAGCTTGGAGAAATTATCATTAAGATTAGATAAGTATATTCACTGGCTTTCGATAAACAGAAAAATAACTGTTGTCGACATTAAAAGTGATTTAAGTCAAAATTATCGTTGAAAATAAGTGTGAGCGCGCGAGAATTGTCTTCTAAAGTAATTTGAATCTATGGGAAAAAGCATAGTGACGAATACAAATTTATCATTTTAGGATTTGATAGATGAATATTTGAAGAAGTGTAGGTAAAGAGTACAACCATTATCGTTAATCACGGAGGAGAGAACATTATAGTGTGAAGCGACACCGTTTGAGCAAATTAAGGGAGTGATATGTATGAATAGGATTGTGCTACTATACGCAGAGAATCATGGATCGATGGGATATTTTAGCCTGTAAACAACCAAACGAGTCTAAACTCACACTGAAGATTATAAATTTGAGGTGCTGCAGCGAGCCCGAGAATAGAAGGTTGTAAGAAAATCTCAAAGAAAAGGAAAGCGATTTAATTGAAAGCAGATAGACGGGAGGTTGCATTAAAAGTTTGGTACATGAGTTTGTCCCTTCATTTTTCCATTTATTTGTTTGCGTATACTTATTAAGAATGACGGTGTGAAAGAATTATCTTGCATTCTATTTATTTTAAGGGAAAATTCTTCTTCTATGTACTGAGATCCTTCAGGGCGTTGGCGATCATGGGTCGCTACAATTTCTTGTTATTTGTAGTTTTTAATAATTTTTGTCTTTTTGTTATCTCGCTGAAAACTTCTTCCACTGTGGCGGGGGTGGTATAGTGGCTGGAGTGGCATATTGGCCCATAAAAATGATATCAAACGACGAAAACTTGAGTAAAAAGATATTTATTTCCAAGTTTGTTTATAAGAAAATGTACAAACGAAAATATTACAGTAATGTAGATAGACAAAAGATAACTCTGCAAGCTCACGTAGAGGGTGAGCACAGCGTTGTCATGTAAAGGACAGTTTTGTGGTTGCTGAATAACGTTATCCTGGAGAAGAAATCTTGCTGGAACTACCTGCCTACTGAAGACGATGATTACTTGCTATCTAGAACTACCGCTGATGGCCGGAACCGTGAGCTAGCTCAGATACTACTACGCTTTGGTCCTAGTCATCTAGGCCACGAAACACTAATGCTTCCCTACTGACAGTGTGAGATACAAGGTCACGCGCAACGTGATTTTGTGTCGTATCCTGTCTCAGCGGGGTTTAAAAAAGGTTAAAATTTGCCTAGCCACCGCATACGCAAGGTAGTGCACTAAGTTTGTATATTCATCTCAACCAAATCCCAGTCCATAGACTGAGACTTTCTCTGCCCGAAGACAGAGCCGCAACTGAGATATGATATTCATCCAACGGCAGGGACGCGGAATGTACTTTGCGATTTTTTTTAGGCCTCCTTATATCCGGAATCAGTCTTACAACAACGTTGATTAAGCTTTTTATTTAATTATTTTTTTTTAAAATGTCGGAATACAGACAAGATACAACAGTAATTATCCATTTATTTGCTATCTAGGTTATGTGTTGTTTTTCCTCTTGAATTCAAACTGTTCCGTAAGTATCAAATTTTTCAAGCCCTCTTTATACATGATGTACCCTAGACAGTCACTACCATAGTCACTACGCATTGTCGAGACATTTTCAACTCGTGAAGATTTGCATGGAACGTAACTTCTCACCCGCATGAAAGGCATTACCCACTGCCTAGATGAATTCACAACCGCTTTTTGGTCTCGGTTTACGTTCAGTAAGTGTCGATAAATTACAGTGGGTACTATTTTTTCATATGCATGAATTTAATGACACGCTTTTACTTCGGGCACATGTCAGACATCATCTGCCGGTCAGTTGCTAACTCTAAAAAAGCAAAAATTATGGGTTATTGACTGAAAATTGAAGCTTTCCTGCTCTATCATCTGATCTGCTTTTTAAGTAGTGAACCAACATGGGAACATACGGAGACACGACTTTCAGAACTACTCCCGTATTTCACAAATATATCTTAGAACTGAAAAAGTTTCTAAACTCTATGATTATTGTGCCGCAAGCTTCATATTGATTTAAAGAATAAAAATATGGTTTAATCTAGTTTAAAGAATCGTTTTTAAAACACCATAATCGTGTCCCTGGATTAATTAACAAAATAGGTGAGTGTGTGTGTTTGGATTTGTGTGTATTCTAGATATCTAATAAATCAATGCATATTTCTCAAAATATGCTATACTGCGCTCTCCCCACCTCTCTCTCTCTCTCTCTTTCTCTCTCTCTCTCTCACACATACACACACACACACACACTACATCTTCCGTTTTCTTCTCCACCTTCCCTCTTGTTCATTTTTTCATTGAAAAATGATGTGAATTGTATTTCCTTTATATAATTAATAAGGTACTGCTTTCAGGTGTTTCTTAGCTTCAAGAGAAAGAAGACATTTTTCTGCTCATGCCTACATGATGTTTTGCTATTTTTTTACATATTCGTGCAGTATCCATTTTCTTAAAATGTGGATGTGCGCCATCAGTTTATTTTATAGCATGAATCATGCTCTTGAAATGCCTGTAAATTAGAAATATATTTTTCACAAACCAATGCCGAAACTTGTTTGTTTTTATGAACGATCTACATTATAATGATCTGAATTGTATCTGTGACTGTATATGCTGCAACAACACAGCAGAAACGGCATATACTCGAGAAATTTGTGTTAGGACAGTACAGTTAAATTCCTCTAATTTGAAGAATAAAGCAATTTCCAACTCAATTTGCGAATTAATAATGATAATAATATTTAGGCAGCAAGCTTTCTCT
Organism: Ascarosepion bandense; assembly: GCA_037127315.1. Classification (NCBI taxonomy): domain Eukaryota; kingdom Metazoa; phylum Mollusca; class Cephalopoda; order Sepiida; family Sepiidae; genus Ascarosepion; species Ascarosepion bandense. The sequence continues at coordinate 40,265 of JBBBDQ010029959.1, forward strand.
TTAACATCTTCTATTAAATATGACAGACAGGGAATCTTTTATTTAGCTTTTCCAGCATCCTTAAATGGTTCTGTTTTGTAGGAGTAAGAAAGTACAGAAATGTTCCAAAATGTTCATTGTCCCAAGCGCTTTCGGGCACTTTTTAGCTTTTCTTAAGCGGGTTAAGTTTTTAGTATTTTGATGTTGCTAGTTTTTTTATCATGTTTTCACTAAGTTGTATTCTATTTTTGTGCTGTTTTGAATAGGAGCGTTTATTCCGAGACTTCGTTTGGTGAACTTGATAGGAATTCGAGTGAGCAATATAATTCAAATTTTCTTAAATCGGATGGCCATTTCCAATTGTGAATTTAACACCTTTTTCATAAACGGGATCAAAACATTATGGTAAAATAAAATGTGTGTGTGTGTGTGTGTGTGTGTGTGTGTGTGTGTGTGTGTGTGTGTGTGTGTGTGTGTGTGTGTGTGTGTGTGTAAAAAACAGAAGTAAGGGTAGGCAAAATTAAAAATAAAAAACGGGCAGATCATTGCTATCGGAATCCGTCAGATCTGCCACGCCGGTGCTAGATATGAAAAGAGATACAATAAAATAAATAACAATGAAAATAAGGAAGAAATAAAACAGACAAAATTACGGCTTATCAAGGCCACTGTTAATAGCCACGAATAATATTAATGCCAAAATAAACTGGTTAAACATAACTTAAGTTAAAAATTAAAACAATAGAACTGAAATGAAAAAGGATTTAAGAAAGAGAAGTTATTATAATTCAATGACACGGTTAATAAGAAGAAATGAAGTGTTGTGGCCAGAAATAAGACACAAAGAAGGAATAGAGTTAAACAAATATATAGACAGTAGTACAAACATTTATCCTTTTCAAGAATTTGAATTTTAGTTTGCCCGATAAACCCATCGTTTAGAGTTTTTTGTTTTATCTGGTAGGGCGTTACAATTAAATCACTGCTCATTTTCGATACCTCAATTTAAATTTAATTTTTAAAAATGAAAATGTTTTCTTGAAGCTTTAATTTTAGCTTTAATTGAAAGCCAAGAGATTAAATTTACTAATTACAGGAAGCAAAATACCCTGGTTTAGTTCAAACCGAAATTATATTGATCGGAATCAAACATTTAACTGCTGAAATTTTTTTTAAAAAATTTACCGCCCTTATTGATTGATTGACACATTATGTAAACAGTAGCCAAATTTCTGTTTTAAAAATCTTGCAAAAAAAAATATATATATATATATCCCTCCTTGACACGTTATTTAAGTCGATTTTTATAATTGAAACTTACCTTTATCTGATTTCAAACAAGTAGTAAGTGCTTACTGCCTGGAAATTTACGATATAAATCTCTCTTTAACTACGGTAGCCCTCTTATCTGCATTATCTTAGGTGACAAACTATTTATTGACAAGCAGTAGGTGTGAATGACGTTTGGATGGCGACCGAAAGTGACAAAAAATTCATGTAGCTAAAAAAGTAACATTTGGAAATTAAATTTTTTTTGTTGTTGTTTTTTAACTAAATAGTAAAATTTTTAAAAATAACATAATATTTTCAGCAAGTATATAATATTTTATAGAATTTTAGTTTAGATTTATAGCCAGACTATGCTTTCAGAATAAATAAAATATGCTTTCTGAATAAATAAAAATATGCTTTCTGAATACATAAAAATTTTAATTTCTTTTAAAATAATTTAATAAGAAAGAATTAAATTAAAATAACCGGACTAAGTTATATTACGTTATTTATTAATATTTTTCTGAAATATTAAATATTTTTATGTTTAAATATTACATATTTTTCTTAAATTATTTATTAATATGCTTTCTGAAAAATTAAAAAAATTAAATTTCTTTTAGAATAATTTTAATTTAATAAAAAAAGAATGAAATTAGAATCAAAGTGTGGTTTGTGTCGTTTTCGATGTAAGGGGAATTCATCCAAACACGTGTTAACTTCTAAAAACAATACGACCTCTACGGAAACAAAAATAATTTTCTTTTCTTCACTGCTTGCAAATTCACGAGTTAGTGTGAAAACCTATTTTTTAACCAACAGGAAAAAAGACTGCCTCCGTGTTAAGAAAAAGATCAGGGCAAATTTCACGTGACCAAGTTGGCTTACTTATACACGTTTTTTGATTGCTCAATCAGAGAGAGAGAGAGAGAGAGAGAGAGAGAGAGAGAGAGAGAGAGAGAGAGAAGCCGAAAGCATTTAAGCCAGCATAACAGAAATTGTCGACGCCGATCAGGCAAAACTCTTCCGTCGACCCATATTCTTACCTTTTCCTTTTCTTTTTCGTGTTGCTTTCTTTATTTCTCCTCTTTCTTCTTCACTTACTCACCGGCTATACGAAAAGAAAGAGAATAACAAGACATTATTACTACTTTGTTGATACACTCAGCGAAAACATGGACTTAACCTTTTTCTGTATAAATCAAGTTTCACATTTCGCTAAAACAGATGAACTCTTAATTCTTTAAACTTCTTACTACACTTAGAACATTTCATAGTTAATAATTTCATACCTACAATTTGATATGCTGTTCGATAAATAAATTTTCATTTATTTCTATAAAGGCGACAGTTTTATGTTGCAACCCTCTGATCTGGAATAAACGTTTGGAGCCAGGCCAGTTTAATAAACATGCTTGAGCCCCCCTCCACTTCATACATACAACTATCATGACATATCCACATATACAAATAGATATATACATCTACATTTACAAATATATACAAAGATGCAAAACTTTATTTATATCTGTTTACATATCAACATCCGCGCTATAATATTCATACAAAAATACATGCACATAGAAAAATCAAACTTCGTACAAATATATTAAAAAATAATGTTTAATTGAAAGAAAATAATATATTAAAATCTTCTAAGCAAAATTTGCTTTTGAACTTAAAAAATAATTTATAAGCAAATGCCATCGTAAACTTAAATTTTGCTACAAACTACCTAATAATTAAAGTAAAATTAAAATTTCTTAAAATAGTTGTTTCTTTTCTTATTGGCTGTATAATTAAATTATATTATATAATAACTTCCCTTTTTTAAATTTATATTCCTTTTAATGATATCTTTTTATTTTTAACTGAAGTTATGTTTAACCAGTTTGTTTTGATATTCATAGATATAAATTTAACTTCCTAATAATTAATCTAAAATTAAAATTCCTTAAAAATGGTTGCTTCATGTTATGGTGACTTACCCAACACATGAACTTTTTCAAACTATATATAAGCAGCAATTCTGCTTCGTAGAGAGCAGAGAGTGAGAGCAGAATCTATTCCAGCCGATAACTCTGACAGCCGGATTAACAGTCACGCTAATAATCTCTCATTGGTATATATTTGTATTACTATCTTTGTTAAATATATTTGTTTAACTTCAATGTGTCTTTATTTCTGGCCTCAACAAGGCCAGAAAAACTTGGCGGCGAGAATCTTAGGGACCATTAAACTCCAAAGTAGAAATTGCCAATATTGTACACACGGAATTCTATTTTTCATCACACTTTGTTCTACTCAACAGTACTTGGTAATCCAGAAAAGGAAACCAAACAAAAAAAAAAGCGTAACTAACTTACACTAAACTTGAACGCAAAAATTCATGTTTTTACACTGGACTTGAACTGCGAGAATTCATGTTTTTTCGAGAAAAAAAAGGCAATTGTGATTCTTTGAGTGAGTAAGAAATTAAAGTTATTTACTTTCAATTAATTGTTATTTCGTTACTGAGTGAGAAAGTAATTAAAGATTTTTTTGTTTGTTATTCAAAGAAAAGAAACATTTTCATTTGAACTTAAATTGACGGATTTAAATCTACCATGCTCGAAATTCATAAGTTCCACTTGAACAGCAAAACCAACGTGAGCTTAAATGGCAAGAGAACAAAACCAACAGGAACTTAAATGGCAAGAAATGCAACTTGAGCAGCAAAAAAGAATGGAGCAACTCTAGCTGGATATACAAAAAGAATGAGTTGAAATTCAAAACGAATTGAGAATGAGCGACTAGAAATTAAATCGAACAGCTTGAATTTCAAAAACAAACTGAACTCAGACATCAGAAACTCGAAGAAATTCTACTTCAAACTCAACAAGAGCAAAGAAAATTACTTAAACTGGCAAACTGGAGACAAATTAGTGAAAACGAAAATGCGTTCTTACAAAACACGATTTGGGGCGCAATAGACATTTTTACATATTCTCCGAACGAGGATATAATTTTCGCCTGCTATTTTAGAAGATTTGTGGATTTACACGCCACAGATTGTTTAAATTGGTCTAAGAAAGTTCACCTACTTCTTCGAAAACTGGGCACCACAGAGCACACCAAATTTCCGAATTATATTTTATCACATAAAACAAGCAAATTGATATTCACTGAAGTGGTTACACGTCTTACAGAATTTTGTAGTTCTAAAATTTCACTTTTTCATAATGTGACACCTCCCCGGGCCCGGTCGCTGTTGGCTTCGATCCAGCCAGCTGGTCGTAGATTGACTGTCACGGTTTTCTCCCTTGTCCCACGTTGTGTTGATTAATCACAAGGTAGTCACGTGAGTTTCCACTAGCTGTCTCTCTGCCGAACTAAACCAAGCCGGGAAGTGTGCGCACAATTAAGTAATAAAAGAAAGAATTATAACACCAAGGAAAATAAGTGGACCGATGGCTGAAAAGTGTTGGAAAATACATCTTTATATACGGATTACACATAATAGTCTCTTGAATAATTTCCCATCCCTTCTTCTATCAACTGGTAGCGGAACGGACGTTTCTTAGGTAAATCGAATTATTCTCCTAAGCAATAACAAGGAATCTGGCTGGCCGCATCTCGCCGCTTCGAACAGAAGTCTAAGTTCGTTTTGTAAGTCTAGTCAACTTTTTGCTTGTTTTCCGGAATGTTACGGAAATTGCCGAAGTGCTGGGTTATTCTCTTTCAGTTAGCAATTTCAGACTTGTCTGAAAATTCTCTTTTTGTCTGTCGCTTAACGCTGTTTGGTTGATTGGCGACAGGCTTCTCTACAGTCGGCACCCAACGGCATGGCAATCATCTCTCTGTCTCTTTACTTCTTCGGTTGGGAACTGTCTTTGGTCATTACGTTTCTGGACCGGGAAATCGAACTCTCTCCCAAGAACTCTGAAAAATTCTCTTCTGTCTTTAACTCTGGTTAACCGGCATCAGACCTCTTCTGTCGATCTCTGCAACTTCTCTGTCGCTCTCTGCAACTCAAAACTTTAACTGCAAAATATCTTGTCTGTCTTTATCTCTGGTTGGCTGGTATCAGGCCTCTTCTGTCGATCTCTGTCATTCCGACTTGACTTCTCTGTCGCTCTCTGCAACTCAAAACTTTGACTGTAAAATCTCTTGTCTGTCTTTATCTCTGGTTGGCCGGCAGGCTCTGCGGTTGGCGCCCAACAACATGGCGCCTATCTTCGTCGTTACATTTTTAGGCCGGTAACTGGAACTGAACTTGAACGCCAACTCGAGGCCAACTCGAGGCCAACTCGAACTCCGGACTCTCCTCCGATTCAACTTCGGTCCAACTTCGGTCCAACTTCGGTTCAACTGATTTTGATCCCTCGGGACCCTGTATTTATGCACATGCCATGGTGTGGGGCCGACGGTCGCTGGGTGTCTAATCCCCCGTCTCGGCAACCAATAAAATCCTAAGGTTAGCTGCTACTCGTTGTTGCCTGTGGTTTAACCAATGGGATTGGTCTTCTTCCCATGACGTAAATTGTTAGTCGTCTCTCCCTTTCGAGGCTTGGTCACCAGACCAATGGAATCGCTCTCGATCTTATGACGTCATCTCCCCATACCCCTTTTCTGGGCTGGACTTAACCGAATTTCTTTTCTCAAAAATGAATTTCTTTTCTCAAAAAATTTCGTTCTCACAAAACAAATTCGGGGATTTTTTTTTCTTAAAACAATAGCATTAACCTTTTTGAACTGTCTTCGCCCAAAACAAGTTGACAAGGGTCCATTGACATCGTCACCCAAATATTAATTTCTACGCACCTGTTTTTTTTTAATATCCATTCTCTGAGTCACCTATATTTTCAAATGACAAGAATGCCTTATAAGTTTTAGCCTGATGTCAGTGAAAATACATTTTCTCTAAGTACTTGACTTGAGTCAAAAACATTAGCTTGTTTCGGTTGTGGATTATTACATTAGTATAAAGAGTGCCCTTACCGGAATAAAACAAGCTTAAATTGTAGCCGTATCGGGGACAAGAGCTTACATTGTCGGGCAAGAAAAACGGTTAATAGCTACGTAAAAACACAAAAGCAGATGAACAAGACGGATGAAACATTAAGCTGTACATGCAAGTACAAATCCTAAATAAAAATATTAAACTACAGTTGGATTCTGGTCCAGATTTAACAATCTGTTGCACACTTTCTTCTAGTGAGTGCAGAGCCAGGGATCGAACCACAGACCGTTGGATTTCAATTCAATGCTCTCCCAGCTGGCTTCTTGCTACGCCTCTTCCTCTTCCTCCTCCACTTTCCTCCTTCCACCTTTTCACTGCGTCTCTCTGCGTCAGCTTCTCGCCAAGAAATTGACGCCACGAGGAACTCCTCGGTGAACTTGGTAGGTCGGTTTTATTTATCCATAATCCATTTCTCTACCCATAATCCATTTCCTCAGTCTATAAAAATTCCACTCGAGGGCCTCCTCTCTTTTTTCCTTTAGAATGAGCTGAAGGTGGATTATTAAGACAGCGGTGAGTATTATTATTATTTTCTTTCTTTGGAACAGATTACTGCCCTGCACGCCAGACACAAACGAACCCTCTTTTTTCCAGAGCCTCCGCTAGTCGCCCTTTCATGTTCACACAATCATAAATCTAGACACTTGGAAAGTAATGGGAAAACAAAACTTACTAAGAACTAATAAAATGACCAGGTCCGTGACAGGGGAGAAAATCAAGTTTACAAGAGAACTTATCACGAATGTAACATTTCAAGGAAGGGCGTTAAAACTAAAGATATTCGTATTAAAGAATACAGAAAACTGATTTGGCACCGAAAGGATAGAGAAATTGAAGATGTGGAACATGTCAGTTTTGCCAAAAACAAAAACTCGAGGCAAAAAATTTAATGAAAGACTTAAAAGAAACATTTCCGGAAGTTTTTTCTGGGGGCCTTGGTCAGTGTAATAAGATGACGGCAACATTCGAGTTAAAAGAGAACATCCAACCAGTGTTTAAGAAAAAACGAAATGTGCCTTTCGCCTCTTCACCAAAAATAAATGAAGTTCGATAGACTAGAACGAACCGGTGTGTTGTCGAAAATTGTATTCAGTTAATGAGCCTCACCGACCGTCTATATGAAGAAGAAGTCAAACAAGATCCGGGTTTGTGCCAATGTCTCAACGGGAAAAAGAGAAGTTTTTTTCAAAAATAGATCTCAGTGACGCGTTTTTTCAAATTCGGGTGTAAGAAGAATGTTCTAAGTTGCTATGTATCAGCACCCATCAGGGGTTGTACAAGTTTGAACGTCTATTGTTCAGGATAAAGGTTATGCCAGCAATTTTCCAACAAGTAATGAACATTATGCTGAGCGAGTTTGACTTCGTGGTTACATATGCTCTAATATCATTATAGTACGATATATACATATATTAATATATATATTATACGATGCTCAATTTTCAGTCAGCATATGACGATTGCGTTGTACTCAAAATTTGTTCTATCGTTGAAGAAAAGGTCTATATTTATTATTAATATAAATTACACACACACACACACACACACACACACACACAGATATATATATATATATATATATATATATATATATATATATATATATATATATATCCGAGAGAGTACAGAACGAAAAAAGAATTTTTTTCACCGTCCAAAACATTAATTTAAAACAGTGCTCGATATATGATGTATAGAGCTGTGTATCATAAATTATGTTTTAGAACATGTACATAATTTTTTCTATATATATCCTCTACAATCATATGGTTGTTTCAACATTGGATGTCCAACGTCTCATCACGAGGAATGGGCAAGAACTGAAATCATCCGCTGTCTATATTTGGTTCATTGTTGTTGTGGGATTGGTTGGAGTTATTGATAATGAAGGGAATGTGTCTTCCGTGTTGACCGTTAGACTTTTGAAAAACTTGGTGTGTAAATGCTAAATGGTTGATTAATGGCATTATCTGTTGGAATGTACGTTTTTATTGGTCGGGTATATCTTTTGGTTAGAATTTCGAAGAACGTGGTGTGTGGGGGTTGATTACTAGGTCAGTTTTATGCGGGGGGGTGTGATTGGGGAACCCATCTTGTTTGTTGATCTTAAGAATTTTTAGGACAGCGTCTAGTGTTTGATTAATTGGTGTCTGTTGTTACCAGACAGATTGTATGTATTCTCTTTTATGTAGTGGCGTGGCTGTCTTCCTCGGGGTTCCTTAAGATGGACGTGATGGGGGTGGGGTGTGTTTTCCTTTAATTTTTTATAGAAAAAATTATGTACATGTTCTAAAACATACTTTATAATAAATATTCACAGCTTTATACATCATATATCGAGCACTGCTTTAAGTTAATGTTTCCTAAACAATCCCTAATATGTATTATTCAACCTAAGTAAGAATAATATTGGAAAAATTAGTAAATGAAAGAGTATGTTAAATGCTTTAGAAATTAGCTAGTGGAAGAGTTACAAAGAAGCTATAAATTTGTTTAAAAAATAAAAAGAATGCGTGTTCGTTCATCCAATTCGACATGAATTTTTCATTACCGAATATTTGCTGATAAATGCCATGCATTTAGCTAAAAAAATAATATCAGTGACAAAGAAATTAGAATAATGTTGCAGGCACAAAAGCCTATGCTGCATCAAAATTGACGTCTGTAGACAAAACGAAACAATGAAGAATTCAACATTGCCATGGGAGCATATAATTCAGCAGGTATGTGTAAGTTAGTAGGGATATTTTTAATGTAGCGACTGAGATATTTGTTTTATATCAATAATACAGGACTTTGTAGATATAACCATGTAATCTTACTACGTGAAATGAATCAAAGAAATATAAGACGATGAAGAAAACAACTGGTAAAATTAGGTACCTCTACACATTTTCGATAACTAACTTTTAAATTGAAATTTTAAAAATAAAAAAAAGTTTTCTTGAAACTTTTATTTTATTTTGAATTGAAAGCTAAATGATTAAATTTACTATTCTCAGTAAGCAAAACACTCTGGTGTAAACAGAAATTATATTGATTGGAATCTAAAATGTTGAGAGTTATTTTAATTTTTCAATTTTTCGGACATTTTTTAGCGATCGACACATTCGTAAACAAAAATTAATTCTCGGTTTTAAAAATCTTACAAAAATAAAAAATACATCTGTGACAAATTATTTTTCGAAAATTCGCAAATTTTATGTTAAATTAATTTGATTCACACAGTATTACTTATTCATAACATGAAATTTAGAATAAATCTATTTTTAATCACAGAGTTGAACTTTCTGGCCTTTTCACCGTATTTGCAATATGATGACAGCTCGATAGATGCAAGATAAGTATATATATATATATATAGTATAATCGTATAACCTCAAGCAAGGCATTCTACTGCCACTGTTGTAGAGGGGGTTACATTGGGGAATATTATGAGAAAGAGTGACAGGTTACAGGTGGTGTCAGAAAGAGAGTATGAGAAGGAAGAGAATACTTATGAGAGTGAGTTGGACGGAGAAAAATGCATGAAAGAGAGAGAGAGAGAGAGAGGAAGTAAGTTACTGAGACAGGAAATGACCATTGATTTTACATTTGAATTCTTGAAGATTGTAGCTGTCGGGAAAGCAAGTAAGCGGAAGGGAATTCCACAGGCGGGAAGTGCGAGAAAATAAGTTGATGGAGTATAATTTCCATTTGGGTGGGACCTAGTTGCTAATCTTGTGGCTCGAGGAAATTCATATATAGGGGTACCAGTGAACTAAGTTCATCGGAGCAGAAGCCGAGAAAGTATTTGTAGAAGAGACACAGGGAAGCCACACTACGTCGATGAGAAAGCGACTGTATCCTAGCTGCCAAGTCGGAATCGATCACATTACAGATTCGCCGCTGGATTTGGTTAAGGACACCTAGGTGGATAGCAGAAGCACCCGACCAGATCTGGCAGCAATATTCAATGCGCGGGCGGATGGTAGATTTGTATATATGTGCAGGATTGTTTCGGACAGGAAAAACTTCCTGGCCCTACACAGAGAACCGACATTCTTAGCAGCAGATTTAGCTATAGATTCTATATAGTTATTCCACTTGAGGTCTGATGTGAGAGTTAATCCGAGGAGGCGCAGTGTTTTACTTTCAGGGAGAGAAGCCTGATCGGTGTTAATGAGCGGGAGGAACGATTGTCTGTGATGGTTAATAGATAGCAGCTTCGTTTTGGAAGCATTAACATTTACGAGACATTTCTTACCCCAGTCCACCACGGATTGGAGGTTTTTTAAACTCGGCAGTGAGGTTTGCTTTGTCAGCCTCGGCAGATTTTTGATCGAGACAAGAGTTAACCGTAGTGTCGTCAGCATATATGCCTACTTGGGATCTTATTACATCGGGGAGATCGTTAATATAGATAAGGAAAAGCGTAAGACCTAGAACAGAGCCTTGAGGGACACCCACGTTCGTGTTATAGTATTGAGAGGCTTGTCCGTTCAATACTACCTTCATTGTACGATTTGAAAGGAATGACTGGATAAGGCCAAACAATTGTTCAGTTATACCATAGCCCTGCAGCTTGCATATGAGTCCAGCATGCCAGACTCTGTCAAACGCTTTGGAGATATCAAGGGCAACAGTTCGGGCTTCACTGTTCTTGTCGAGGGCCTGGTGTATATACTCAGTGGTAGTCGTGAGCATATCAGCAGTAGACCTGGTGAAGCGGAAACCATACTGTTTGTCAGAGAAGAGTCTGTGGACTGAGAAAAGTTGTACCAACTCAGCATTGATGATGGCTTCGAAAACTTTGCCAAAGATCAGTAGGAGGCTGATAGGGCGATAATCAGCGGAGTCAGAGGGTTCTCCAGTATATTTATATTTCGGAACCACGGAGGAGGATTTCCAGCAGAGAGGCAAGAATTATAGAGTTTAGAGAAAACAGTGGACAGTTCAGGAGTACATTTCTTTAGGACAATGATTGGTATTCCGTCGCTACCGCTCGCCTTATGCGGGTCAAGCTTAGAAATTATTTTGGAAACCACCAAGGGAGTAATTAGTATGTCAGACAGTTGGGCCTGGGTTCGGAGAGGGAAGTCGGGTAGAGATACTCCAGACGAGTCCAGTGTCGAGTTAGTGGAGAATCTGCGAGCAAAGCACTCAGACTAGTCTGTTGAAGAGGTGAGGATCTCAAATTCGTTTATTAGAGGAGGATTGGGGGCTTACTGCTATTCAGCACGCTTTTACATAGCCTCCAGTAGTCTTTGGAGCCGAACTTACGGGATGCTATGCGCTGCTTCATTCTGGCTGCAAACATCAGCTTAGCTCCTTTAAGTATTTTCTTGCACTCATTGCGAGCCTGTTATGGTCCGACGCATGACTCCGGTAAAGCTGAAATAAGTGATTTCGGTGGGCGATGGCAGCTGAGTAAGCAGGGGAGAATCAGGGGGATGAGTGGGACTTAAGTCTCAACTTCCTGGCAGGGACGAAAGCATCGATGCCAGCCTTAACCCAAGAGGGGACCTCAGCCGTACAGTCTTCAACGGGAAGGCTAAATACTTTGTTCCAAGGGACGTCACTCAGAAAATCACGGAACGAGTCCCAATCAGCTCTTTGGTAGCAGTAAGATATTCTGTTGGTCAGAGGTTCTTGGGTGGAGTGGAAGTGGAAGGAGATACTAACGTAAACTACCGGATGGTCAGAGTTTCCGAGAGGGCAGAGTTGCTTGACATTACAAGAGTCAGGAATGGAGGTAAAGCAGAGATCTAGTCGTGAGTCGTGTCCATTAGGGTTATTATAGAAACGCGCGGGGAACTCCACCACCTGCGTAAGGGACTTAGTGATTGAAAAGTTCATGATGTGTACACCAGCAAGATCTGTGACGGAGTTCTCCAGCCACTCAGCATGATGGGCGTTAAAGTCGCCAAACACAAATATATGGGCAAACGGATGGGAGGATTTAGTCTTGTCGATATTATATTTTCTTCAGACTATAGTTACCTTAATATATATTATCTATTAAAGCAAGTAAAAGCGTATCAAATTAAATAATATCTTAGTTTATTGAATTTTTATTTTACTATTTAGAGCAGATTTTTGGAAATAAAGGAAAAATGTTTGAAAAAACTGAGAAACGTAATATTACATTTTCAATTGTAAACTCTCGTAACGATTTGGTTACTCAAAACAAAGTTTTTGCCAAATTTCGAACGTATTAGAAAGGATTTAAAAAGTTTTTGAATAATTAAAATACTTTGATCTTTCCTCTTAATAATAACATATTCATTTTAAAAGAAAAGTTCGTTTTTATTAAGTCTGGGATCTTTTTTCTGCATACTATGCTGTTTTTCAGCGATTTAGTGCCGGTACCTAGGTAAAATCCTTAAAAGTTCATGACATAAAAATGACTACAAAAACGAATACATGTGATCAACTTTCTTGACGAGATTGTAAAATTTAATAATGGAAGATACATACTCTCTGCAAAAAAACTTACACAGCCAGAAATACGTAAATAGTGAATGCCCTATTATGCGTAAACACTTACATAAATCAGAACAATATAGATATAACAACTAACTCCAGCAATAAGGAAATATTTGATGAAGCTAAAGTTAAATATTTAAAAAAACTAGAAAAATGCATAAAAAAAGTAAAAATCAAAAAGTCACAGTAACATGTTATGGTTTACCCCTCCGACTCTTACACAATGTTAAAGTTAATATCGGTAGAATCTTTCATTCGATAAACATTTAAAAAAATTAACAACGCTAAAGAAGATATTTGACAAAAATAACGTAAAGATTAGCTTCAACCTCATTAGAAACGGATGTTCATTGTGGTGCAGTGGATATTGGCTACGAACGATAAATTGGAGAGTCGAGTTCGAGCTCCAGTTGCATTCACATACGTGCATATACCCTTGGGAAATGTATGAATCCGACTCTTCTCCCTCTAGATATGGATTAAATAGCAGGACAGATTGGGTTCTACAGCCTTGGTTGGAAATCAGTCTACCGCAAAAGTAATGGCAACCTACTGCAGGAAAATCTTCTCTCCCATCAGTCATGTCTCTTTCGAGACATGATCGCCCAAGCATGTATGATGTATGACACTTAACTGACTGATTGACGCTATAAATATCAAAAAATCAATATCTTATCCTTTCTTATTGAATAATTATATTACTTGCAAAATGATCAACTATAAGAATAAGTAATAATAAAAAAATGCAAGTGCCGAAATTACATGAGCTGCCCTTTAAACTGCCAATATTTGATTAATCATATATTTTATAGAGCTAACATAAAAATCTGATAAAGAGCAAAAATCAATTTAAAGTATTTAAATTATGAGACGATCAGTTTTCAATCAACACCTGACAAGTGACTTGTGCAGGAAACTCAAAGTTGTGGTAACGGTGAGAAAAAATATAATTAATATGAAATACATAGCTCTATTATTATGCATCGAACCCTATATTATTAAAACACGCACTCAATGAGCAATAGTTTTTGCAATACATATATAAAACGTAAGTTGCATTATTTTTAGAGAGAGAGACTATGCAAATCGACATTCGACAAATTACGTCACAAACCATAACATGTTACTGTGACTTTTTGATTTTTACTTTTTTTTATGCATTTTTCTAGTTTTTTTAAATATTTAACTTTAGCTTCATCAAATATTTCCTTATTGCTGGAGTTAGTTGTTATATCTATTGATAGAGATGCTCGGCAATCATGACATATTCGGGAAAGACATTAGAATAATCAAGGACAGGAAATGACTTCGGGAGATATACAAAAATAAAAAGAAGTGTAATGTAACACTATTTCTGGTACCGAAAAAAGGAAAAGAAAAAGAGAAAAAATAATAATTTAATATTTTTTCTTTCTTTTTTATCATCTGAAAGCTAGGTAAAGAATATTCTAAAAACACACACACACAAGAAAAATAGATGAATAAATTTACGGTCATTGAAAACGAACAACCACTCGAGATAAAGTTTTTACGACTTTTGGATAGTAGCCACAAAATTCGGTCAGAAAGATAAAAATTCTTTATGATATCATGTCACCAATTTTAGAACAGTTATCATCGCGAAAAAGTGAGTCTTTTCGTTATTGTAAAAATGTAACGACCATTGAGAAAATGACAGCTATGATTTGATTTGAAACAGAATCTTTTCCTTTCCATGGAAAATAATTAAAAGAATGTTATGATCCTTAGACACAGGCAACCCCTGGTCAAAATGAGAGACGGAATTCGCAGAAATAAAGTTTCTTTGTTTTTAGGGAATTCTGCGACGCTGATATTTAAAATAGAAACATATGGTGTTTTATTTCGACCGAAGCAAGATAATTTCTTACGGCTGTTGTATACAAAGCGAGAAAGCCTAGATAACTAAAAATTCTCATGTCGAAAGACTGCCTCATTTTTTTATTCTTATTGGCAGAGGGGACTGAAGTGTTCTGACAAGGAAAGTGCGACACTGATATTCTAAGGCGTATTGACATATACGCCTTCGGATCTCAGGCCAAGGTGCATTCCAAAAGCTAAATAGAATATTGAGAGAAAGGAAAATTTCGTTGAAAATAAAGAAAAGATTACTGGATTGTTATGTGATGTCCTTCCTTCAATATGGAAGCGAATGCTGGACGGTCTCATCAAAGAGGAAGGAAAGACTTGAAGCAACCGAAATGTATGTTCTACGGAAGGATGCTGAGGATACAATGGATCAAACATGTGAGCAACGACGAGGTTTTGGAGGGATAGAAATGAAAAGGAAATTTATACTTAATATCAGGAAAAGATAGCAAAAGTTTCTGATATATGTAATGAGGAAGCAGATAGAGGGAAAGAGAGGGAGAGGGGGGAAAGCAATGTATGACATACCTGATGAATTTGAGCCAAGCAGAGCAGAGCAGGGTTTGGGAGAGACAACAAATGAAAACGTGTTAAGAGCTTCTAGGGATAGGAAGATGGGGAAGGCCATGATCACCTACTTTCTAAAGGAACATGGCAGATAAAAAAATTATCACTGCAAAATGACTGATACCGTAAAACAGTGGACAAACGAAGTATGCTGCTTAATACGCATAATGCTTAATATGATGAACAGAATAGAGCTTTCTGTCTGCGCTTACAGACAAACGAAGGTGTTTGCAAGACAATCCTCATGTCGGGCGTTCGTCATAACCAGAAACAACATTGCATGCCTTAAAACCTTTAATCAATATAGTGTAAATGGCTGTAGAATTTGATCTTCTAGAGTTTGTAGTCCAGAAAATCGTCCACAAAAAGATGTGGTATCGGAAAGTGTTATCTTGTTTTGCTCCAAAGAAAATAAATGAAGAATACAAGTTCAGATTTTAGAATAGTACAAGGGATCCTACTGGAAATTTCTGGGGCGCATAATCACAGTTGATTAGACTAGAATGCATCACGTTATCCCGGAGACAAAGGTTTTCTGTCTGTAAATTTCATATCGCATGGTGTGACAATGAAACACAGATATATATTGTGAAACATTAGGCAGACTTAGCAAGCTGTTCGTCGAAGAGAGAGGAACTTTTGTGTAAGTGTGTTCTCCCACTGCACGACAACTCCATCTTAGGTGTGACCAACGTGACAAAAATGTGTTTTCATTAATATAGTTGCTATGTTTTATCGTATCAGCTGCATAATCCTGGCTTAGCTTTCATCTGTTTAGGATTCTCAAATGAAATTAATCCAGTAAGCGGTTCAGTGCAAAAAAGGGCCCTTGTTGCATTCGTGTAAAGTCCAGTGGCTTGACGGGATTGGTACATATATGCATCGATGGAACTGCGACTACGTCAGAAATAACGCACCAGGCGTGCAATCATTTATTTTTTCTTTCTTTTTTTTTTGTCTGATAAGTAGTGATATATATGTTGTATTAATAAAAGAATTGCTTTCTGAAACCACGCTATTTATCCCGCATCGTTTCCATCGATGTAGTCTTGCTGGAAAGTGTACAGCATTCATTATCAAACACGAAATTAGATATTACATAGCAGTTCGGTACTCTTTTCTTTGTTTCTTATTATATTTTCCTATGTTCTAATATTTTGTTTTGTTTAAGACACTAACTCAAGATGTATGAATTTTCTTTAAGCCAAATATTTGTTTACAGAGATGTACGTAAATGTCAGCAATGACTTAACAAAAAAAGAAAAAATAATCGGGCAACAACAGATGACATAACCGTCTTTCTGGAAGTCAAATAGATTTGAAAAATTACCTTTAATCAAATCTTTAGCAGTGCTCGAAAATATTAAGAAAACATCACAATGCGGTTTTCAGAAGGAAGACTCGAAGAAACTTGTTCTGGCTATACATTCTGTTGGAAATGCAAAGATAAAAGGGAGAGAAAAATCCAAGGAGTCGGTTTTGCTATTAAAACTAGCGTCATATAAGACCATCACGTAACTAGCGTCATATAAGACCATCACGTAACTAGCGTCATATAAAACTATCACGTAACTTATGTCATATAAGACCATCAGGTAATTAGTATCATATAAGACCATCACGTAACACCAACTGCCATTAATGAACGGCTTATGATTCTTCGTTTATCACTGCCTAAAGAAAATTACATGACTCACATTTTTGCTTATGCCCTTTACTCTTGATGCTGATGAAGAAGCAAAGAATCAGTTTTAGAATAACTAATACATACCAACGAAGGACAAACTCTTATTACAAGGGGATTTTAATGCAATTATAGGAAAGAATCATCGCCTATAGAAAATTTCATTGGTAAAGATGAACAACTATTATCAAGTATACCACATGAATGTATGACCGATACAAACACAGGCATATGATAGCCTATACTATCATACAGCAACAAGACAAAAAAGATTTCTCATCAACAAAGTGGGCTTGATACCGATGACTGCTAGATAGATCATCGCCTTGTCACCAAATACATGAGATTCATCTTTCGTCAAAAAAATGCAACATCAGTCACCATCTTGTGAAAATATGACATCTCAAAACTTCAAAACTCTGACACTGTAACTACATTTGAAGCCAAATTAAGTCAGGAACTTACAGTTCTAATCCGGTCAACAACCATTCTGTTGAAGAATGCAGAACTACCCGTAATATAGTCACAGAAACAGCAAATACTGTCAAGACCAAGAAACAAGTTTGGTTTGAGGAAAACAATATTAAAATCGACCCTCTGATTGAAGTAAAAAAGAATACTCGTCTGACTCATGAATAAGACCGAAAATCTAGACTTAAAAAGAAGCATTTTCAGAAGCTAAAACAGGAATGTCAAACAAAACTAAGAGAACTACAGATCGTTTGGTGGAAACAAAAACAGTTAAACTTCCGGACTATGCAGACGCACATGATCTCAGAAATGTCTATGCTAGAACAAAAAAGCTATTTGGGCCAGTACGAACATCAAATGGATCCCTTCTAACAGCTGATAATACAACTACTCTGACAAATCCATGAGACATACTCGTACGCTGGAGAATTTTCCACCCTCCTAATTAGAAACTGGACCACAGTTGAGGACTTCCTGAGAAACGTTTTATATCCTCCGCCTCAGTTATAGATGAATACGAAGCCAACCTTTCAAGAATCCAAACTATTATTCAAATAAAATCAAGGGAATCCCATGGTTCAGACAATATCCCTTTTGAACTGATCAAGCATAGAGGCTTACCTCTGCAAACTCTCATTTTCAACCATGAAGTTCCGAAATAACTAAAAGATGCAGTAATTATAACCATGTTCAAAAAAGGTGACTGTAAGGCCTGTGGGAACTATACAAAGGTATCATTACTCTTCATCACTGTAAAAATCTTTGCCAGGATCCTTTTAAATTGGTTCCTGGTCATTGCCGAAAAGATTTTTTTCCATAATCTCAATGTGGATTTCTTGACTTTTGTGATACAATCAATTTGTTTTTTCTATGCAAGACGAACTCCAAGAGGAAAGCAGGAAACAAAAAAAACTCCATTTTACTTGTTTTCAAGGAAAATCGGGCCTGGCTCAAGCAATGCATGAAGATATGTCTGGACGTGTATTCCACCACAACATTCACAAGAAAGCAGACAAAAACAAGAATGCGTCTTGACACCTGTGTTATGATTCGCGAACTTTTTCCAGACAATGCAGAAGTTGACATCAGATATCAGTATGATGGAGTACCCTTCAATTATAGAAGATTTCTATCTAAATGCCTAATACACACGGAAAAAACTTCAAACTTCAATATTCTCATGACAACGCTGACTTCTGTCATATAAAAGAACTCCAACAGTCTGTAAACAATTTTATTATGGTCTACCATTGTTTTGGCCTTACAGTAAATATCAAGAAAACTAAAGTCTTTGCTCAGCCAGTCCCAAATACCAGACTTTGATATTATCATCTGTGATACACCTCTCAAACAAGTAGAACATTTTTCATATCTAGCCCGTCGTTTGTCAAACAAGTGCACCTCAGAAAAATATGGAACAAAGAATTGGAACTGTACACTGGGCATTTGGAAAGGTAACCAGACACGTCTTCAACAACAAAGATCTGAACTTAACAGCAAAAATTATGGTCTATAATTTTGTTGTTTTCTGGTTGGTTGATTTTGTTTAGCGGCATATCACTCTCTATGGGTCATTTAATGGTTAAATATAAATATTTGGAACACAATTTTATGGCTTCAACTAAATATATTTTGAACGCAATTGTATGCCTTCAACTAGTGGCAAAATGTCTTGATGGTAATTTTGCTTTAAAATGTATTATTGCTATTTTTACTATAAAAATGTATTTTTATTCTTACATAGTTTTATTTTTTATTTTTTATTTTTTATTTTTTTGTTCGGGAATTCAGCATTTGCCCATAGCTGCTACTATCAAGGGCCATGGTAGGTCTAAGAACAACATCAATTAAGTAATGGTTCCACGCTTCTCAAAAGCTCCAATCTCTAAACCAAAGGCCTTGCTGCCAGATGTAGCTCATCGTCACATCCAAGTCTGTTGAAATTTGGACTTTACTATATGATTGCAGAATTTGTCGTAAGATCGTCGCAACATGCAGAAATTAGAGCACTTTCATTAGAAAAAGCTTTTTTCAATCTTGAACATCAAATGGAATTACTGTGTGACCAACACCAAAGTCCTGGAAAGAGCCAAAGGTCAAAGCACCAAATCGATGATGATTAAACACTGTTTCGACATGTAACAAGCTCACTTTAGGAAAATAAAACACAGGGTTTCCCCTCTTCGGAGATACACAAACCAACTCAAACCAACCTGAAGGCTACTGGAATTGAGCCTAAATCGTCTGAAACACAAGCACAAAACCGTACCAACCGACGTTCCATCACCATCAGAACCAAAAAAAGAAAAAAGAAAGAAGTCAAAGGATAATAAAAAGATGCTCAACAAAATCGACCGCATCCTCCACCAAAATTATGATGCAGTCAGTGCCATTGGCTCTTCCATGCAAAAATGGGTCTACATCATCATAAAAGAAGTGATCAGAAATGAAGAAATTAAATTCTTATATACAAGATAATCCGACAACGACAACATGTCTTCTATGTCAGTGTTCCGCGTTTTTTTTTATCTCTGCATATCATACATGTTTTAAAGTTTGATATGTGTTCATAACTGCCAACGCATACATATGTAACAAATATAGTCGCCATGAAGTTTGTTTTATTGTAGTTTAGGCATTGTTTTTGTGTTTCTTTAATCTTTTTATAATTGTATCCTAAGTTTGCATATGACTATAATGTGATCGTTTATTTTTCGTCAGTATTTTGCTGTGTTCTGTAATCTTGACTCTAATATGCTTTAATTATATAATTATTTTAGGCTAATCATTTTCTCTTTTTAAATGTGCTCTCTGTAACTATATCCATGTAATTTTATCTGGAATTCCTTTTTCATATCTCTTGAAATGTCCGTACAAGTGTCCTCACTATTTTGAAATTTTTTTAATCGTATTCTTTTGCTGTTATTCTGTTCTGTAACTACATTTGTCATAATTAATTTTTCATAATTGAGGAAAGAGTCAACACAATCTTCAGTAATGACAAGTTTCCATTGTCTTTTCTTTAATATACTGTCTATTGTTGTTATACATTGGATGCATATTATCATTGACCTATTTGGTTTGCAATCCCAATTTCTCCGTTGCCGTGTCCTGTTTAAACGGGCTCCCTAATTACTACATATTTATTTATTTATGTTTCCGGAGTTAAATCTAATTTACAATCACTTTCAATGTTATTCTTTGCTTGTTTTTCATTTTTTTTCTGCTTTATTTAATCTGCAGTATTTATAGATACTTGTAATTCACTATTCTGGATCAAATGAATTGCACATTTCCCAATGTCGAAACACAATCTGATGTATTGACTGAATTGATCTGTACTGTTTGTTTTAAGATCTTCAAATAACTTTTCTAACCCTGCTTCTTGCAATGACTTCTGCTTTTACCATTTTCTGTGTCGTTTATGTTCCTTAAATAGAAGTCCACAGCTTTCTAGCGAGTGGTTCGACAAATTTTCCTTTGAAGAGTTGTCATGACAGGCATTCACATTATAGTTATGTCGTCAGGCATAATTACTTTTGTTCATTTTAGAATTGAGGTCGTTTGTACCTTATTCATCTTCTCGAACATTGGTGTAAATGTTGGTCTAACCTTTTTTATATGGCTTTGGCTTATTTAACTAATTTGACTAAGGGCACATATTTTCCATCGTATATGGAATTATATTGCAATTTCCATTTAAGTTCTCAATGTATTTTTATAACTTTAATCCCACGTAATTTGCTTATCTGCATTGTGTGTCAAACATTTGCTTTTCTATTGTTTTCCGTATTACATCCTGATAACATACCCCGTTTCTTTTTCAGGTACTTCCAGTTTTTCTACTGTTCTTTAATTTACCGGGTCTAGAAAAACTTCCTTTCATTATTTTGAAAGCCTCTTTTTGTCTGTATTGATGGATTAATCAAGCTATTTTTGTTTCTTCCATTTCATCTGCTTAACTTTTTTTTATTAATGACGAGTTATCATATTTAGATCTTCTCATATATAGCTTTTTTATCTAATTCACCTTTTTACATATTTTATTTATGTCGCTAGTTACATTACCCAACCTATTTTTGAATCTTTGGTCAATTATTTTCTTTCTTTCTTTCTTTCTTTCTTTCTTTCTTTCTTTCTTTCTGTTTTTACTAAAATTCACACTTTTCAGTAACTACATTTGCATC
Source organism: Ascarosepion bandense (assembly GCA_037127315.1). Lineage (NCBI taxonomy): Eukaryota > Metazoa > Mollusca > Cephalopoda > Sepiida > Sepiidae > Ascarosepion > Ascarosepion bandense. The sequence continues at coordinate 61,782 of JBBBDQ010029959.1, forward strand.
AGAATATATCACATTGTTCAACTCCATTATTATAATTTTTATATACTGTAATTTAGCAAAGATAACATAATAACTTTTACTTATAATAACATATAATAAACGCTTTAATAACTCTCAGAGATGTGCAAATTTGATAATTAAAAGTAAAATCAATTGCAATTATTAAATGTACTAGTAATTAAAATATTATAAATAAAACTTCTAGGTTAAAATACTGATGATTATGTCATGTTTTGAACATTTGAAGGGACTATTTCTCAGTAGAGCCAGTTATTAGCAGCAGAATGCCACGCGGCAAACAACGTTAAATAATTTTTTTCATAAAAAAATCAGATAAATAAGCATTTATTCATAGCATTTTTGTATCTTGTTATATGTAACTATATTTTTATTTTATATTCAAAATTTAGTATCCAAATTAAAAATTAATTGTAAATAAGACTACAATTTTGGGTACAAATTAAATAATTTCCTATAAGTTATTATATTCGAATAATGCGTTTTCCATTAGTGTGTATTATATAATGTACATATTAGTCGTACTAATGGAGGGATTCCTGTATTTTCACATGTTTCTCCGTTTTTCTTAGTGTATTTTATTTTAAATGTTTAGTTACCATTTTTCAGCATAATCATACGTGTATAACATATGATATAACAGAATACAATTTAAAAAGGGACAGTGACATTATTTTTACAAGAACTTAGGAAGTTTTAAAAACCGCTGATTTAATCAATTTAAGAGACATCATTATGAACGGTTTCGTAAGTAAATGAGACGCCTACTCACAGAATCGATTGTGACCAAATCACTTTCAGACATTGAAATCGAACAAACACTGTGTCTGTCAGGTGTTAACCGTGCGGGTGGGTGTCAGGCGTTTTCTCGTCTAGTGTGCCCGGCAAGCCAAATATGGGTAGGTTTCTCTGTCGGCAAGTTTTTACACTCTGAATTGAATCTGTTTTTCGACGATTATCGCCTAGCTGAAAATTGTGTCACCACGGAGAGTTCATTAACTAACACCGAGAGCGTGGTAACTTGTTTCTTGCGTGATCCTAAAAGCTGGCTCTCAATGTCGACGCTAAACGGAAGATCTATTCAACGCAAACAACAATCCACTTGAGAAAATCTAGCTATAATTTATTTACGAGGAATATTACACAAACATGCGTCGTATAGCAAAATAGTAATTTATTATATTTTTGAGTCTATTTAGTTTGTTTTTGTTTTTCACCTTTCTCCTTATGTGGTAATAGTAATAGCAGCCTGTTCTTTCATCTCGCAGCGAATATTTGTTGTTTTCTTTGTGTTTGTGTGTCTGCCTGTCCGTCCGTGTGTCCAAAGGATGCGTGTGCGCTCTTGTCTTTGAGCGACGAAGATTTTCTCAACACTTCATCCTGAGATCTTTCCTGTGACTGCCGAAACCAAATTCGTCACGGGTTTATATGAGCGATTTTCCCTAGATATCCCGTTCCCCACTTTTGATACTGCTGTATGAAAAAAATGGATTATCTTAAATGTTCATTATCCAAAAAAGAAAAACAAAACACGTGGCCCCAGCAAAAACAACATTTCTTCTATTTTTAATGAAAATTACCTGTTGGTTTAGTATCTTACAATTAAGAACTTTTTCGTCTCGGATCAGATTTCACATTGGAAATGTTTTTCCTTATCAGGGAAGGAAAATCACTTTTGAAAAACTTCAAAGTCAATTAATTTCACCAAATACATCCGAGTTTTAACTCATAAACTTTATTTTATCTATTTGTAATTTTAATTCTTTGTTTGCCTCCTAATTATTTAAGATATCCTTCAGGGAGTTTTGTGATTTATTTCTAATCGCTTTAAATCATCATTTTGCATTTATAGGTAACTAAACATCGAATGTTGGATATTAAAATTCAGTTATCCTATTATAAAACACTGCCATTGACGCAATATTCGATCTCCGTCTATTTTGGCAAACATGAAGATATAATAGCATAGGTATGAGAAATCGTATATTATATATAATTTGCAATTTGTCTAAATTACGCAAAAATGAAAATAACGCTGTCATCTCATCTCAGATATATTTACCAAAATTACACAAAAATTTTTTCAATAAAATTGCCATTGGTTTTAACTACAATCTCCAGACGACATTGGAATTTTCTGGAACTGGTCTGGACGGTATCCTTGTTTAAGTCTGTGAATGCTGCCATAGCCCCGGCCTTCAAATCATCTTTAGTATTATTGTTGCGTACCAATACACGAATACAAACTGGTACCAAAGTTGACAATCGGCTTGACATCAACGATGAACAACGAACACGGATTTATCAAAATATACAATTATATTTTTGTCTTTTTTCTTCGGTGACGTGGCGTGGAATAAAAGAGCGATATCACACACACATACGATGGCAGCTGACTCTGGGTGCGTCTTCTCTTCTCAATCCAATCTGCTCTTCATCTCTCCCCCGATCTCTCCATCTTCCGATCCGTCTTCCGATCTGTTCCTTGCTTCTCTCTCCCTCATCCTTTATAGGCGAGTTTCGTATGATACGTTATCATTCTACCACACATTCTTCAGTAAATTCGGATGTTTATATTCTCTAACTTTGACTACGCTGTTTATCAAAACAAAATTTCGCCTGTCACTTCGGTTTTTACACTCATGACCTTTCAAAACAAGATTTATTTTCTTTTAAATTTCGCCGGCTCTGCATTGTTCCATTAAGCAGTTAATCCATCAATGTAAAATAAACTTCTGGGCGAAATTATACAGTGCAGTAAGAAAATATATAACATTCCTTCCACATTTTTTTCAAAATATTCATCTATGAACATTTTAAGTGCTTTTCTTCCTCCACACAGCCACGTCAATTGTACAACACATTTACTTAATATATCATGAAAGAAAAATCAATCAATGATACAGAACAACCCATGTGAAAGTAATAATAATAATAATAATAATAATAATAATAATAATAATATCAATATCAAATGTGACATCCTTTTTCTCTTCAAGCTGGGCGCATGTATCTACCTTGTTAATTCTCTGCAATGGACACTTTTCTTAATGTAAACTAAGTTAGCCTCCAAACTTAGATATAATAGTGAATCAGGTCAGAATACGATTTGCATAAAAATGATTTCTTTTTCTTCTTTTTTCTTCTACTGAATATGCCGCTCGTCTACACATACTGAGACGCGTCGATCACCCGAACGTGGAGTAATGGTTAGAGCTAGAACTTTTACGACTGAGCATTGAGCCCGAACCTCACCAGTTTCTCTATAATTTCGGTCTTACGCCACATCTAAGCCACACTTAGAAAATCACCATTCCGAGACGCGTGATTACATAACTTATGACCAGAAAAGAATTTAACTTTCGCGTACTTTTGTTAACTTTCAAAGTTTTCTGCACGTCTTAGACTCACCATCACACTACTGACTTATAGCACCACGGTGATATTCTTCGCCTCATCAGTTGAACATTAACTTTTTCTCCTTCCTTTTTGTTCTTTTACTCTTTATTTCTTTTCATTTTTTAATTTATTTATTCGTTCATTCAAGCGCCAATCACAATCCACATACTGGCCAACTAAAGAAGTGATTTCCTTCAGATATCCTGCACCTCTTTTCTTTTTTCTTTTTTTTTAGTGAGTTTATTATCGACTTCGTTGCATCGACCATTGTTCAATAAAGCGAGGATTAATTTTCTACGTGTCAGTCTTACTCTTAGGATTTTCTTCTTACCTACAATATTATTACTGCCACTAAAGTCAATTTCCATTATTATCGTTAGTATTTTTGTTGTCAGTTGTTAAGCTGAGGTGGTGATATCCGTATGAACAGTGTTTGTACAAAGTCAAAATAATTGAGTGAACATTTGAAAATATGGTCGTTGTTCTGAGGCATCTACACTTTTTTGTTTTTCTTTATTTTCCTCGTGTGATATTTCAGTCAGCAAATAGTAAGATGACAAACACAACAGCATATCGTATTTTCTGTTACCATAGTAACCCTAGGGTTGTCCTGGGAACCTTCTTTCTCTATGTCATTATTGTCCCAACCACATCTCGCTGTCCAGTCTCCACTTTCAAATTTGTACTAAACAGTGATTTGTTCGGCGTGATAAAGATGTTCGTTGTTGTCAAGGATTCGTCACGTGACGCTGGTGTTATGTTTGGAGGTGGAAGCTAAAGCCAAGTGAACGGTCCAGGACACACAAAGCCAACCTAGTCACTCCTCGTCTCTTTCGACAACTCTCTCCAACACACATACCCATACACATTTGCACAGAGAATAATCACTATTCATTTTCCTGCTTGCCTCGTCTCTTTTTACTCGACTAATAAATTCTTTCTCTTTTTTCCATGACAGATTTGCAATTGGAAAGAAAGACAGCTTGATTCATCTGCTAGTGTCACGTATCCCGTTGTTCACATATGACAGTTAGCCAAGAGGGAGACAAAGAGAAGTTATCATTGGAGAAAAAGAATGCTAATTCAAAGATGGCTTCGTCCCCACCAGTATCACTAACCCCCTCTCAAAAACAAAACAAAACAAAAACATTATATCCCGTTGTGTTAGAGGACAACTTGACACTAAGAAGGACTCTCAGATGTTGTAGGCGTTCACATGAAAATAGGAAAAATTATTCTTTATTTACACATCAACGACAAAATAGGATGCTGTAAATATCTAAGTTTACTGTATATCCCTAAAACTGAAAAATGATTCTTCGAAAGTAATTACTTCAAAATATTATCACAAACAAATAAGAAATGTAACAAATTTAAAATTAATAAATGCAATTATGTATTTATTGTGTTTCAGGTTGTTTATGCATAACCATAAGCAATAATCTATATTTTGATTTGATGTGAACTGAATAATGTAAGGATTTTTATATAATTTCTATAATAGATATTCATGCATTTGATGGGAAAGCGTTCTTACAAAGTGTCCAACTCTTGTTTAATACACTTAAAACAATAACATATGTTAGTTAAGGGATCGAGTATGTTCACAGCACGTTGCAGTATTTCAGTCAGATAACAGAGACGGAAAACGCAACACCAAAATTCGAAAGGCTACAAAAGTGTTTTGTAAAAGTGTTTTGTAAAAGTTAAGCAAAGTATTAAAAGTAGGTATCGCCACTAAATCGCTAAGAAACAATATAGTATGAATAAAAAAAAGCCCCAAACTTAATAAAAACGAACTTTTTCCATCAAATTCTTTATTTTATTATTAAGATAGAAAGATCAAAGTATTTTTTAATTATTTTTAAGAATTTTTAATCCTAACACATTTGAAATTTTGGTAAAAAATCTTGTTTTGATTTTAGTTAGCGGGTAATCAAATCGTTGCTAGAGTTTACAATGGAGATGTAATATTACGTAACTCAGTTTGTTTTTTCGGTGAAAAACACATTAATTTAGAAATTCTTGCAAAAATCAAATAATTGTCAGATTTTAATGAAACTTTCTGGACTTATTCAAATACGGTTTAAATTATTTTTTAAATTATTATTTTTTTTTAAATTTGGTAAAAGTAGTTTTTTTTACATCTGTTACCTCCCTCCACGTAAATTCATGAATTTTCAAGAAATTAAATTTTGTAGGCAAAATTGGTTTTACTAGTTAAACGCAGGACTCATTGGAGAATTTAAATCATCTAATATTTTTTCAACAATTTGGCCCTTTTCCTGAAATTTTGCTCCTAATAGTAAAATTAAAAAAATGCAATAAAACTATGATATTATTTAATTAGCTATTAATTGCTTTGATAAATTTATATAAATTAAGAACATCATAGACTGAAGAAAAAGTAATTTCGATTAATAATGATTTTTTTTAAATAATTGTTTTCATTTTAATTATAATAATTTATAAATTTAAAAAAATATTTTTAAAATATTTCAATGACTTGTAGGCGTTAGGCCATTAAGTTATTAAATGACGACTATATTAATTAATGAAAATTGAAAAGTTTTATATAAATCATCGAGCCTTCGTATTAAAAAAAAAATTGTGTATTTGAAGTTTTTTGTATGGTAATTTCTGAGTGTACATTAAAAGGTCATGTGTTTTACGGTTTCTTTCCCTAACAGGAAATTATGTCAATTGTGATCATTTTAGACATTAGCTTTTCTCGCATCTGGCTGTCATCACAAGTCAAATCATACGTGAACGGTCAGAAAGTTCAACTCTGTGTTTAAAAAATAGTTTTATTCTAAATTTCATGCTATAAATAAGTAATACTTGTGTAAATCAGATTAATTTAACATTAAATTTGCTAATTTTTAAAAAATAATATGTCACATATTTATTTTTGCAAGATTTTTAAAACCGAGAAGTAACTTTTGTTTACAAATGTGTCGATTGCTCAAAAATGGCCGAAAAGTTTTAAAAGATTTTTAAAAATCTAAAAATATAATATAATTTCTGTTTGAAATACACCATAATATTTTGCTTACTGGAAATAGTAAATTTAATCATTTAGCTTTCAATTAAAACTAAAATAAAAGTTTCAAGAAAACTTTTTGTTTTAAATAATTCAATTTAAAAGTTAGTTATTGAAAATGTGTAGAGTACCTAATTAAAAGGAAATAAAGGATAGAGAAAAACGACAAATAACCTAACGATTGATTGGCAGAACAGGGATTGGGAGAGATAGCAAAAATACAAACATTACTAAAAGCTACAAAGGTCGAAATGTTTTGGAGGGCCATGATCACTCACATCTTGATGGACACGACAAATAGAAGAAGAAAGAGGAGGAGGAGGAGGAGGAGGAGGAGGAGGAGGGGACTGGAATGCTTGCTAACTTCTATTTCACTTCAGTCATTAATGCTTAATAATGGTATTCTTCACCATAGCTGAATAAAAGATTACCAAAAAATCTATACGGTTTCGAAAAGAAATAATATTTCAGATATAAGCTTTTCTATGACTATTCTATCTGGTTAGGTAATTTCTTAATCATTTTGGAAAATCCTTGTTTATTTATTCATTGTATTGACTGTCACTTTTAGCGTAACAGTACATTTTTGTTAAAAACCTTTTCTACATGCTCCATAGACTGGGTTGGTAAAATATCCATTGAGCAATTGAGATTGATAACAATCATATAAAATCATCGTTTTTATGGAATTACAAATCAGTTAAGTGGGAAAAACATACTGCAACATGGAACAAGTGAAATGAACCATTACTACGTGTCGTCATCCAAAGAAGATGGTTTGTAAAAAATGGGGTTGAAGTTGCGTTTCCGCCAAAGACACATGATTGTTTCAAACACTTACTGAACGACAAACAGTATGAATTAGAATTAGAATTAAGGGTCATTTTGCTCTCAACTCTTGTGATTGATGAATTTTTCTTTAACCAAATAAGATGATTGTCCCGTTGATTTAAATTTTATTTACATTTCCAGTTTAATTCAAGAAAAATGTCGTAGATATTACACGGGTGTCAAAATCCTCCGACAATGAATTTCCAACCTTTTCAAAATTATGTTTTTTTAACTTCTTATTTAAAAAATAATGTTATATATTTTGGTTGTTCTTCTAAGTATTAAACCTGTTTGTGTAAACAAACTAGAATTAGATGTCGTTGAAAAATAAATATATTCTACAGTAAAGAGAGAAGCTGGATTTCAGTTATGAATGAAAGAAGACAAAAGTTTTCTGTCTAATGATGCAAATATGTTCAGTCGATGACGATTTTTATTTTTATTAATGTTACTTGGTTCATTTTATTTAGTGACATACCAACACCTATATGGGTTATTTAATGCCGAAACCTAAATAATTTGAACACAATTTATGCCTTTAACTACGCTTAAAACTTATTGTTTGTCATTTTTCTATAAATGTATTGTTGGTCATTATACTATAAAATGTATTGTTGGTAATTTTACTATAAACAAATATTGTTGGTATTTTTTTATATTAAAATTTATTGCTGGGATTTTTACTAAAAATGTATTTTTGTATATTTTCATAGTATTTTACTTGATGTTCAGTATTTGTTCATAGCTGGGACCCTATCAAGTGCCACCACCACGGGTCAGGGTGAATCTGGAAACAATAACAATTAAGAAATTAAGAGATTGTTCAACGCTCTTCATAACCTCATAAACTCCAATCTCCGAATTAGAGGCTTTGCTGCCGGATGCATTTTATTGTCATACCCAGGACTGTATGGTCAGTGAAAATGAAAAATATATTCTACATTTGTCTAAATAAATACATATATTATCCACATTTTTTAGTTTAAGAAAAGTTTGTGAAATTAATTATTAAATAAATATGGTAACTCTGTAGTGATAGAAAAATAAAAGTTTACTATTTAAAAAAAAAGAAAAGGAAAATTAATAGTTGGCAAATCATTTTTAGTTTTCCATAAAAAATTAAAAAAACAAATAAATAAGGAAAAAGAGGTTAAAATTCATCCCTTCTAAATGTAGGTGAAGAAAAAGGGATGGTTAAATTAGTCACATCTGTGAACCAATCAGAAATCAAGAAACAATTCTGGAATTAATTTCTTTGTCTCGAAAAAGCGTAAAACGGACAAAGACGACCAGCCAAAGGAACGAGAGAGTCGATGAAATAATTTCGTCCGTTTTCTCATGCTCTACACTTTCAAACACCTAAAAATCTCACAGACAGTCGAAAGGATTACTACTATCAACGAGATACTTGCATACATATGCAAACATTTACAAGGACTCTCTTCTCTCTCTATTGTATGCTAAAGGATTGAGACGTTCAACACGAGAACTTTCTGATAAGAGCTTATGAACTATTTAAATTTTATTTTAAGTGTATAAAATTTTATCAGTACATGCTAAATATATCTTTGTACGAATTAACTTTGAAAGCATTTTTGAAAGACCAAACGTTGGTGTCTATTTGGTTGGGTTAAGAACGTTATCTGGGCTTATGTTTTTACAAGTAATTACACCTGTAAACACATAACCCATAAGTAAACAACACAACTCCAACGTCTTAATAACCGCGATTAAAGCAGTAGATATTCCATTTGATTATTTAATTAGTATAAAAGACAGAGAACTTCATATTCATATTTTAAAATATTTATTCATATTCATATTTTAAAACATTTTACATAAAGTTCAGTTGACTACCAATCAATTTTCAAATGTTTTTCTACTTTCCATTAGTAGATAATACTTCAGTGTAAAATACACAAAATGTGCTGTCAACTAAAAAATCATCGTTTTATACACAACGATGATTATTGCAATTACAGAACTTCAGATTCCTTTCATTATTTAATAGATGTTCGATGTTTCAAAATTTTCAATATTTTTTGTTGCTTTTTTGAAAATGAGTTCAAACCTAAACATAATCTGACGTATTCAAGTATTCTTAAGGATAATAAACCTTAATTACAATCGGATGAAAAGTTAACTAATGCGATGGATAAATTGAACAGAGTGCGATGGATAAATTGTCGTCTAAATTACGCAAAAATACTTATTACGTCTACCGCTCAAAAAAAAAAAAATGACACATACATTTGGTGTCTAAAATAGTTAATTATAGAAGTATCCAATATATATCCAAATCAGTGAATGACGGAATGTATATCCGACTAGTAGAAGCTTTTTAACTGCGTTTTAGCTATACACAAATTGACTTTTTCATGTTGTCGACTTAGTTGTCAGGTGTGACTCTTCCGTGAACCCAAACAGGTGTAAATCTGTGGACTTTAGTAAAGCTAAGGTGTGCAGCAATGTTCTTTGGTTAACTTTCTGGTCTTTAATCTGCTTTGAGGCTTTGCACTGTCATGATGCAAATGCACATCACTCATTTAGCTCGAAGAAGTTCGTTCAAAATTTTGACGATATGTTCACGTAAGATTTTATAGATTCTATTAAGGTTTCAAAACAGAGTATGGAATACAATGGAAGGGCTACTTTAAACATCTTTCTGGGTAATTCTAGGTGATACCAATCCTTGATTTTCTGGTTCATTACGATGAACTAAAAAGACAATTCTTGAAGCTCTTGGAGAGCAGTCACCCTTTGCTCCTTCATGGGTTCTAACAGCATTAGGGAAATCCACTTTGCATAGTCATTTGAATAATCGCAAAACTACACTTACATTGCAGGCACTATAATTACTCATTTGAAGACACAACAGGTTTTTAAGACTGAGAATATTCATTCTGTAAGCTATAATAAGAGCATCAACCTGTTTTCTACTTGGCAGCAACTGGCCTACCACTGCGGAACTTTTCACTAAAGGAAAGTCAGTGAATTCAGGCGTGATTTTAAAATTAATTAAAACAAGGTTTAATTTTCTACCGACTCTAGTATATCGTTATCGTACCACCGAAGTATTACCTACCCAACATCAGAATGTCACATCTGCATAATTTCAGAGTTGTATGGATTGTTTTAAACATTTTTAACGTAGCTTCCCCGTGCCTTTTCTATAAATGCTTCCATAGCAATTCCGCTTTCGTAACTCAATTTCATGAATTATATTAGCAGTTAGGTTTCAACATTTTACCGTTGAAATGACTAGGTGAAACCGTAAGTTCTACACTAATAGTTTTTCCTCTCGTACTTTCCGCATGTAGAACTCTTTTCCAGTAGGAACTACGACCTTTCAATTGTCATTTCTGTTACCTTGAATTATGCTCTTTCTTTTATTTTTCTCTCTCATTAATAATGTTTTTTTAGTTTCTTACACTCTTCTAATTTTTACGGAGCAATATTCAAGTAATCGTTCTGAACAAAATTTTTGTCTCTGTCTGAATTTCTAATAATTATCATTATTAACACTATTTACATGCGAACGGTTGTCCTTAGGTTTGTGGTTGTTGTTACCACAACGTTTCAGCCGATGTATATGCCAAACTTTATCTAGTGTACATCGATCCAATTAACGTACATGGAATTTCGAACTGCTTTCTTTATTCCATGTCTAAGGATATGTCTAGTTTAATTTTTATTTTTAGTACTACTTAGTCATTGCTCGCCCCGTTTCTTTAGTCGATCTTACGTAAAAATAATAAAGCAAAACAAAGGAAAGCAGCAAATGTAACAAAAACAGAAGGTTCTTTCAGTGAATAACAAAAAGAATACCGAATTAGCCTACGAAACAATGGCCTACTGGGTTACGGCGTTGTTTCGTGGATTTACTGATATAGTAATTGTGAGTTCACTCCTTGATCCAGGCATTGATTTTGAATTCATTGGAAACGAAGCAAACAATAACTGAGCAGTATCAAAAAAAGAACGAAACAAAATAACCCTAGACCTGTTTAAGTAAACTTCAAAATTCCCTATAGGTTACCCTGTTCGACATCCAGGTCTGAGGGCGTAATTGCGAAAATGTGATAGCAACACCAAAGATGAGTACAATAGTCCATAAGCAAATAATGTAAATCTGTGCCGTTTACTGAAAAAAAACCCTCTACCCCAGATAAATTGACACTTTCATAAAAGTAAACAAATTAATTACATAGTAAGGATTACTGAGGTGGCTTTGATTTGAATAAGAACGTATTGACCAACGATAAGAATAAATAAGTAATAGGAATTTTCAAATTTTAAAATACTTTCGATAAAATATTGATCTAAGAGAATTCATTTCTTTGCCAATTCAATAGAAGAAAATATCTTTGCATTAATGCTTTCAATCTTGCTTATCAAAGAATATATCGATAAAATACAGAGAAAAATACAATTAAACTTTTCATATCAATGACTTATTCTGAAAAGAGCAACCTATTTAAATGTTTTACACAATTCAAATTATTCGAACTATTTTCCTCGTTTTTGGTTGCCATTTGTAAGACGTTTCGGTCGTTGTACGCTCCGGTCTTCTTCGGGTACTAGGAATTTCGAACCGAACCCTTTATTAAGATCCCTGAGGTAAAATGTTTTGTTTCGAGTTTTATTCTTATTATATTAAATTGTATTTTGGCTGCGCCTGTTTTGTTTGCCTTGATGTAATGAAAAAAATAGGTGGGTATAAAAGCATTGTTATTGTAATTTAGGCGTGGAAAATTTGAGTTGACTTATTAAATCACTTAATTAATATGCTGCATCAGGTGAAGTATATGCTTTTATTTCACAATCAATTGTTTCGTTGACATCATTTCACAATTTCTCATTGAGAAATATCTGGTAAATACACAATATTAATTTCATTCTGTAAAATGGTTTAATTCACAGTTTTATTTACAGTAGCATTCTTGTGTAATTATAGATCAAAAAATGACTGAAAAGGAAAAGCGAATAATTTTATTTTTTTTATTTTTCACCCCAAGCAAGGCAATGCTGCCACTGGTGCGCAATGGAGAGGGTTACAGTAAGAGGAGACGGATGACAGAAAAGAAAATAGGATAGGTGATGTAGAACGGATATGAAAAAGGTGGGAATCATGAAGATAGAAGATAATCAATTAACGGTGCATTTAAACATTTGGAGATTGTAGCTATCAGGGAAACAAGTATTGAAAAGGGAAGTGCGAGGAAAGAAACTCATTAACTGGAATTGGTGATTATATTTGCTTGTTTTGACGGTTAAACGGTGTGACCTAATCGCCAATCTAGTTGCACGGATAAAATGATGAGGGTGGGGCACCAGGGAATAAAGCTTGTCAGTGCAGAAGCCGTGAATATACTTGCAGAAAAAACAGAGAGAACCAACCTTTCGTCAGTGAGTGACTGAAGGCAAGCAGCCAAATCGAAACCAATTACATTGCAGATCCTCCTTTGGATATTGTCAAGAACCCGAGATGATCAACAGGAGCACCTGACCAGATATGGCAACAGTACTCAATGAACGGACGAATGGTAGATATATGTAAATGTGCCAGATGAATTCGGATGAGAAAAACTTCTTAGATTGGTATAGTGACTGAACCTTCTTAGCAGTAGATGTAGCTATTTATTCAATGTATTTATTTCACTTGAGATCAGCTAAGAGAGAGAGAGAGGTCGAGGGGGCGCAGTGTATTGCTTTCAGGGAGATTAGTGTGATCCATATTAACGGAAGGTAGGAAAGCTTCTTTCTGGTGGTTAAATAAGAGCAGTTTCGTTTTGGAAGTATTAAATTTTAAAATGCAACAGATTCAATTCGATAAACTATTCATTTAAACTAAACGGTTTTCAGTTGAAGAGTAATGATTATTTAATGAAAATATGAATTCTCAGATGTTTTCTGATAAAATTCTCTTTCAATTAGAACGAGAAAAGCTAACAAACTCTGGTCAAATAAAGAATTGTTTGTTGGCGTCCGTATTATATTTTGATATCTTCACAACCAACAAGTAATTTATTTGCAATAATTCAAACATTTTTGGTAAAATGTTTTCCCAAATAATGTTACGCTCTGGTGTTTTATTAATGATTTAATTAACCCCTGAAAAGTAGTTATTTAAAATGAATGGATAGTGATTGGTCATGCTTGTGAAATACTTAATTTTGTTAAATAATTCAGCAACTTGAGATACTCAGAATATTAACAAAATTCTTTGAAGATGGTAAACAGAAAGAAAAAAAGCGTTTGCTTTAAAAATGTTACAATAATACTTAAAAGAAAAGAGTTTATTGCTTTGAATAGTCAATAAAAATCGATAATCTTATGAAAATATTTTTGAATAATCATGAATATTGGAAATATATTTAGACAACCTTATGTCCGTTAGACTAAAAGAAACTGTGTATTTTCTGCCATTTTAACTTAGATTTTATTGACACAGTTTCATTATTTCTCGGTTTAATGTGTCTGTTATTTATTTCTGTGAGAATCTTCATGAATATTTTCTGCATTCCTTTATATGCGTATTCATTTGTCTTTCTTCACTGCTAATTGTTCTGTTTAATTTGCAGACTTTTAAGTCAGAAGTCAAGTTCTTTTAAAGATTTAATTTGCATCACTTGCAAGTATCTGGTTTGTTACTTTGAAGAGTATTCAATATTTCTAGCTCCTGTAGTCCTTTTATGAAAGCTTATTTTAAAAAGAACAAGTAGATTGGTTTTAGGTTGTTTTTATATCAATTTTCTTCCTTTATGCAAGTCTTTGCTACAACAGAATATTTCCTTTAGATAATAAAAGAAGCATTTGCTAGAAAAGAAACAAATGAAAACTGGATTTCTTCTGTTGACGACCATGACGCTAAAAACCACAACTTGGCATTTATCAGACATATTGTTATTATAATAATCATTTGTCACCATATTTCGATTTCTGCCATGGTCGTACTATCTACCAAGTCTGCGAGAAGACCTAACACAGGTTGTGTTGTGTTGTTATGGCTCCATTTCATGTTGTTTCTATCTCCCCTAACATCCCTAGCCTTACATAGACAAGTTCTCCTTAGTGTGTGGGCTGTACTTAACCATACAATTTTTGTATATCTCTTAAGCTTGGGTTTCTAAGGATTCTTTCAATGTGTTGTTTTGTTCCTTTTTTTATCATTCCAGGTGCATCTACTATTACTGGCACTATTCTTGTTTTCAATTTCCACATTTATTTTATTTCAATTTCCAGGTCTTTATATTTTGACAGTTTTTCGAATTCCTTGTTTGTTATGTTGGACAAGCCATATCAATTAATAGGCAAGTTTTTTCTTTCTGGTTATTAACAATAATGTCCGATCTATTTGCTTCAATTTTTCTGTCTGTGTAGATGGTGTAATCTCATAGTATGGTAACATCTATTTCTGTAACCGGTGCTGAAACCAGTTCCTGAAAAATTTCCAATTGTGTGCTTTTTTCAGTGCAGATTTAACATCCTCTTCTGTTCTGGTTTATTTTTGATTCGTTCTATCTCTTGTGCAATCCAATTTACTTCTTTCTTATGTTCCTTAGGGCAAGCCCATATTTTTTTCCAGAACTGTAAAACTTCTTCCATATTGGAGGGGACTGACACTTCAAATCTTTTTTTGTACCTATTTCCCTGTAAAATTTCTTTGCATCGGTTGGAAAAATCTTGTTTTGTTTGTAGAATCTTGATCTTTTCTCATAGCGTTTTATTCTTTGAGCCTTCAGTTGTATTGCTTATTTTATTCTTTCCTTAGTTGATAGGACTTCATTTTCATTTCTAATGTTGTATTTCCTTTCGACTCTTCTGCCTTTTCTAGTTCTTACATGTTTCCTCTTGTCAGTTCATCGAGAACTGATAGTTCACTTCTAAGTTGTTCGATTTCTTTTTCTATTTTTCTTTTCCAAGATGGATCTTCATGTCTGCGAGACTACCTTGTTTTTAATTTGATGTTCAATTTTTTTTGTTGCTGCTATTGCTGATGCATATATTGCTTCATTGAGATTTATATGCGTGTCATCTTCATCCAAAATTAATTTGAGTGCTACATTGTAAAGCTTAATAGTTTCGAGGTTATGCTTTGTTGGTTGTAATTTTGGGAGTTGCTCTCGTTCCTCCATTGCAATATTTTGTATTTGACTTATATGGTTCTTGATTTCTTCCTTGGCTTCTTGTATACTGTTCTTGTTTTCCGTAAAATAATTCTGTTTAATGTGTTTTGAACTTGTTTTATTGTCATTTTGTAACTGACTCAGGTCACACCTTTCCAGCACTTCTAAACTTACAGCATTATCTTTACAGTAATTTGTGTGTATCACGGTTTCTACATTATGACCTGTGGCTTGTGCGATGTTACTACTTTTTATTTCTGATTCCGGTTCCCTTTCATGTTTTGTTGATTCGTCTATTCTGGTTGCAATTCTTTTTATCTCATTAATTTCAGCCTCTGCCAATCGGTTATTTCGTATGATGCATCTTCGTACATTGGCTAATTTATTTTCATCAATGTACTTTCTATTTGTTTGTCCAAACTTTTCTTGCCAAATATCAAGTTTGGCGAGTGATGTTTTTTGAGTAACGCTTCATGAAATGCAGTTATAACGACTTTGTATTCTTAACGAGACCATTTTATTTTTTCTTTCTTTAAATATACGGTTATAGATATAGCTGGAGAATTTACATGGTCATCATTAGGATTAGCTTGGTTGTGGGGACCTAAAAATTCATTCTTTGTGTAAGAGTTTGTTCCTATGGCAAATTTTTAGACCTAAGGTAGGTTCTCTCCTGAAAGACGGGCTCTCTGTTTATCCACTGAAAGGGCCATACTGGACTTTTTATTTCTATTTGTATTTCTCATATTTTTCCCACGAGTGACCAAGGGTCCAAAAGTCCACCCAAAGTTGCCCGGCACGTTGGATAACGGTCTTTTACAAACAGGGTCACGAAGCCTGTAGGGGATCGTTTGTGACCTCATAACGCAGTAGCCATTCACTATTCGGCACGATTAGCACCTTGAGTTGCGGGCTGTTGTTCGGAGTTTTCCTTCAACTAAATGGGTTGCCAAGCGACAGCTGACAGAGACGCGAATGGAATTCAAAGAGAAACACTCTGGTTTTAAAAAAATATATATGGGTGTAGCAGCCGCTTCACTACACTAGAGTATTTTGTTAAAAAAAAAAAAAAGAAAAATCATTTTTGCTACTATCACTAGTCCTTGTAACAAAAATAATTGTTAAGAAAAAAAAATCGATGGAAAAGAAAACGTTGACATACGTTTAAGTTTATTAGTGCTGTGAGATTTAAAATAAAAATAATAATTTGTTCGTCCACTGTATATTCAGTTGTTTTTTCATTAAAATCGTCGAAAATAGAGCTATCAAAATAAAATGAATTAAATAAGTAAATAAAATGAATAAATAATTAAAAATAAATATGTAAATACATACGTGTTCTTTCTAAAAGAAATATCGTAGAAATTATTATCAAACTGTTTTTCATCGTATTTTTTCCACTTGATTTGCTTTGTTTTTGTTTTTAAGAAAATTATAATAGTTTAAAAAATTATTTCGAAATATCGACAACTAAGGGAAATATGAATAATAAGAAAACTGATGAGTCTATTTATTAGGATCATTTAAAAAAGAAACAGATAAATTAAATAATATATGAAGAAAAATTCATGTTTATGTTAAAATGGTAAAACAGAATTTCATATTGAAAAAATTCAAAGAGAAAGACGCTGTTTAAAAAAAAATCAAACTTGGACGTAACAGCCGCTCACGAAACAAAACATCACTACACTAGAGTATTTTGTTAAAAACAAAATGTAGCTACTATCACTAGTCCTTGTAACAAAAATAATTGTTAAAAAAATAATGGAAAAGAAAAATGTTGACATACGTTTAAGTTTATTAGTGCTGTGAGATTTAAAAATAATAATTTTTTCGTCCACTGTATATTCAGTTATTATTTCAATAAAGTCGTCGAAAATACGTTTAGCAAACTAAACTAAACTAAATTAAAGAAGTAAATAAAATGAATAAATAAATAAAAATAAATATAATTCGTATTTTTTCTAAAAAATATCGTTGAAATTATAATCAAACTGGTTTTCATCGTATTTTCCTGTTGTTTTGTTTTGTTTTTAAGAAAATTATAATAGTTTAAAAAAATTTTATTCAAAATATCGATAACTAAGAGAAATATGAATAATAAGAAAACTGATGATTCTATTTATTAGGATCATTTAAAGAAGAATCAGAAAAATTAAATAATATATGAAGAAAAATTCATGTTTATGTTAAAATGGTAAAACAGAATTTCATATAGAAAAATTCAAAGAGAAAGACGCTGTTTAAAAAAAAAATCAAACTTGGATGTAACAGCCGCTCAACGGAAAAAACATCACTACACTTAGAGAGTGTTTTGTTAAAAGAAAAAAAATGTTGCTACCATCACTAGTCCTTGCAACAAAAATAATTAAGATAAAATAAACAAAAATCAAAATTTAATGGAAAAGAAAATGTTGACATACGTTTGAGTTTAAAATCAAAAATAATAATTTGTTCGCCCACTGTATATTCTGTAATTCTTTCATTAAAGTCGTATATTCTTTTATTCTTTCATTAAAGTCGTCGAAAATGAGGTTCTCGAAAAATAAATAAATAAATGAAAGGAATGAATAAATAAAAATAAATAAATACGTATTCTTCTAAGAAAGAATATCGTAGAAATTGTATCAAACTGTTTTTAGTGTTTTTCATCGTATTTTTTCTGCTGTCTTGTTTTATGTTTTGTTTTTAAGATTATCATGTTTTATTTTTTGTTTTTAAGAAAGATTATTTATTATTTATTTTTTGTTTTTAAGAAAGATTATCATAGTTTTTAAAAAAATTCGAAATATCGACAACTAAGGGAAATATGAAAAATAAGAAAACTAGTTGATGAATCTGTTAGGATCATTTAAAGAAGAAACAGATAATTTAAATAATATACGAAGAAAAATTCATGTTTACGCTTAAAATAATAAAACAAAAGTTCATTAGAAAAAAAACGTCACGTTTTAAGGAGCTTCAGAAAAATACGTCATTCTCGTTGTAATTCCAATCGCGTATTATTATTATGTCATTTTTCATCATATTTTTATTTCTGCTTTGGTCTCACTACCAACCAAGTCTGCGGGGAGACCTAAGGCAGGTAGTGGCGTGTTGTTATGGCTCCATTTCATGTTTTTCTATCTTCCCTATCATCTCCAGCATTACATAGATAAAGTTTTCCTTAGTGTGTGGGCTGTACTTAATAAGACAATTTTTTGTATGTCTCTTAAGCTGGGGTTTCCAGGGATTCTTTCAATGTGTTGTTTTGTTCCATTTTTTATCATTCCAAGTGCACCTACTATCACTGGCACAACTCTTGTTTTCAATTTCCACATCTTTTCTATTTCAATTTCCAGGTCTTTATATTTTGACAGTTTTTCAAATTCCTTGATTGCTATGTTACAATCCGCTGGACAAGCCATATCAATTAATAGACAAGTTTTCTCCTTCTGGTTTTTAACAATAATGTCTGGCCTGTTTGCTTCAATTTTTCTGTCTGTGTAGATGGTGTAATCCCATAGAATGGTTACATCTTCTATTTCTGTAACCGGTGCTGGGTGATGTTCATACCAGTGTTTGCCTACAGCTTTTCCATAATGTTTGCATATTGCCCAATGTAAATATTGCCCAACTCTATCGTGGCGATTTTTATATTCATTTGGGGCAAGCACAGAACAGCCTGAGATTAGGTGGTCTATTGTTTCTTGGTGTTTATCACAAAACCTGCATTTTGGATCCATATTATTATGCATAATATTTGCCTGAAAGTTTCTCGTGAAAAGACTTTGGTCTTGTGCTGCAAGAATAAAGCCTTCAGTTTCGGACTTTAATCCAGATGCACGTAACCATCGATGAGTATTAACTTTGTCAACATTGGATTTATTGGCACTTACTGGATATTGGCCATGCAGAGGTTTGTCTTGCCAGCGCTGTTTCATCTGTTCAAGAGCTTTATCTTTGGCTTTCATTTTCATATTCTTTGCCGCAATAGTCGGCTCTTGGTTTCCGTTCTGCTTTTCTACAGAATCTACTAACTGTAAATCTTGTTTGAATTTACTGCCTTCTTTTATTATTGAATATTTTTTCTTTCTTTCTTCATGTTGCCTTACTAATTGTATCATCCAATCCTTTGTTGTTTCTATGTATGTTAGTAAGCCAATAGTTGTTGTCTTGTATGACAATTCCAGCTGAATAAGACCTCTTCCACCTTCTTTACGGGGTATGTATAGACGGTCTACATCAGCCTTTGGATGATGCATCTTATGCTTAGAAAGAAGCTTTCTTGTTTTAGCATTCATTCGCCTGATGTCGTTTAGAGTCCAGTTTAAGATGTTAAAGCTATATTGGACAACTGGGATTGCAAGGCTATTAATGGCCATAACTCTTTTCTGTGAATTTAATTCAGTTTTTAATATCATTCGTAGTCTTCTATAGTACTCTTTACGCACTATTTCTTTCATTTTTTATGATGAATGTTTTCGCTCTCATTTACACCTAGGTATTTATAAGCTTCTTCTGGTTTCAATTCTTTTATTGTTACAGCAGGGTCTAGGCTAATTGAGGATGTTTCTTGTATTGATCCACGTAAAACTGTAGCTTTAGCACATTTATTCAAATTAAATTTCATTCCAATGTCTTCGCTGAAGCATTTTACAGTTTGCAGAAGACCTTCCAGTTCATTATCATTCTTAGCATATAACTTTAAGTCATCCATGTAAAATAGATGGCTTATTTTCTTTTGTCCTATTTTATAACCACATTCTGTCTTATTAAGTTGACTGGTTAGTGCTATTAATGATATGCAGAATAGTAAGGGAGATAAAGAATCACCTTGAAATATACCTCTTTTGATGTTTATTTCATCAGACTTATAGGTTCCATTTATATGATTGAGCTAAAGGGTTGTTTTCCATATAGACATGCACTGTTTGATGAAATTGATGATAACGGGCGATATCTTGTATATATTTAAAGTCTTTAAAATCCAGTCATGTGGCACACTATCGAATGCCTTTCGATAGTCTATCCAGGCTGTACTAAGATTTTTCTTTGTACTGTAGCAGTTTTCCAGGATCATTTTGTTAATCAGCAATTGGTCTTTACAACCATAACAGCCACGTTTGCACCCTTTTTGTTCAAGCGGTATCATGTCATTTCTTTCTAAGAATAAATATGTCTGTTTTGTTAAAATAGATGTTAATAGTTTATATGTTGTCGGAAGACATGTAATTGGTCTGTAGTTTTTCGGGTTTTTTGTGTCACCATTCTTGGGTAGAAGAAATGTAATTCCTTTGGTCATCCATGCAGGAATTTTAGTGGGATCGTTGAAGTTCTTTGGCTAGTTTTTTATGTGCTGCATTTAAATAATATAGCCAAAAGTTAGGAATTTTATCTATGCCTGGGAATTTCCAATTGTGTGTTTTTTTTTAGTGCATATTTAACATCATCTTCTGTAATTCCAGACCATGTCTGTTCGGGTTTATTTTTCATTCGTTCTATCTCTTGCGTAATCCAATGTACTTCCTTGCTAAGTTCTTTAGGGCAAGCCCATATCTTTTCCCAGAACTGTGTGACTTCTTCCATTCTGGGGGGTACTGTCACTTCAATTCTTTTTTTTACCTATTTCCCTGTAAAATCTCTTTGTATCAGTCTGAAAAATCTTGTTTTCTCTGTAAAATCTTGCTCTTTTTTCATAGCGTCTTATTCTTTGAGTCTTCAGTTGGATTTTTTGCTTTATTTTTTCTTTATTTGATAAGACGTCATTTTCATTCTTGATGTTATATTTTTTTACGGCTCTTCTGCTTTTCCTAGTTCTTACATTTATTCCTCTACTCAGTTCATCCAATATTGATAATTCACTTCTAAGTTGTTCTATTTCTTTTTCTATTTTTCTTTTCCAAGGTGGAACTTCACGTCTACGAGACTGCCTTGTTTTTATTTTGATATTTAATTTTTTTGTTGCTGCTGTTGCTGATGCATATATTATTTCGTTAAGATTTGTATGAGGGTCTTCATCCAGTATTGATTTCAGTGCTGCATTGTAGAGTTTAATAGTACGGAGGTGATGTTTTCTTGGTAGTAATTTTGGGAGCTGTTCACGTTCCTCCATTGTAATATTTTGTATTTGACTTAGATGGTTTTTTATTTCTATCTTGGCTTCCTGTATATTGTTCTTATTTTCCGTCAAATAATTATCTTCGATGTGTTCTGAACTCGTTTTATTTTTGTCTTTTAACTGACTCAGATCACACCTTTCCAGCACTTTTAAATTCACAGCATTATCTTCGCAGTGATTTGCGTGTTTCACGGTTTCTACATTATGACCTGTGGCTTGTTTGATGTTATTACTTTTTATTTCTGATTCCGGTTTCTTTTCATAATTTGTTGATTCGTCTCTTCTTGTTACAATTCTTTTAATTTCATTGATTTCAGCGTCTGTCAGTCGGTTATTACGAATAATGTACTTACGTACATTGGCTAATTTATTTTCGTCAATATACTTTCTATTTGCTTGACCAACTTTTTCACGCCAACTGTCATATGTTTGGCGAGTCACGTTTTTTTGAGGTTTGAGTAACGCTTCATGAAATGCAGTCATAACGACTTTGTACTCCTCACGAGACCATTTTATTTTTTCTTTCTTTAAATATACGGTTGTAGATCTAGCTGGTGAATTTTCAGGACCAACGTAAGGATTATCCTGGTTGTGGGGACCTGAAGATTCATTCTTTGTGTAGGAGTTTGTTCCTATGGCAGATTTTTCGACCTCAGGTAGGTTCCCTCCTGAAGGACGGGCTCCCTGTTTATCCACTGGAAGAGCCATACTGGACTTTTTATTTCTATTTGTATTTTTCATGTTTTTCCCACGAGTGACGCACGGGTCCAAAAGTCCACCCAAAGTTGCCCGGCGCGTTGGGTAACGGTCTTTTACAAACAGGGTCCCGAAGCCTGTAGGGGATCGTTTGTGACCTCATAACGCAGTAGCCATTCACTCCTCGGCACGATTAACACCTTGAGTTGCGGGTTGTTGTTCGGAGTTTTCCTTCTCCTAAATGGGCTGCCAAGCAACATCTGACATATACGCGATTGGAATTCAAGGAGAAAGACGCTGGTTAAAAAAAAAAAACTTTGGCCTAGCAACGGCTCAACGAAACAACACATCAATACTAGAGTATTTTGTTAAAAAAAAAAAAAAAAAAATTATGAAATATCGACAGCTAAAGGAAATATAATACGGATGATTTTATTTAGGTTCATTTAAAGAGCAAATAGATAAATTAATTAAAATAAAACAGAATTTCATAAAAAAAAAATCCTGTTTATATTAAAACAGAATTTCATATTGAGAAAAGGAAAAATTCAAATAGAGAGACGCTGGTTGAAAAAAAAAACAAAAAAAAACAAACATACTTGGGCGTAACGGTTGATCAACGGAAAAAAAAAAATGTAATAATTTGTTCGTCCACTCTATCATTTATTTTTTCAATAAAGTCGCTGGTCAAAAATAGGGTTATCAGAATAAGATAAATTAAATAAGTAAATTAAATCAATAGATAAATAAAAATAAATATATCAATAAATACGTAGACTTTCTATAAAATAATACCATATAAATTGTTTTTCATCGGATTTAATTTATTTTCTTGTTTTGTTTTGTTTTTAAGAAAATTATAATAGTTAAAAAAAAAAAATTTCGATAATATCTAAAGAAAAAAATCCTGTTTATATTAAAACAGAATTTCATATTGAGAAAAAGAAAAATTCAAAGAGAGAGACGCTGGTTGAAAAAACAAACAAACTTGGACGTAACGGCCGTTCAACGGAAAAAAAAAACATCACTGCACTTAGAGAGTATTGTTAAATTAAAAAAAAACAATTGTTGCTACTATTAACCTTTGTCCTTGCAAAAAAAAAAAAAAAAAAAAATTCAAAATTTTTTTTTCAATAGGAAGAAAAAAAATGGACATACCTTTGAGTTTACTACCGTAACATTTAAAAATAATAATTTGTTCGCCCACTGTATTCTGTGTTATTCTTTCATTAAATCCAACGAGAATAAAATTATCGAAAAATAAATAAATATATAAAATGAACGAACAAATATAATAAATTATTACATATTCTTTCTAAGAAAGAATATCGTAGATCGTACTTTTTTTTAGTGTTTTTCGTCGTATTTTTTTTCTTATTCTTTTCGTTGTCTTGCTTTAGAAAACTAGTTAATAAATCTATTTAAGGATCATTAACAGAAGAAACATACAATTTGAATTATATACGAAGAAAAAATTAATGTTTATGTTTAAAATAGTGAAATTAAAAATTAATGTTTACGTTTAAAAAATTTCTAAAATTTTTTTTTTTTTAATAGGAAAGAAAAAGTGGACATACCTTTGAGTTTACTACCGTAAAATTTAAAAATAATTTGTTGGCCCACTGTATTCTGTGTTATTCTTTCATTAAATCCAACGAGAGTAAGATTATCGAAAAATAAATAAATATATAAAATGAACGAACAAATATAAAGAAATTATTACATATTCTTTCTAAGAAAGAATATCGTAGATCGAACAGATTTTAGTGCTTTTCGTCGTATTTTTTTTTCTTTCGTTGTCTTGCTTTTCGTCGTATTTTTTTTTCCTTTTTTCCGTTGTCTTGCTTTAGAAAACTAGTTAATAAATCTATTTAAGGATCATTAAAAGAAGAAACATACAAATAAAATCATATACGAAGGGAAAAATTAATGTTTATGTTTAATATAGTGAAATGGAAAATTAATGTTTACGTGGAAAAAAAAACGTTACGTTACGTTACGTTTTCAGGAGCCTCAGAAAAGCACGTCATTCTCGTTCCTTCCTTTGATTTCTGTTGTATACACATTTCTTTCCGGGTGTCAATCAGACTTAATGATTTTTTGCAATAATAAAACATGAAAAAATAAGATCACACATAGTTTGCATAGATAAAGTTCTTCGTAATGTGTGAGCTGTACTTTTGAATACATTTTTTTTATTTCTTCAGTGCATGGACTACCGGATTCCCTTCAGTGAGTCTATCGGAACATTTTTCAATCACTCTGAAGACTCCAACTACAACTGGAATTATTGATGACCTCATGTGACACATTTCATAGATTTCTACTTCAATTTCCTTGTATGTTAATAGTTTTTTGAAGGTCTTCAAAGATACTTTAAAGTCTGCAGGAACTGCCTTGCTAGTAAGAAAGTATATTCTGTTTTGTTGTCTTTAATCACGATGTCTGGCGATCAGCTTTGATGTGTGTGCATGCATTGTAAAGTCTTATTTAACCGGGTCTGGATAATGTTCCTATGATTTACTTGCTGTTTTCTTCCTGTAAAAGTTACATATTTTCCAGTAGAAATATTGGTACACTCTATCATGCTGAGTTTTATATTCAGTGGGTACTAACACTATGCGACCCGATACAAGATGATCAATTGTTTCTGGATATTTATCACAGAATATGCATTTCGGCTTAACACAATTTTTCAGCATTTCTAGTTAGCAAGCATTGGCTCTCTGCAGCGGGAATAAAACCTTTGGTTTCAACTTTTAACCCTGTACAGTATAACCACTGATGGATACAAGGGTTTGTCTACATTAGCTTGTTTGGTACGAGTAGAGTATTGACCACGAAGAGTCTTTCTATCGCTTCTGCATTTGGTATATAGCATTTGTTTTTTTATTTCTATGTTTTAGTTCTTTGCCGCTGTACTAGGTGTATTATGGCTTATTTGTACTTATTTGTTTATTTGCACTTGTTCATCCACTTCATCTCTTCTGAATTTGTTGACTTACTTTATTACTGAATAAATTTTCTCGTGTCTTTCACATTTTAGGCACAGATTATCATCCATTCTTCTGTAGTTTCAAGGTATCCTTGAAGAGCAATATTTTGTAAGACAGTTCTAGTTGAACTGACCATTTGCCTCCTTCTGATCTGGACACATGCAGCCGATCAACATTAGCCTGAAGATAATGCATGCAATGACAGGTGAAAAGCTACATATCAGCTATAGTCCAATTAAGAATGTTGAAACTGTATTGCACCACAGGGACAGCCAAAGTGTTTATGGCTGATATTCTCTTTTGTGAATTCAATTCGGTATTTAACACCTGTCGTATTTTTCCCTTACTTTTCTCCTTCATTTGGATATGTTGTATTCCATTTCCTTCACTGACTCCTAGGTATCTATAGGCTTCATCTTGTTTCATTTCCCTAATTTTTGTGATAAAATCTCGACCTATTAACGGTGATTCTATAATTCTCCCTTTTTTTGCATGTTACTTTTGCACATTTATCTAATGAGAAATCTATGCCGATATCATCACTGAAACATTTTACAGTATTGAGGATGATCTTCAACTCATTGTCGTGTTTGGTAAAGTATTTGATATCATCCATGTAGAATCGGTATTTTAAAACTTTCTTTTTTACTTTATATTCATAGCTATAATTATTCATGCGAAAGAGGGATTAAGGACAGACAAAAAAATAAGAGCAACGGGGAGTTTTCTTGAAAGTTTCGTCTTTGACAACTGGAAGTGGCAGCACCTTTGATGTGATTTAAGTAAATTATGGTTTTTCCATGGTTCTATGCAATATTTAAGGAAAATTCATCTAGGAGACTTTGTACATTTCCAAAGCCTTAAGGATCCAAGATTGTGGCACACTATCAAAGGCTTTGTGGCAATCTATCCAAGCTGTGTTGAGATTTCTACCTTGAGATCAGTTTATTCATTACTAGTTGATCTTTTCAATTTTATGAACCTCTTTGACGTCCTATATATGTCCCAGGGAAAGAATGTTGTTTTCATCAAGAAAAGAGAAGATACAGTTCGTCAGGACAGACGTGATCAATTTATTTGTAATGGACAAACTTGTTATTGGACTATAATGTTTTGGATCACCTGTTTTGCCCGAGATATATCATGTTCTCAGTGATCCATTCTGGAATTTCATTATTATGGATTGATGACGGATGATAGTACCAAAACATTGCGTACCACTATCCTGTGGATTTCCTTATCTAGGATTTTGCTAGAGCTTGCCTAACACCATTGTTGGTTATATTTTCTATTCTTGTACAGGTTTACCCTTCATTCTTGCTTGTTCTCATTTGATTTCCTCTCTGATTTGGGATTATGTTCCTTTTGGGTTTCTCGAAATATCCTTCCAAATTTTTTGCACTTCTTCAATAAATGGGGGCTTTTTTATTTCTATAACTGCTTTTCTAATTTCCCTGTAAAACTTCTTAAGATTCGTTTGCAATAGTAACTGTTCTGTGTCTTTAATTTCAATTTCTGTTTAAGTATTTCCATGATTGATGAAATATCATTTACAGCTTCAATTTTATATTTCCGCTTGATCGTCTTGCGTTTACGTGTTGAAACATTTGCATTTCTTGAAATCTCATCTTGTATTTATAATTCACATTTGATTTCCTCAATTTCTCGTTTTAATTTTGCCTTCCA
Source organism: Ascarosepion bandense (assembly GCA_037127315.1). Classification (NCBI taxonomy): domain Eukaryota; kingdom Metazoa; phylum Mollusca; class Cephalopoda; order Sepiida; family Sepiidae; genus Ascarosepion; species Ascarosepion bandense. The sequence goes on from JBBBDQ010029959.1 coordinate 88,680, forward strand.
AGTTGGGTTTTTTATTTGTCTTGACATGAAGTTTATTTTTATTAGCATTATTATTATTGTTGAATAAAGGCAAAAAGCATATTGTGTACTGTTTATCTAAAAATAAAAGAAATACACTGAGATTGTATGTTCTATTTTTCCGGGCTAAAACTGAATATGTTTATAAAATATCGTCATAGAAACAACTAGTAACTTCTCAATGAACAATCTCTTTGCTATCAGAAACGTTTCTACTGATTTCCAATCATTGCTAGTTTTGTTAGCTTTGTGTATTGAATTTATATCTATGTTTATTCTTCGGTTTTATTGGATGCTAACAACAATTTTTATTAAATATGTTCGTAAATATATATTTTATGAAATAGAAAGTCTCCATTCTCAAGCTGTTTACTGCCTGAGATTAATCTTTTCAAAAATATATATTTAGATAAGCCTACATAGATTGTTAATTCTAAATATGCACTCATTTCTACAGACAAATACAATGAATCTAGTAACCACAAACACAATTGTATACACGCCCATTAACAGCGAGAAAATAAACGCGCATTTGTATAAATAAAAGTAAAATAAACATGTACACTTGACATATAGTGCTAAGATTTTGAGACACACATGTATACACACAAAGAACGCAATGAAAAGGCAGCTGTTCATAGTAGACTACGCCCTCGTGTGGACGGTAAAAATTGTTTATGTGTGTGAGCGCGCTCATAGTCACTTGCAATATTTTGACTCAACAATCTGTTCCAAAATGACATTCATTGGAAGTGGTGACAGTCAAAGTCACATTAAAATCAATATCAGTTTAAAATTTTGGAAAATAATTATCACAGAAAAAGTGTTTATATATATATATATATATATATATATATATATATATATATATATATATATATAAGAAATATTCGAGAACTTTTATACGTAAAGTTTTAAGCACCAAACTCTCTCTCTCTCTCTCTCTCTCTCTCTCTCTCTCTCCTATATATATATATATATATATATATATATATTATATCATAATGCGATATTTCTTAAAATTATTTCGAGGACGAATATTGTAGTGCCATATTTGAGTACATTACAGCGTACGCTGAACTTGATAAATTACTAAGACCAATGTCCTTAAATATCTTTCAATATACAACTGCAGCTCATACGCTTTATATAAAATGTTTCACACTCCTCAGGAACCACTGTTATGTGACACCAACTGGAAAATTTTATTTTATCAATAAAATACATATGTGGGGATTATAATATCATTACAGATCCTTTCCTCAGAAAAATGATATTTTGAAATAATAATTGAAAAATTCTCACTATTTAACAAAATATACATGCGTTATGATGATATAAATTAATTGACGTCCAATTTGAATCATAATTGTATTTTTCAGTAGATAAACTTTAATTAGTTTCAAAATCGATAACCGGGAAAAATACCCACCGATATGCTTTGATAACAGCGGCTATGTGCCATATGATACGAATGTTAAGTTGACCACTGCGATATAAGAAATCAAACGTATATTACGAATTGGGAATGCTACTGAAATTTCCTTGATTAAGTATTTTACAGCATAGAAAATTTTATTTAAACAACAGTTAAAATTGCCAAAAATACTTGTTCATTGACTCCAAGAAGAACGAAGAAGTGAAGGAAACCACATATTAACCAAAATAAACATTATATGATATTATATAGGCACTTGCACTAGATGGCATAAAAAAACAGCATTGTATGAAGAAAAAAGCTCCTAAACTAAATAAAAACGAAGTTTTTTCTTCAAAATGATTATGCTATCTATTAAGAGGAAAGATCAAAGTATTTTTTAAATTATTTTTTTAAATTTTTAATCCTTTTTAACACGTTCGAAATTTTTCTAAAAATTTAGTTTTGATTTTAGTTATCATGTTACCAAATCTTTACGAGAATTTACATTGAAAAATATAATATTACCTAAATATTTTCCGGTGAAAAACAATAGTTTGAAAATTCTTGCAAAAACCAAATAATTGTCAGATTTAATGAAATTTTCAAGACTTATTCACAAATAAATGAAATTATTTTTGAAATTTTTATTTTTAAAACATTTTGATAAAAATATAATTTTTACATCTGTTACACCCTCCATGTAAGTTCATGAAATTTCAAGAAAAAAAGAAGAAAAAACATTTTCGGTCAATAATCAAATTTTAAAAGAATTGTTTTCATTTTTCTTAATCATAGTAATTTATAAAGTTTCAAAACTTATTTTGAAAACAGTTCAAACATTTGTTGGGCTTAGGTTATTAAGTCATTAAGTGAAGACTATCTTTACTAATCGAAAATTGAAAGGTTTAATAGAATTCGCCGTTTCTTTATATTTTAAAAATAATTTTTATTTATTTTTTGTGTATTTGAAGTTTTTTCGTTGTATGATAATTTCTATGTCTACGTTAAAGGGTCATGTGTTTCGCGGTTTCTTCCCCTAACAGGAAAAAAAATTGTACAATTACGTCATTTGTGGTAGCCATACACTTACCTCATCTCACATCCGTTGAGCTGTCATCATATTTCAAATACGGGGGAAAGTCAGAACGTTCAAAAATCGTTTTATTCTAAATTTCATGCTATAAATAAGTAACACTTGTGTAAATCAGATTAATTTAACATTAAATTTACTAGTTTTTCAAAAGTAATGTGTCATAAATGTATATTTTATTTTTGCAAGATTTTTAAAATCGAGAATTAACTTTTGTTTACAAATCGCTTAAAAAAGGCAGAAAAATTGAACAATTAAGACAAAATTTTAGATTCCAATCAATATAATTTCTGTTTGAAACATATCAGAGTATTTTGCTTACTGGAACTAGTAATTTTAATCATTTAGCTTTCAATTAAAACTAAAAAAAAATTTGCTTTTTAAAAATTCAATTTAAAAGTTAGTTATCGAAAATGAGTGGAGATAGTTAAAATTATATATTTGAATTCATATATCTTCTTTCTTTTTTCTTTCTCAGTTAGCCATTCACTCTCACTATCTCTCTTTCTTTTTCTCCCACTCTGTGTGTGTGTGTGTGTGTGTGTGTGTGTGTGTGTGTGTGTGTGTGTGACAAATTAGTGTCATTTTTTAAAACTGCTTACGAATGTTTACTGGCTTGCTTTAAATTCAATGCTCAGAGAAAGAATCGATTAAACAAAACTTTACAAGACCCAAATTAAAACTTTTCACTGTGTAGAATTGAAACATCGAGAACCAGAATATAAAAGACAAAAAAAGGGAATATTGTTTCGAACTAAATTATCCATTAAGTAGTTTTCGGCTATCGTTAAAATTGAATGAGTTCTCAATAAGTAGCCATGATAAACAATGAAAGTATAAAATCAGGCACTGTCTAATCTTTTCTATGAAACTGGGACAAACGGTTTCAGCCGTAATAACGAAAAGTCTATATTGAATTTTTTTTGCTATTATAGGTTTTGTTAAAATATAATTCTACTCAAAATCGTAAAAAACTAAAAATCTCAAAAACTTTTTTCAAAAATGATTTTGTCTTTCATTTTAGTTACCAACTCATAACAGAATTCCATTCGCATATGTTCTGATTCTAACTTTAACACATCTAATATTTGTCTATATTTCTGTGATGATATATTGTAATTATTTACATTGTTCGGACTGTTGTCATCATCTTTATTGCCATATTCAAGACGTTTCGGCTGCAACTTCCTTCTAGTGATTGAAATTTTGAACTGATTTTTTTTTTTAGATATCTGGGGCAGATTGTTCTTGTCCCATGATTTATGATACTTCCAAATGTTTTAGTTATCTCCCATTAACTCATCTCTCTACGTTGTTGTTCATCACTGTAGCAAGGTATTGGACTCACAACTCTTTGAACCAAGTCGCTGGATATAATCAACACTTTTATTCTTGAAGATATCAGTGCATTAATTTTTGGGATTTATAAGCCTAATGTCTTAGTAATCATTTTTTTAGCAGAGCTCATATTCAAATCTTGATGTTATTGGTTTTCTCTAACATCCCGTATTACTGGTTCCCATATTGCATTCATTTCCATGCTTAGCCGGCTTAGGAGATTTCTGTGGCCCAGCATATGAGCTGATTCCTTAAGTTTCTGTATTTTTTAGTGGTGTTCCCTATCATTTATTGTAACTTCATCCCATAAGAGACAGTGATCTCCTTTTTACCTCTATATTTGGTCAGTTATGCTTGATTTTTTTCTATTTTCCTTCGTGTTACGGCTTTGCGATGTTCTTGCAGCCTTATCTTAAGAAGATAGTCCGTGTCTTTTTTATATTTATCACAGCTGAATGGAATAGTATACACAGTCCTTAGTCATGTTCTACACTATTGGGAGTCTTACACGAGAGAAGCTTCTACGAAGTGTAGAGCTACACTTGAAGGTCGTCTTAAATGTTATATGGACAAAAGATTTTTTGTATTTTTTTAAAATACTTTCAAATAGAGTAGGCACACCGAGGCAGTTTTTTTGAGAGTTGTTATCCTTTTGCACCCTTCCACCTGCGTTTTTTGGAGCTGCTGTCATATACCCTGGGTAGTTGTAGGGTACTGCTTATATTAGTAATTTCTTGTTCATATGTCTCTGGGTTACTACTTATGCCTTATGCTCGATGTTGTAAGCAGCAGATGGTCACTTTTTCTACATTGTATGGGTAGTAGGAGATGAAGTTGAGGTATTGTCCAGTGAAAGTTGGCTTTCGATATACGGATGTCTAGAACCCATTCTTTGTTATATTAGTTCATCAATTAATGCTAGTTAGTTTTTCTTTTCTTTTTCCATGCATCGATGTATTGAGTTCACATTGTTCAGTAGTAACTGAACCTAGACTTCTTTCTGAACGTGTCATCTAAGTATCTCAGCCATAGTGTTGGCTTCGGAGCTACGAGTTCTAATTCCATCCCTTCGGTGTATTTCATGTATATGTTAACCATTGGTGGTAATAATAGCAATCCCATTGATAAGCCTTTCTCCTGCCGATATATGCTTGATTCCATTGCGAAGAGTGTTGTTTGTGAACAGAAAATCAGCATTTCCATCAGGTTATCTGTTGGTATATTGGTATGTTCTCCTAGAAATGAGTCCGAGGCCAGTCTGTCACGGACTACCGATAGTGCTTCTACTGTGGACGCCTTGAACAAACTCACCACATCCAGGTTCGGAATACAGTCTTCATGAATCTTGAGGAAACCATAATGTTAGGTAACTTGCTATAACGTTGAGACAATTCTCTGTATGTCTTAGGCTAGAAGTGATTCCTGTTCTTTTTTAGAATCTTCGATAGATGTTCTGTTTTGAACGTTGGATCTTTATTTATTTTGCTACAGCTACCATTTCTAATGAGCTCTTCCAGTTTTTACGTATATTCAGTTTTGTCCATCACTACAGTCGCATTGTCTTTATCAGCTAGCAGTATGATGATGTAGGATTTTGATCACCAGCCTCTCTTCTCTTCTCTTATGATGTTTGGTTTGGACTTGACTTTCTCCAGTGTTTGCTTCACTTTCCATCTTAGCTCATCTGCCTGAGCCTGAGGAATATTCAAGGCTATTTTCTCTATGATTTCTAAGTATGGTATTTGCCTAAGGGATGTTGCGAAGTTAAGACTCTTGTTCTTGTTGACTCTTCAGAGGCACTCAGCTGATGTTAATTAATGTTGATAACTGCCTTCACGGGGGGGTGATGATGGACTTTGTGCATCATCTTTTTATCTTTAATCTATTCAATTTCCGTACTTGGCGGATCTTGACTGCATCGAATTCTTGTCTCAAAGACTTTTTCAGCTTGTACTGGATCCTCTTTTCGTCTTCTCAATCAGTGAGTCATTTATCCAACGTGTGTATTGGTTTCTTTCTCGGATAAGGGCATATCCCTCTTTTTCTACGACCAGACGGGCTCAAGCCGTCTGCACATCCATTTCTCTCACATGGCTTAGATCAACCTGGGGTATGGTCTTCAAATACTTCTCAATAATGCCACACCTTGGAATTGTCTGATCAACCTGATATCAAGCGGTCACATCATTAAGTAGACTTGAACCCCAGCTTCATAGTCAGAACGCTAACATACTAACCGTTCGACCACGCCTCTGTAACACTGGGGAACATTTTCAATAAATCTTTAGTCTTTTTGCTTTTTACAATTGTTCCTACATACTTTGAGGTGCTAATTTCAGAAATGCCTTCAAAAATTTTCTATTATGTCAATTTTGTTTAAGCAGGAATTCATGTTTTATCAATAAATGTCAATTTCACCATTAAATGTAATTTGGAAATAAGAAACGCAACGCAAATCAAATAGTACTTTTTTATTGTTCAACAAATATATTATACAAATTAATTGCGCATCTTTGGATAGATATTACTTCCAAACTAGATTTGCATCTAATCAAAGAGTGAATATTCTCTTTGCTATTTTGCATGAATAACATACATCACAACAGTCTCACAAGAAAGGAAGAATCTATGCAAGTATTATATGCTACCTTTGACCACGCCTCTGTAACACTAACCCTGCTACAGTCTCAAATAAATGTGCAGACCATCACAGTAGTCAGCTATCATGTTTGTATTCCACATGCCTGATACCTAGATTCCATAGTCTTCATGGAATTCTTCTCCTTGCTCATCACCCATTGCACCAAGATTTTGGGGGAAGTAGTTCAGATGATTGTGTAGGTAAATCTTTTGTACTCATGATGCAGCCCAGTGTTCAAAAACTGGTTAAAAGAATGTTCATAAGTTCTTTATAATTTAAAGATTTTCTATTTTTAAGAAAATCAGACACAAGCGCAACAAAGTCATTCCATGCTTCTTTTTCAACGCAAGACATGTTCTCTCAAAACTTCTCGGCCTGCAATAGCCACCTAGTCATAAAACACACCGGCCTTAATTTTCTCCAAGTCTTACACAAATTACTTCATTAGATCAAGCTTGATATACAATGGTCAAAGCAAAACCTTCCTGTGATTTAATCAGCAGTCTGGAAAACATTCTTCTCTTCAATTTTGAAATCTCTTCTGTCTGAATATATGTTATAACTCGCTACTGACGGTTATAATATCATGTCTCGACTGACCCAAGCTGTACTTTAACGAAGACTCTATCAGAACTCTCTTTGATTTCTTTATTTAAGGTCTCTCTCCTAGTTCATTTATGTTAGCGGGGATATCTTATATCTTACAACATTAAATATTTTGAGATTTTTATTTTCTTAAATATTTGATTATATTTCTTACTATTCACCCCTTCTTCTTTCTGGTGAGTTCACCACGTACAGAACTTTGTATTTTTTCGTTTGTGGTCAATCACTAGTTTTTTTTTGTTTGTTTTTTTTCGTACGTTTCCTTTTTCCTGGTACTCATACTTGTATGTTCAACAAACGCTTGGGGTGTTGGTACGTCAAATGTAGCATATAATACTTGCATAGATTCTTCCTTTCTTGTTGGCCTTTCTTCAGTTAATCTTTTCTTTAACTGAATCCAATACTTTTTGTGTTTCCATATTTTTTCTTTCATCATATAAATCATTCCAATTCGTGGTCTTATTATGTTGTCTTCCCACATTTCTTTTGAACTTTTATATATCCTGAAAAATACTTTTTCGCTATTTTGAAAAAGAAATTGTGTCATTTTTGTCATTCGTTCTTATTCTTTTTTGACCTTGTAACAACTTGTCGAACATCAATTTAATTTTTCTTGCAAACCTCAATTCTACCTGACGATGTATTGAGATTTGGCGTTATCCGGTATACTCTCAAGAAATTTTGTATTGCTTCTTTACTCACTTTTTGATTATTTGCTTTTTTCAAATCTCTCTTAAAATTACTTACAGTTCCGCTTGTCCGTCTGATCTTGGGTGATGCGGAGGGATAATAATATATTCGATCAAGAACGTTTTAAAAACTTCATTAAATTCGTAATCAGTGAATTGTGTACCGTTATCCGAGACTATGACATCCTCAATGTCATATCTTGCAAACAATTTATGTAAAATTCACGGTAACCATGGAAGATGTTTTTTAGCACTTAGAAATTTCAGCCCTCCTAGTAAGGCTATCCATTAACACCAAATAATGCTATCGCATTATTGGAATTGCAAAATCTATATGCAGTCTATGATCAAGGTTGTAATGTTTTGGCAAGTGATGTTACTACCAGAGAACAACCTCTGTTTTTACTATTTTTTCTTTATTTTGATCGATTATGGTCTAGGATGCATAACTTTTCATCAAAGGTTTCTTCCTTGAAATTCCCGGATGACCACTATGAAATTCATTTAATATCCGCTTTTGTAATATAATAGGCATTACTACTCTTTGTGTAAACATTAGTACTCCGTCAATAGCGATAAGCTTTCAAGTCTGTATTTCATTCTAAAAGTTCTCTCTTACTTTCTTTTAGTCGTTTTTTTTATATTTTCAAAATAAACATGTCTTGTTCTGCTTTTCGTTTTTTTTTTTTCAGCTGAATTCGTTGCATTCACTTACGCGCAAATACCCTTGAGAAAGGTATTAATCCGTCTCTTCCCTCCAGTTATGGGTTAAATAACAGAACAGATTGGGTTCTATAGCCTTGGATGAAAACCAGTCTACCGTAGAAAGTAAGGGCAACCTACTGCAGAAAGTAATGGCAATCTTCTGCCCAATCAGCCATGTCTCTTACGAGACCCAAGCGTGTATCACGTATGGCACTTAACTGAATATATCGAAGTGAAGTCAATGAGTCTGTCTTGAAAATGAACATTCGAAATTCTGTCTTTGACACAGAAGTGAAATACTCAAATACCGCAAGGTAAGCCTACGTAAAATTATTTGTCTGTTATATCGTTAATTTTACTAGAACAAAATGTATTAAGTGAACACGCATATTAACGATGCAGTACTGAAAATCAATCCACTAACTTGTAAATGTTTGCAATTTTCATATAGAGAGAAAAAGAAATATGTTAATCTTCTGAATGTTGTTATTAAATATTTTAGCCAATGTACAAGATATAATTTCTAATTGTAATAATCCCTACAGAAAAAATACCAAGATAAAAAATATTTCGTTAATTTTATAGTATGAATTTGAACAATGAATAAATATATTGATGGATTCTAATTTTCTAATCAATGAATTTTCCCCATTTTTTATGAATATGTCAAATAATTACTTTCACTCGTTAAATTTCAGTCTGTTCACAACTCAAATTTAAAAGTTATTCATACAACGCCCGAATATTAAACATTTATAAAATCACGTTCACTCCTCCGTTATTTGCTTGTGTGTGTGTAGGTGTGAGTTAAGGTTTACAAGTATAAATAATACTACACTGAGAATTTTTTTTTTTATCATGAGTGGTAGCTGGCGTTTTATTCAAGTCATATTAAATCCATTCTGACCGCATTATTTACAATGGTTTTTAGGTCACGTGTATTTTGTAAAGGAAGGAGGAGTGCTTGTACATTGTGGAATTTAGCAGCATTGACCTAAACAAGCTTTACTCAGGGTGGTTATGCAGACATATCTGAACACACACACACACACACACACACACACACATATATATATATATATATATATATATATATAGTGAGAGAGAGGGCGGAGAGAGTTTAGAACTAGACAAACAAGTATACACAATGACCACACAAACCAGGTTGGCAGTCACCATTTCTTCTCTTGTTTGTTATACGCCCTTACCGCATAAACATCCTAGGCAAATTAAAGAAAAAATAGGCAGTTACAGAGTAAAAAAATGCTATTACTTAATACTGTTCTCTAATTTTTAACTGTCCAAAAATATTAAAAGCAAAAAAAAAAAAAAAAATGCTGGAATCACCAAAAACAATGTTGAAATAAACGTGCTATGAAATGTACACATGTTAGTTTGTTTTTTGCAATTTGCTCAAACACAGATTGAAAAGTTGGGATTATACATTAAACCTTATAATGTTCGAATAATTAAAATAGCTGACTTCAAGTTCTCATATACCTTTGTCAAACTGAAAAATGACTAGCTTAATTCAGTATTCATCGGTTTAGAACAATAAAAAAGAAGCTCAAGGATAGGCACAGTTATTCAAATCCATAGATATCCGTTGAATTTATCTTAGCATCATAACAGACCACAGCAAATAAGATAAAAAAAAATCGAATCGAACTGTAGTTGATTACGAAACCAGGTTATCGCGATTTTTGAAAAGATATATGTAAAACCTCAATCTTTTACCTTCCTGTAATTTGACATTTGACACGTGCATGATGTTATATAGGAAAAACCGAATTTAGAAAAATGTAACAAATATTTTTAAATATAAAAAAGCAGAAAAATAATTAGTCTTAACAAAAATATTAATAGACTTTCAAATAAAATCATACTTAATTTCAAAATACATTAACGTTCACTATTAGAAAACGAAAATTTAGAAATAAAAAATCCCATTTGTACAGATTTGGTTGAGATTATAAATATTCTAAAAAGTTTTATTTTAAAAAGTGGGTGTTTGAGAAGGCAACGAATCATCCAACTCAATTCGACAGATTCAAGTTATTATTAATTGATGACTACTGAAAGGTGTGCCAGATAATTAATAAAAACTACAAGGGCAAAAAAAGAACAGTTTGTTTTTCTATTTTAGTGTGTACGGGTGTTCGTCTTCGACAAGCAGACGAAAATCTCCCTCCTCTCGAACAGGCTCCAGACAGATTCAAATCAGAATAGCTTGAACACTTCAGGTGGAGGTGTGTTATGATCAGGAAATTCTCAGTCAGTCTCTTCTGGGTTTTGTGGACCATGTGGGGGTAGAGCTGCAACTCATACAGACACTCATTCAGTGCAAGGTTTGACCGCTGTTTTTACGACTTTTGATGTAAGCTTTGTCATAGCCCTCATTGCTCACATTTCCATGACCATCATAATGCTGCAAATTAGATGAGAAGAAATATAAAAATAGACATGACTGAATGAGAAGTGTAACCCATTGGAAACAACTTTTGTTTGACCATACAAACCAATTGTTTAAACACAAGCATACACATTATAAAAGATTCTGAAAACTTTGTGAACATAAAATTCTACTGGATCGCTCTTTCAAACTGAATAATCTTATTTTTTAATTGTAAAAATCAAACTGTCAGATAGTGAAAGTCTAGCAGACGCCAAGAAGGAAATTGAAAATAACTGAAAATCTTTAAAAATAATGTTTAAACAAATCATTTCAAATTGTCGGTTGTTTATAACCAAGTTTCGTTAATTTCCGTAATATATATATATATATATATATATATATAATAAAATCGACTCTGTACGTATCCAAATCTTAAAATCTTACACAAGTAATTTTTAAGGACCACGAATAACCGGCAGAATCTAAGTCCGTTATTGTCCGCCGCTATAAAGCTTTGGACAATGAGAGGAAAAAAAAAAGAAAACTGCGGAGCACCGACAATACATACAGTACTTCACAGCATATATATATATATATATATAAGTTGTAGAACTTGTAGGTTTTTTAACCTGTTGTTCATGCGTTTACTTTTATAAAGAGTGCTCGATACAAACGTAGAGCGTTATATTGTAATAGCTGTTACAATAGTTTATAAATTCATAGTATCACTACACAAAACTTTTTGAGTTTCGAAGCTGATCATGTGTCTCGGTCGATTCTTCTTCAGGTGATCAAGTTGGTATGAAAATTATCTCGTTGGAAAGACCGTTTATTTGTGGTGGATTTGTTCTTTTAGGTGAAAGTGAGGTTAGGTTGTAATTTGGATTCTGTTGACCTTATTAACGTCTTATGGTTAGGTGTTTGGGGGGTGGCTAAGTTCAGGATAGGTTTTCCTATTTATCTTGTCTGGGTGTAGACTGGTGGCGCCGTGGGTGTTGTTAATTGGTTTAGGGGTTGGTATGTGTTGTTTTGTTTCTGGGCTGGTTGCTTCTTCGTTTAATTTTGGTTATTTTGCATTGGGGTATGTGTTTTTTTGTTTTTTACAGTGTCGATATTTTCTTTTATTTTTTCTACTATTTTACGGTAGCTGGACTTATTGCTGGTGTGGTATGTTTTTTATTCTTTTGTTTCTACGTTGTTTTTTTTTTTGTTTTTTGTGTTTTTTTTTGTTCTGTTTATTAATAGGGTTGGTTATGTGTTGTTGTTTTTTGCATTTTGGGGGGTTTCGTGGGTGGGGTGTTTATCTGTTTATTTAAATTTTAGTGAGAAATATTTGCGATGTTTGCATAGTACTGCTAATTCGTCTCTACGGTTTAATAGTTCGCTACTGTTGGGGTACTGTAGAATGTGTAGCTTTTCACTTAGACATAGAGAGCAGATGTCGTCAAGTGAGTTGCAAGTTCTAGTTTTTTCTAGGATTTTCCATTTTACTTTGGGTTTCTATTTTGAATCCTTTAGTTTCCAAAAGTATGTAGAAAGGGATGTTTGGTCTCGGTATAAGCTGTTTTTGAATGAGGTTAAGTGTATGTACCAGCGCTGCTTAAAAGTGTTCTTAGTTGATCCGATATACACTTTATTTATAGTTGGATTTTCAATAGTTGTTATGTTGCATTGATAGATTATTGAGTTTGTTTTACATTTATTTTGTAGTGGGAAGTTACCAGGGTTTCTACAATTGCACATGTTTTCATTGTTGTGTTTGATTTTATTTTGGTCGTCGGTTTTATTTTGATCTGCGTGTTGATTTAGGTTATATTTTTATGGTTTTGTCATGATTTTTTCTAGGTTGTTTGTGCAACTGTAGCTTAGTTTAAGTGTATTTTTGTTGAAGATTTTGCTAAGCGGGTTATTTGTGGGGAAATTTTTTTTAATTAAGTTCAGGAACTTTTGTCCTAGCTTGGTGTTGATCATTTGGTTGAAAGAGGTGTGTACCAAATGATTTTTCTGTTTCTATTTTTCTTGTTGTGGTTATAGTTTGTTATGTATTGGATGTTTTGGTTTCTGTAGCTGCTTTTTTTAAAGGACTTGTTGTAGAGACTTTTGTGGTTGTTAAATATTTCTTTGCTGGGCGAGTTTTTACTAATTTTATGTTCTATGGATGAGGGTATATGTTTGATTATACTAGGGGGTGGTTTGACTTTGGGTGGATGTATAGTGAGTATTCGTTGGGTTTTATGTATGGTTGGTAATTGTTGTTAACTAAATCTAGTGTGTCATCGAGGAAGTTTACTACTTTTAAATTTGTGTTAACTATTACTTTTAGGTTTAATCCTTTGAATTCTCTTTGGATCAGTTTTCTTATTTTGTCTGTTTTGAAGTGTGTGGAGCTTTTTACTGTCATTAGACCGTCGTCTCTATATAGCCCTATGTCTTGTGTGTTTATGTCTTGGTGTGCGGTGAGATTATACAGTGTAAATAAGCCGATGAGATCGGAGGACTCTGCGGAGTCCAGCGCACCCATTGTGATGTCAAATTGGTTTACAGAGTTACTTTTTATCCATTGTTCTTGGTTATGGATAAGAACAGAGGTCAGGTCGCGCCTTTTTCTCTTTCTCCTTATCTCTCTCAACAATTACTGTTACAAACATTTTACACGAACTCTCAATACTTTATCACCGAATATGGACTCTACTCATAACTTCTTAATGTTTCTAATTGTACATTAACTACTACAACTTATGTTAGTCTTTCTCTTTAATACATTTCTATTTTAAAATGCAAAATATATATTTTATTATTCCACTCATAGAGAAAATAGATTTTAAAGAAATCCTTTTCCCTTTAGACGTTATTTAAAATTGTCGTGACATTTGAGATATCTCTTTTATATGTTGTGTTGGCCTTAAGATATTTACTTTTACCCATTAATGGTTTCTTAGGGAAACCGTGACTTTTTGTTTTCTTTGCTATTATTTTTGAAGCCCATAATTTGGGAAAAATTAATAACTTTTGACATTGATACTTCTTAAACTCCAACCACACTTTCTGTCTGTATACACATATAGAGTTGTGTTTTACAATAGCTTACAAAAATAGGATTGCATTATTCTACCGTCGAAAAGAAATAACAAAAAGTAGTTGTGGCTTGAGGCTAGGAATTTGTTTTTTAAATAAATGAGTTCAAGGTTACGCAGAAAGTTATAATTTTTTCCAGCCGCGTAACATAACTGATAAAAGTTTGTTATAATTATGTATATATTTATGAATACTACAAAAATTTCATTTGTTTTCATTTTTAACTCCATTTGCATAGATGATAGGTGTGTAGCTGCCAATATATAAAACAAATCTATATATCCTTATTCATTAAATTAATAGAGATTTATTAAAAAAAAAAAAAGTTCATATCTAGTCTAAGGTTCTTAGTTGGATCAGTCAGTAAAATGCCATAAGTGATACACGCTTGAAAGATCATGTCTCTGAAGAAACATGATTGACTGGGTAGAATATTTTCTGTAGTAGTTTGGCATTACTTTCTGCGGTAGACAGGTTGCCAACCAAGGCTATAGAGCCCAATCTGTCCTGTTATTATAGTTGAAGGGAGAAGATACGGATTAATGTATAAAAATTAATTTATTTGATAACTCAATGCATATCAATTTCACTATATAATTTGCAATCTATGTGATTGATATACGTCAATGAATTAAGCACATTAACAAGAAAGGATATTTCAAAATAAACATTTGTTTTGTGAAGCATTCTTTATAATTAATTATGGATGTACATACTTGTATATCAAATGCAAAAAAATCCAGGGAAAACGCTTAACCATCGAAACAACTGAGTTAGACAACTCTTCTAGTCAAGCTGAAAAGGAAACCATTCAGTATTTCAATTGTAGTAGATATGCGCGAACGTCAGAAAGCAAGGAAGAAGAAATAGACAGAAAAATGAGTCAATGCTAATAACCAAAATTATCCCTCATAGGACACCTAAATGTTAAAGAAGGAAAGAAACTGGGTAGTGTAATAATCTGCGAGTAGGGGCTATGATCACGTAACGAGCATAGAGAAAAAAAAGGATCCAATAGTACTGAACAAACAATCAAATAATAACCAATACCTGATTAAAATAGTATCCAACATAGATATTTGTGGATATGGGAAAGTTCCAGATGGACATAAGAAATAGATAAACTACATGATAATGCCGACTGTGAAGGTAACCAACACTAATTAGACTAAAATTATGGAAAGCCAAAGCAACATCGAAACTACAATGCAGCGGAACAAAGGTCGACTCAATGTTGAAACAGATGTATTTTGATAGAGTTAAGCGCAAATAAAAGAACTTAAAAGAGATTAGGAATTCAAAATAAAAAACCTTAAGAGAAGCTCTAACTACATTGCTGAACAAGGAAAGAGGGGAGAAATTAAGGTAGATGGCAGCTGAAATTATCGACCCGATGAAAACGAGACAGCAAACAATGCTAAAGAAAGGCACAGAATATATTAAATAAAAAATAAATGTATTCGAAAATTGAATAACTCAACGAAGAGTATACAGAGAAACATAGAGCAGGCGTGCATAAAGAAATAGCAGTAGAAAATATTTTCTCCCCAGCAGAATGCATAAAATCTAAAAACGGAATGCTCATAATAGATAAAGAAAAAGTTCTTCAAATATGGGTCGGATACATTAGAGAACATTTCCAAGACATAAATAGAGCAAAAACAGTGTTACCTTTTTTAATGCACTGGAACAAGAAATGGTACAACACAAAATATTTTAGTAACTCGGTAAAATTGATTTCTTTGTGAAAAATATTAAAATAATTGGTAATATTTACTGGGAACGAACCCATTTATACGGATGGATAATGAAGTATAATTTAAGTATAAAAACTGAACAAAAATAGAAGGAATTCTAAGAAAATGATTCTTCTTTTCATCTGACTTATTCAGGCTATACACCGAGAAGAAAAAGAAGAATTGAGAGAGATGTGGTTTTACAAAAGTAACCTGAGAATGAGATGAACTGAACATGTGAGCAACGAAGAGTTTTTTAAATAACTAGGAACAAATAATTATACTTGAAATAGAAACAACTAAAATATATGTGAAGCATAATGAGAAATAAGATATTTACGAATTTAATATTCAAAAGGCATATTAAAAGAAAGGGCGGCATAGGGAAACAGCGAGTAACCTACATAATGCAGATTGGCAGAGGGAAGACTCGAAGTGGAAAAAGTTTGCTTAGGACTACAATGAACAAGAAACTGTGAAGTGTCAAGATTACCAACATCTTTAAGGTAAAAAAAGAAGATACAAGATATTTATACTTCGATTCATTCAAATAAGAAACTTTCGATAATTGAGGTGAGGCAGCATTTACCTCACCTCAGATATTTCTGAGGTGAGGCAGCATTTACACTATTTACATTAAACGGACTATTGTCCTCATCTTTGTTGCTATTTGTACGACGTTTCGGACGATGTACGCTCCGGCCTTCTACAAGTGCTAGAAATTTCGAACTAAACCTTTATTACAATCACTGGGGTATATCATTCTCATTCCTAGATAATCTGATTGAGATGCTTTCTGCACACAAACAACGCACTTCTGATATATTGGCAGGATGAAGGCTTAGCAATGGGCTCGCCATTATCACCATCACTAGCTAACATATACACGAAAGACTTTGAAGAGATAGCATTAGAATTCACAGCTCTAAAACCAACTCTATGGCTGAGATACGTTGATGACACCTTCATACTCTGACCACACCACGCGCTACTGGATCATGTAAACTCAATAAGATAATCCATACAGTTAACTTTGGAAAAAGACAGTGACAACAAAGTGGCATTATTGGATATGCTAATGACTCGAACAGAGGTGGGGTTCAAGACATCCGTATACCGCAAGCCAACATTCACCGGACAATACTTCAACTTCAACTCCCACCACCCATACAACGTAAAGAAAGGGATCGTCCATTGCCTGCAAATCATAAGCGGCGACCTAGACACATATGAACAGGAAATGGTCAGTATAAGCAATACTCTACAATGTAGGGTACATGATAACAACTCCAACAAACATGAAGATGAGGGTACATGCCGATAACAACTCTCAGAAAACAGCCTCGACCTGTCTAACCTATGTGAAGGGGCTATCGGAGAAAATACAAAGAATCTGTGGTTCATATAACATCAAGACGATCTTCAGAAGTGGTTCTAAACTTCGCAGGTACTTCTCCCTAGTAAGACACCCAACAGTGGAGGACATGACTAAGGACTCTGTGTAGACCATTCCATGTAGCTGTGGAAAGAAATATAAAGGAAAAATAAGCCGCCCCACTAAGGCTACAAGGACATCGTAAGGCCGTAACATGAGGGGAGATAGAAAAATCAGGCGTAGCTGATCATATATTGAGGGAGAAAGGGGATCACAGCTCCCTATGGGATGATGTTGAAATAATAAATAGAGAATGTCACTGGAAACTAAGTAAACTTAAGGAATCAGCACATATGCTAGGCTTCAAAAATCTCCTAAGCAGACTAAGCATAGAAATGAATAGAATTTGGGAACCAGTAATACGGAGTGCTAGAGAAAATCATTAGTGTCAAAACTGCAATATGAGCTCTGGTAAAAATACTAGAGAAAACTATTAACATCCAAAATTGCAATATGAAGTCTGGTAAAATATGGTTACTGAACATTAGATTTATAAATCCCAGAAATTCAGTTGTTCTTGTTCTTAAGGACACATGGCCCAGTGAATTTAGACGTTGGTTAGTTCTAGTGACTTGACCCAAAGAGTTGTGAGTTCAGCAGAAACAGAACAAGGGTTCGGTTCGAAATTCACCTGAATAAGGCCGGAGCGGACAACCGTCGAAGCATTGTACAAATAGCAACAATGATGAGGACAATAGTTCGAATACTGTAAATAATGTAAGAAACTTCGAATTTATTGACTGATTTATACAAGGAAAAAGTGAGAATAAAATCATTCAACACACAGAAGCCAATCCAGTCGAACACACGCACATACATATGCACACATATAGAGAAGCAATTTTAATATTACTCTCATTCATACCAATACTATCATTATCTTTACATCCCAGCCGATTACTATGGCAACTGTTGCAGTACTTTCCCTGGTGATGGTCATTACTAACAGGAAACTACTTTTATATCATAATCCCCCATATCCCCCTCTCTTTCTCTCTCTCTCTCTCTCTTTCTCTCGTACTTTTATCCTTCATTGACTCTAAGCTTCTTTCTTTTTTCTTCCATTACTCCCTGTAGCACTGCCAAAGACGTCTGAAAATATTCAGTTTAATCAATGACATGCGATTCATTAAGAAGGCAATTTTGGTTGATCCCAAAATATGATCTCTAGTAACCATAGTAACGTGTGTGTGTGTGTGTGTGTGTGTGTGTGTGTGTGTGTGTGTGTGTGTGTGTGTGTGTGTGCAATTAATCGAGGTTATACCCATGCCCGGTATATCTTTACGCACTGATAGACAAAGTTAATTTTTTCTTTCAGTTGCTTCTGTTGTATACCTTTTTCTATTATTAAACAAATAAAAAAGCTTCATATTTTTTTAAACTACTTCATTTTTTAAAATATGATATTGGTTGTGATATTTATTTCATTTTTTTACGGTTATTGTGAAGATTTCCGTAATTCACTTTTGTTTCATGGTTATTTAAACTGATTTTTTATGTTTTTTGTTTGCTTGTTTGTTTTTTGTTTCGTTTGTCTTTTGTTTTGTTTTTTATTTGTTTTTTTTTTATTTGATTTGATTATTACAAATTATAGATCGCAAGATTCACCAAGTTACAACAAATAAAATGTCATTAATTTTTTTAACCGTCGGGGAATTTATCTCTTTCTAGAAGCTAGTTGCTGAACTTGCTGTTTGGTCTTCTTGCTTTCATCTATGATGTAGAATCTCAAAAACTTTCTTTGTCATTGAAAGAATTCAATTCTATCGATCCAATTATCAATATGATATATTAAAAGAAATTATTTTAGAATAATTTTTTTACGCAAAAGTCTTCTGCTCGGAGAGTTAATTCAGTGTGTCGTACAAGACAATTGTTCTCGCCAGAATCAGTCTTATACGTTTATAAGTCTACTATTCATACATGCATTGAAAATTTATATTCTTATTATGTTAATATAAGCATTAAATATTTCTATATATATTTCATGATAACTGTTCTAATGAGCTTCCCGCTTTGGAACCACGACTTTACGAATTTAAGCGCAATACTAAATTGGCAGCTAGGTCTCATCATTTTACAGTTGAAATAACTAGATGTAACCCTATATTAACATTCTTCTATCTTAAACTTCTTCATTGTAAAAATTTCTTCCAGATCTTGTTTTCCAGTCAACTTTTATCACTAAAGATTTAAATGCAATGTCAATTGTTATCATCTGTTTTCCTATTTTTGTACTTTTATTGTTCTTTCTCTTTGAGATTTTTTTTTTTTTGTTATTTTTTCACATTCATTAATTCTTTGTGTCTTTGAGTTTTTTTTATTGCCATGCTTGGAGTGAAATGATTTAAAAACTGTCGACAAAAATCAAAGCAAGTGAAGTAATTTGGTAAAATAAAGGTGATGAGCAATTCCGTGAAATTTTATGATTGTCAGTGCAACATTTTCTGAAGTTAATATAAAGTCTCCTCGATTGTTAAAAATTTTCCTATTAGTGTATATATTTGACAATAGGTTTTCTTGCAGTTTTTTTTATATATGTATATATGTGCGTGTTTGTGTGTATGTATATCTATCCCATGATATATATATATATATATATATATATATATATATATATATATATATATACTAGCAGTATAGCCGTCGTTGCTCGGGCGTAATGAAAACTTTTATATATATATTATCGATTTTCTGTACTATTGTAAGAACTGCAACCTTGAAACTTCTGAATATCGTTTCTTATGTCTTTGTCTATGAGTGTCTCAAATTTGATTAAAATTGGATCACTCCTTCTATAACCCGATTTTTTCGATTATCGATTTTCGATATTTATCGGGGGTACCTCGTCACAAAACCTAGCTAAGAACACTCACAGACGCTTATAGTACAACTGTGTAAATTTTCAAGAAAATCGGTTCAGCCATTTTGGAGTCTATAGGTAACGGATACACACACACACACACACACACACACACACACACAGAGTTCCATTTATAAATAAGTTTAGAATAGATATAAGCCAAAAAATGAGACAATAATTCTTTTACTTGCAGGCTCTTTTACACCTTCTTTCTTTATTCTCCCTTATACATACACTCGCATGCACACAAACACACTCATATATAGAGACATACATACGCAATGGCCGGCTATTCTTGTTTTCCGAACAGAACCGTCTGCGACGGCGACTAGCCAATCTCTATTGCAGACGCCTGAATAGGTACATTTGTATGTTTTGTTCAATCAGGCAACTATTCTGGGCGGCTCCCATGTACTATTTCAGATATTTCAAATCTATCATGATAAGCAGTTTGAACAACGCAAGTACGCTTAAACCCTCGGTCAAGATGACTTGTGACTTGACGCTAGCACAATCATCGACGGCTACACACACACACACACACACACACACACACACACACACACACATATATATATATATATATACATATATATATATATATATATATATATATATAGCAGTAGATGAGAGTAGATAAAGTAAATGTTATGCTGACATACGTATGCGCACACACACAATAACTTAACAATATTAGGTTAGCCTCCTCTGTTTTGTTAAATTCAGAATTAAATAATACAGTAGCGTTCCAGGTTTCTCTGTCAATCTATTATATATCAACGAATATTATATGTCTGTGTCTGTGTATCCATTTTTGTTATACACTATCTGCAAAAACTAAAAATTTAAACACATATACTGTTAATGCAATGATGTGGTTTAGTACATCCACTAGGCAAATATTCACTTCGGAATATTCACTTGAATAATTCAAGTTTGCAAACAATGAGTGAATTGATTTCGTTTTGGAAATTTTAATAATTACTCGAAGTTTTGTTGGATTTAAAGTTGACAGAGTAGAACAAGACTTGTATGATATATTCTTACTAGGTTGATATCTTTGTATATTGTTCCGTAATAATGTCTACCGCAATAATTATTGGCAGATTCTATCGTATTTCTTAGAATGAAACTGCATACATATTTTTAACACCATCTCTCTTCTGAAAAGGTGAAGAAATGGACAGACGATACAAAACAAATTAAGATTGATAAATTTTCAACTGATAGAAGATAACTTTTAAACTCTACAAATTTCTCTTTATTATCTGTGAAATGCTATGCATTACTGGGGAAGATAATGTTGCCCGTTACCTTCTCTTCGATTTTAATTCAAACAATTTTCCGTCTCTTAAAATACTTACCTCTAAAACCTCAGTTTCTCCTCTTATCTCAGCCATAGCTGGCGTAGAAGAGAATGATCCATGCCTTTCCCAATGGCATTAATGCGAACGTGAACTCAACTGACAAGCCTTGGATTTGAACACCGATTCCATTTTCCACCCTGTTTTTCATTACACTAACTGCATACCCACATAATTTATACCTAAATTTTGAAATGAACATTGACTGGATAACGTTTAGTTTATATAATAATCAATTTTATATATAAAATATTGAAATTATGTTTACACCTATTATGTTGAAAGAATAATTCATTGGGTATATTATTTTCAAAAAGTTATGATCATAATATAGATTTAAAGAATTAGGTTCTGAAGAAAACTTTCCTTAGCCAACGCGTTTCGTCCTCTGATGGATTTTATCGCCTTTGCCTTAATAAAGCTCTCAGAGGACAAAACACGTGGGCTAAAAAAATTTTCTTTTTCTCATTATTCATTATTTATATTTTTAGTTACATCTGGAATTATATACACACACTCATATGTATATATATATATATATATATATATATATATATATATATATATATTACCTGCTGACGTGGTTTTAGGAACACAAGTGTATTATATGTACAATGCACCTTTTTTAACCCTTTATATATATATATATATATATATATATATATATATATATACCGACACTGAAACATGTTCTCTGCTTGTATGTGTTTATGAGCAAGCATGAGTAGGATAAGATAGATAATCACGTGATATGAATATAAATTTCATTGCCGGAGATCACAGAATGGCTGAATTAATAATGTGTATCGAGACTTGCGGGGACATATACGATCTATGTACATACGGTCATGCTTATGGTACACGGACCTAACTGGGTAAGATTATTTATTCTAAATGCACCACAAAATGGGAGGAGCCAAATGAACCGCAGTCAAATAACATGACCGGTGACTCAGACCAATCACAACAAAGAGAAAAAAAAGACACAAGTTGCAGATGAAATTGTTTACAGAACAGTTGTGGGCTACTGTGTATCACGTGGGCTGGAACCAGAAGAAAAAATAATGAGTTGAAAAAGTAGGAGTGAAATGTAAAGGAAGACATTTAAATCAAATAAGCCGCTTTTTAATATTGTGACTCAACTCAGGAAATAGCTCTTTCAACTTAGAGCTATATAATCAATCCCCACCCTTATTAAATGTTAACTATATATATCCTGATCTATCTCTTTTTGAGCCTCTCAAAGAATTTCTATAAATGTTATCTGAATAACATGTATACATTTGTTCATATTCACCTTTCTCTTATCGACAAATTTTTGGTAGTTTTTGTTTCATTTTCTAACCTTATAATTCCAGACATCTCGTGAATTGGTTATTATATTGCACAGTTCACTTCTACTGGTTGGAAGATTGTCATTGTATTAATTGTCCCAAAAGCCTTAACACATTTTGAAGAGATGGCAACGTCCTGACTTCAGAATATCTCGAATAAATATTATTTCAGAATTAATTTGCTCTTTATCCATTATGATAGTCTTTTATATTCATATCAGTTTACTCTTCCTTCTGAATTTCTCTATCACTCCGCAAAAATAGTTTATTGAAACTATTATTTTTATTCCTAAAATATTATTATTAAATGTTATTCCTATTGCATAAGGTTTCCTTTCTGTCTAATCTGGAATCTTTTAAATTGATAATATTTGAAAATGGTTGGTGAAAAAAAGAGCAAACAAGTTACACTTTACTTTACAATATTTAGTTCTACTAAGGTATTTCTTCTTCTTTGACTCATATCCTTTCATGATGTAGGAAATCATAGCTCTCCATAACTTCCTGTCACTTGTGAACATCAAAACGTTTCTCCCTTTACCAAGACATCCACTTTCCCACATTCCATTCACGCAAGCTCATTATGTAGGTGGCCCGCTGCTCTCTCTATATATTCTCTCAAAATAACCTGTAAGGGTTTAGTTTTCCAAGCCCAACTTCTTCAATATGCGCCCAAAAAATTTCAGTTGTCGCTTTCTGATTCTGAGCATATGTATGGTGTTTTGCTACCCTTTTCTTTAAGACTGTTGCTGACTCACTTCGTCTATGGAATTATCAGTATCCTCGATAGATCCATATTTTTGTTGCCTCCAGTTTTCTTTTCATCTGAAGAGGAAATTGTTCAACATTCACTGCAAACAGAAGAGGATTGATATCATATAGATATTCAGCAATCTTTTCTTTGATTCTAAATAATTTTTCCTGCTTCTTAGTTTGTTTCTTGTTTAACTTTTATTCTCTAATCCAACACGTGTTTGAATGTTTGAATTTTGTCGTCGCATGTTCCATCCCCTGTTAAAACACTTCCCAGATGTTAAAACTTCTGTATTTTTTGACGTTGATATCTCCAATTCTTAATTTTCATCTTGGGCGTTTTTCTCTTGCTGACATTTTGCCTTTTGTCTTTTTACAGTTAATAGCTATTCCTTTTTCTCACTTTTCAACCTTGTCTAGGTGGTTCTCTAGTTTACTTTCTCTATCCGTGTCATCTGTGTATTTTACATTGTTAAGATATATTCTATTTTTGTGTACCTACTCGATTTATTTTTTATCCTTTCCAAGTAGATCTAGGTTTCCCAAAAATTCAAAGAACTTGTTGTACTGTAACTTTTCAAATGCTTTTGCCTAATCTATAAAAGGTAAGTGTACATCCTTCACCATTTGAATTGAACATTCCGTTACCGGAATTTAAAATCTTCTCAAGAGATTAGTTCGAAATAAAGTAGCATGTTATTGAAATTTATTGACTTCTAATAAAAAAATATAAATGTAATTGATCTTTAAAAAGATGAAGCGTGAAATAATATTGATCGTTTCATTCAAATCAACCGATATTTATAAGAAAAAGAAAAAAAGCAAAATCGGAGGTTAATGCCTAACTCAAAGATTTAACTTGCATTACAATTTGCATTTCCCTGAGCAATGAAAATACACAAGTATATCATTAACAGTTAAAAGCAATAAGCAGACATTTGATGAGAAATATGGTTTCTGGAATCCATGCATGCAACTGCAATCAGAGTCTGTGGTAGCCAAAGAAGATTGTTTATTTCCAATAAACTTAAATGACTTCTGTTTGAATTTCTGGAAGGAGGAGTTATCATTCCTTACCCTATTTACAATAGGACTATTGCCCTCATTTTTTCTGTTTCAATTATTGAACCGAGACGTTGTGATAACAACGGCAAAAATGAAGAAAACAGTTCGAATGTAAATAGGATAAATAAAATTTACAAATATTTGTTTGATGAAAACAAACCAAGATAATTATGCAGGTCTAAAACAATCACCACACAATAACTTGTTATATAGCAAAAATACAAAATGATTAGTAATTACCTATTTGGTCCGATAAAGAAACTTTGAAAATTAAAGTTTTCTCTTGAAAATATTGCATTTGCTACCCATTCAGTCGGAGTACGAGATCATGTTTAAAAGGATTTAGTAATAATGACCGTTTCGTTATGGTTGTCGTGTTTACGATAGCGAATATTTTATAGTTATGAAATATTAGTAAACATAAAATGTAACAAATGTCGTTGGCTAAAAGAGATAACATGATTTTTATAAGTTAAAGAAGGGCCAAGTGAGTGAAGTAACAAAGAAAGAAAAAATAAATCGAGAAAAAATGAAATAACTGCAAAGATGTAAAATAGTAAAAAAAAAAAACAACAAATGAAATAAAGAGGAACACGGCGATTTGAAATTTGAAATCACATAAAAAAGAAGCAACCTTTTTTAAGTAGATGTCCGACTTTTTTTAAGCAGATGAGGCTTGTGATAACTGTAAACAGAAAAACAAGTTACAACGGACGCAGGCGTCGTGAGAGGCAGTATTTATTTTGGTTTGTTTACTCAGTTTCTTTTGGTACATTTCATTTGGGCCTACAAAATTAATAATTTTATTAAAAGTAAATAGTCAGGAAAAATATCGCTACTGTCAGAGTAAACAAACAATGAAAAGTCAAAGCAGGAGAATTGAAAAATAAAAAATAATTTTTAGAAGTCTCTCAACTAATGGTTGTTATCATTTGACAGTTCAAATGTTCACACCCACGCAAAGTAAAAACTCAATAGACTTGTATAAGTCAGAAATAATTTTCATGACAGAAAACAAAATTTTCTATTGTCACTGATTTCATCTTTTAAAAAACTTGAAATCTTCTAAATAAATCTGCTAACATTTAACATATTTCGAAATTTATGTTTTTTTTTTAATCGTTTCACCCTATGCAAGGCGGTAACGCCACTGATGCGCATGGGGCTACATAAGAGTAAAAGATTAGAAAGGAGGAAAGTAAAGAGAAAGCCGAACCAGTTACAAGAGGTGTCAGAGAACGGAGCAAGGTAAAGTTTAGAGTTGGTGATACCACCACTACAGATGACGACAAAATTCAGATCCTCAAATATATATCCTGAAAATAACGTTTTTCTTACAACTCAACACTATGGTTACTAGATTTATCAGCACCGATTAGGGAACTTATTTCTTATTTCTGAAGTTATACGTTACATAAAATGAAAAAAAAAATTGAGTCAATATTAAGCCCTTGTTTTGCTTATTTTTCACTTTTTGTACGAGTATTATTTTCATTTGTACCTATCTCACACTCTATCTCGTACATATTTAGTTTAAGTTTCTTCTACAGTGGTGTTATGTCATATTTTTAAATTTTATACATGGTACTATTTTCCAGAGAATTAGTTTCTAGATTTCACAATGTATTGTGTGAAGTATTATCTGCGTGTTTTACATTTATTTGAGTAATAGCTCATGAAGTAACTGCAAATGTATGGAATGAGTAGAGAGCGAACCTCGATCTAATCTCGACCTCAACAAGAGACAGTTTTACCAGAATAATTATAAACGTGACTGGACACATCAGAGACTGTATTACCACAAGATCACTTGCAATGAAAATAGTAGCTGTCTGAGTAATTCATTACCCAGGCTCATGTCACAACAATCCTAGCTCCTATTGCAGTTTTAAGCATGGGAACAACAACAGGTAGTTAAGATGAAAACTAGGCGGAAATGTTCCAGAAACAGTGATAACTAACTGCACAACTGTCGTCTGAACCTGGCACCGAAACGAAATCTGCTCGACCAAAGGAACATATCGAGACGTTTCCTGAAAAGTTAAAGCAAAATGCAAAAAAATATGAGTATTACATAAAAAAATGAATTGTTCACTATTTCAAGGCAATTTCCCGTTTTGATGGACTTGAACATGAAGAAGAGTGATTCATGAAAACAAGCCATTTAAGTATTTTCTCTGGCAGTATGTGATCTTTCACTAAACAAAACAAAAAATACGAATTGATGAACACATGGTGACATAGAAAAAACAACTTACTTAAGCACTTAGACACGGATTAACATAGATTACCCTATGCGTTTGTTTCTTTTGTTCTCACTCCTTTGCTTTCTTCCTTTATTTTCTTCGCAAATATTTATTAATAATAATTACAAATTACCTCACTCACTTTTGAATACATATTCCTGAATTTAATTTTAAATATTTTCTTTATTTTCAAACTTTTTAATTTAAACATTTTTAACAAGTTTTTAATTTGTTTGTCTTCATGTCATTTTTGCTTACTTAAAAATAGTACTCTAACACTGTAAGATTCAACTTTCTCGAACATCGAGTGAACTTAAGTTCAAATCTCGTAAACGGTCATTTTACAATATGCACCTGATGATTGCGTAGTGCAAGGAATTCTGAGTCGTGCCACCGTCGTAGCATATGTATATGCTCCAATATATAATTAATAACTGTTATACAGCACTGATCATTTTTAACACGTATTTTTATTATGTGCGTATACTTGAATATATTCCCATATTTATTAACACACACACACACACACACATGCAATATTGCCCTAAAGGAAATCAGATGCAGAAGAAAAACGAGTGGAGGACATGATGCAAAAGAGACAGAAAATGATGCCAAGAGATGGAACGGAATACAGGAAACTACACAAGGAAATAAGGAACAAATGCAGACAGGCTAAAAAGGTATGGCTCAATGACAAATGTGCAGAGGTAGAGAGACTAAGCAGGACTAATAAAGCAGACATGCATAAAGAAATAAGAGAACTGACAGGACAAAAAACCTGCTCCTCAACAGAATGTATAAAATCCAAGGATGGCACGATCATATTGGAGAGTGAGGAAATACTGCAGCGATGGGAAGAATATATAAAAGATGTTTTCCGCAAGAAAAAGCAACCGATAATACACAAAGATGTGGACAGACCGAAAAAGTTAAAGTCTAAAGTGGAAGCCTGCAATGGCCAAACTGAATAGAAACAAAACAGCTCGTCCAGACGGCATTGTAATAGAACTGCTAATAGCCCTGGAAGAACTCGGCGTAGAGAAGGTTATGGAAATAATAAATTCAATTTATAATAGTGGTGTAATACCAGACGAGCTAAGCAAGTCGATTTTTATAGCACTGCCTAAGAAGCTGGGTGAAAAAGAGTGTAAACTTCACCAAACAATCAGATTAATGAATCATATTACAAAGCTGATCGTCCGAATCCTGATGAATAGAGCGAGAACCAGAATCAGGCCATAGATAAGACAAGAACAGTGCGGGTTCGTCAATGACACTGGAACAAGAAACGAGATATTTATGATTAGGATGCTTTCCGAAAGAGCAATACAAATGAAGAAGGACTTGTGCCTATATTTTATCGATTATGCAAAAGACGTTCGACAAAATGCTCCACAAGGAATTGATGGAGATGCTCAGCATCCTCGACAGATTTGAGAAAGACATAAGCGTAATCAAGAATCTCTACTGGCAGTAAACTGCCTGCATACGGACAGGTAACGAATTCAGCAGATATAAAGATAGAAAGGGACTTAAGACAAGTATGTGTCTTTTCACAGGATCTATTCAACTTGTACAGCGAGACTATTTTAAGGACTTTAGATGTTATGACAGAATTTGTAATCGAAGGCCACAATTTGAACAACATAAGGTACGCAGATGATACAGTGCTGATTGCAGACGCGGAAAAGAAACTACAAGACCTCCTACAGAAGGTAGCTGAAGAGAGTGACAAAAAAGACTACAAATAAACTACAAGAAAACCGAATGCATGGTCATCAGCAAAAAGAGCAGTACAAATGCCAAATACAGGTGGGGGATACTAACATTAAGCAGGTACAAAAATTTAAATACCTGGGAAGCGTTCTAACAGAAGACGGAAAGTGCGGCACAGAGATCCGTAGGCGAATTGGCATGGCGAAGGACGCGTTCCGGAAGCTAAGTAAATTATTAAGAGACAGGGAACTTTCCCTATAAATGAAGAAGAGAATACTGAATTGCTATGTGATGTCATTTCTTCAATATGGCAGTGAATGCTGGACAATATCATCAAAGATTAAGGAAATGTGGTTCTACAGAAGGATGCTGCGGATATCATAGACCGAGAACGTGAGCAATGATGAAGGATGGAAACGAAAAGGAAATTTATTCTGAGCATCAGGAAGAGACAACTAAAGTTCCTGGGACATGCAATGAGGAAGGAGGGCTTGGAGAACCTGATACTAACAGGCCAAATAGAGGGAGAAAGAGACAGAGGAAAGCAGCGGATAACATA
This sequence comes from Ascarosepion bandense, assembly GCA_037127315.1. Classification (NCBI taxonomy): domain Eukaryota; kingdom Metazoa; phylum Mollusca; class Cephalopoda; order Sepiida; family Sepiidae; genus Ascarosepion; species Ascarosepion bandense. The sequence goes on from JBBBDQ010029959.1 coordinate 117,728, forward strand.
TTTGAAGGACCCGAGCAGCTGGATGACCGAACAGGGGTTGCGTGGTGTTACAGGAGAAGGCCACCGGGGATAGGGAGCCGTGGAAGACGAGGCACATAGAAGAAGATCTTCTGCAGAGGCAAATCATATTCTACCGAAGATATTTCAGCCAAGTAACTTCATATCGTCCGTTCAATTTACGCTTACGCGCATATATAAGTAGCTTCACCTTTCATCTCACAGATGCTCAGATGTATTACATACGAGATGTACGAGATAAGTTTTTAAGCAATTTGAGAATGGAAAATTAAACATAGTATTTAATTGCCACCGTCTTTTTCGAAGTAGTTTCTTTGCGAATAAATCAATATCAAAGAGAATGCTGCTCACAAAAGTTACAGGATAAAATATATAACACATTTGGTTTGTGCGCTCTGTTCAAATAGCCTGAAATGTTTACTAACACCACATATTTAAATACTACGCATAAGATATGCATCACTTTCTATCATGGCACTTTTGCGATCTATCTATCTATCTATCTATCTATCTATCTATCTATCTATCTATCTATCTATCTATGTGTACGTGTGTATGTGAAAGTGTGCTATGTATATGCATATATATTTTCATATTCAGAAGCCTTACATATTTAAAATAACAATCGCCTCCTCACAACTCCCGTCATCTCTCCTCTCCATTTATTAACGTATGTAGTACGTAATCATAATTTATGACATATATGCAAAAGCAGAAGACATGGGACATCCATACAGTGGGTAGAAAGAGGAAAATATTGTTTTGAAATGTGACTCTTTGAGTATCAGCATTTCCTATGCCAACGCCCTGTGCGTGTTTGAGAGAGAGACTCCAGTCGTCTGTAATACAAAAAGATTAAAACTTCCCTTTTACCTTTTACCTTTACTGCATCTCATCGTACTTCAGCTATTTATCATCTTCTGTTTGACAGACGGTGTAAATGTAAATTGTTAGTAGCTGGTGTTTGAAAAATAACACGAAATATGTTACTTTTAAACCCGAGTAATTTCAACTGAAAGTCAGGTATGAGCTTGGAGGCTAGCACACGACACAGAAAGAGACAAGGAAAGGTTGGATAGGAAGGCAAAAAAAAATCAAAGGTATTTACACTAAAATAAGTGGGAACAGTAAAAAAAAAAAAAATACAGACCGCAAAATACAAATAAAGAGAAAAAAAAACAAAGAACTGTACAGAAACGCATGCATGTACACAAATGCGAGGGAAAAATACGAATTCTATACGTCGTAACAGGATATAAAGTTAATATTTATCACTTCACCAAAGAGACGTCATATTCACAGGAATACAAAGAAATAACCAGGCGAAGTTACTCAAAAAATTACGAAATATCAGCGGAGTACAGGAAAACAGAAGAACTAAAATCTATCATGATACATTTATTAACGTATGTAAATAAACAGACATGGAGAAAAATGAGTAAACCCAGCTTATTAACTTCTAAAAAATGCTCATGGAGTTTCAGGAAAGAAATTGTATTTTATGGGTGAATTCTCTTGAAACATTTCTTTTTTGGCAAAGCTAAAAAAGCGGTGGCGTTTGTATTAAAAAATACAGATAATTTATTTTGAACAGATTGGATTGCATTATTTGAGCTTCGAGACTTCCCAATTAGGTCTTTCTGCAACCAAATAGATATTGTTAGCCCAGAGCTAATACGGCAACTGAAAAAAAAAAGAATGAATTAAAAAAGAAATTTTCCAGAAGTCTTCTCAGATGGTCTAGGGACATGCACAAAAAAAAGCTAAATTTGAAGTAAAATAGAATGTAACACTGATATTTAAGCCAAAAATGAGTGTACTTTTGCTGCTTTAGAATCAATTAATATGGAATTAAAAACTAGAAAAATTAGGTGTGATATCAAAAATAGACTATTCCGAACGGACATCACCAACAGTTTATGTTAAAAAAGAAATAATAAAATCTGAGAATGTGCTTATTTTTTAACGGGGCTAAATGCTTTTTATTTAGAAACACAGCACACAAGTAAATGTTAAAAAAATTATGCTTTTCTATTTAGAAATGTAAAAACAAGCAAAAACTTCAATAGATTTATCCATTTTTAAATATTAAAAACACGAGAAAGATTCAAAAGATTTAAGCATTTTTATTTAAAGAAAATGTCAAGAAGTAAATGTTTCAGTAGATTTATGCATTTTTATAGTTAATATTGAAAACTAGAAAAAGATTCAATACATTCAAGAAGTAAAACTTATAATAGGTTTGTTCATATGTATTTAGAAATATGAAAACAAGTAAACTTCTTAATAGATTTATGCATTTCTATTTAAAATACAAAAAAAGATTGAATGTATGAAGAGATTTATATATTTATATTTAGAAATGTGAAAACAATTAAATTTTCAATACATTTATGCATATTTTTGAAAATATGAAAAGAAGTGAAAGTTTCAGTATATTTATTCATTTTTTTCAAATATGGATAGAAGTGAAGGGTTTCATTTGATATATGCATTTTTATTTAGAAATTTGAAAAGAAGTAAAAGTATCAATAGTTATATGCATTTTTGTTTGATAATCTTGTTAAACTAGTAAAGGTTTCAAAAGATATAAACGTTTTTCCTGAAAAATATGTGAATTAGTGAAACTTGAAATAGATTCATGCATTTTCATTTATAAATATGAAAACAGGTAAATGTTTCAATAAAGTTATGCTTTTTATATTAAATCAAGGAAAAGGGGCGAAATAAGAAAATAAGCAAATGTTCATACAGAATTCTTCTTTTTTGTATTATAAATATGAAAATATGCATCTTTTCCTCGAAATTAGTTTTTCTTTTTAGAAATATATAAGTATGATTTTCTCCAGATGTAGACCTTTTCATTTCGAAATAGTATAATAATTTACATTTTCTCCAGATTTATTATTTTTTTATTCAGAAAATGTTAATAAATTACATCTTCTCTAGGTTTAAATTTATTTATTGATAAATATGAAAATAAGCAAAGGTTCATTAATTTTTATACTTTTTATTTGCTTGAGATATTTTTTACATTAAAATAGGTAAAATATTCTCTAAATCTTTCATTTTTAGCCATATAAAAATAAGCTAATTTTTCTGCAGATCTGAACATTTTTATTGAGAAACATTAAACTAAGTAACATTTCTTATATAATTTTTCTTTTGTAATTAGGTATTCTGCTGATATGTTAATGACCATCACAGAGTATATATACCAGGCTTTCGATAAGAACGGCGAGTTGTGGCCCTAGATACCTCCAAAGCATTTGACAAAGTCTGGCATGCTGGCTTTCTACGGAAACTATAGGGTTATGGTATAACTGAACGCTTGTTTGATCTAATCCAGTCGTTCCTTCCAAATCGCGTAATGAAGATAGTATTGAACGGGCATGCTTCCAAATACAAACGCGGGTGTTCTTCAAGGCTCTATTCTAGGTCCTACACTTTTCCTGATCATCATCAACGATCTCCCTGATGTAATCAGATCCCAAATAGACATCTACGCTGACGATACCACTATTTACTCTTGCCTCGATAAGAAACCCGCCGAAGCTGACAAAGCAAACCACGCTGATGATCTTGAAAAGGACTTCCAATCTGTGCTGGACTAGAGTAAGAAACGGCTCGTAAATTTTAATGCTTCCAAAACGAATCTATATCCTTTAACCAACATAGACAATCGCTCCAGCATGGATCAGGCTAGTCTCCCTGAAAGCAAAACACTGTGCCTCCGCGGCTGAACTCAAGTGGAATGACTACATTGAATCCATAGCTAAATCTGCTGCTAGGAATGTCGGTTCACTGTGTAGGGCCAGGAAGTTTTTCTCGTCTGAATCTATCTTGCATATATATAAATCTCCCATCCGCCCGTACATTGAATACTGCTGTTCCATTTGGTTAGGTACCCTTGCTATTTATCTCAGGGTTCTTGCCAAAATCTAACGGAGAATATGCAATGTAATTGATCCCGACCTGGTAGCTCAACTCCAGTCACATTCTCGCCGACGTAATGTGGCTTCCCTCTGTCTCAAATACTTTCACAGCTTCTGCTCTGATGAGATCAGCTCACTGGTGCACCCTCTGCATGGATTTACTCAAGCTACTAGACTAGCAGCTAGGTTCCACCCTTTTACAGTGAAACTAATCAAATGTAATCGCAACGTCTACTCTTCAGCTCCTTTTTCTCACACTTCTCGCCTGACGTAGCAATTGATTCAATATAAACTTTCCAGTCCATGTACGAAGAAAACGTTATCCCAAGAAGGCATAAACGTTACTTTCCTGGAGGTTAGCATTCAGCGGTAAAAAAGGTATCATTTAGACGATTAATATTGAGCAGTTTTGTTTAAAATCAACAAACCATTCCTTACCCAAGTTGTCAATTTGAATTTATCAATTAAGACAGATGTAAATAGATGTGTCATCACCATAGATACTGAGTTGAGAACTTATGACAAGAAAGGCGTTGATGGAAATTAGGAACAGCGTAGATCCAAGGATGAAGCCCTCGGGGAGAGCTGCACTAAGGCAAAAAGATCTAGAATAGCCGATCAAGACAACTTTCATTTCGCGATTTGATAAGAAAGACTCATTCAATCCAAACTTTTATCCAGAAATACAATAACTTATTCACACTTATTTTTTTTTCGATGTTCATAAAATATTTTGAGCTTGCGGCGAGAACAAATTGTGTTTTCGATAAGAAATATGTTTATTCGGAAACCAATTCTTTTTTATTTTATCCTGGAAAATCATTTTAAAATTTTTGTGCGTGTTAAGTGATGTAAAATAAAATTTGAAAACATGTTCAAAGAGAGCTGGTGAAAAAAACCAAAGACATTTAAATTATGACATAATGTATAGAATTAGAAGACGATATATACTCAGCGAAAAATGTAGAAGAGTGAACGAACAATACAGAGACAAAGAAAGAGAGAGAGCATGAGAGCGAGAGAGAGATTAATGGATACGATTCATTATCAGGAAGAATAATGTCGTACAACGACAGGAGGGGAAAAGCCACAGTGAATATAAGATTACGGAAAGTACCAATTAAAAAGAAGCGAGAAGAAAGAAAGACGTAATGCTTTTAAGAAAAACAAACGGAAAAAGCATTTCAAGAAGAATTTTCGGAATTGAAAACATTTTTCAGCAAATTCTTTCTTCTCAAACAAACTTTTACGTTTCTTCATCAGTGTTGACATTATTTGCCAAAAGTGATAATACCTAAAGGGTGTGTCACGCTGATCTAATCGCTTGAGCGATACGTCAGTGGTAGTATTTATAGCCCGCAGGCGAGGCTAGCATTGCATTCACACGCGCACACACATATATATAGTAGTAAGTAACAACTGTAAACGTATCCTCAAAGATAGAATGAGGCACCGTATAGTCTCTAACAAGTTCGGTCCACGTGATTACTGGCAACTTTGTAATAGTGTTTTAAATAAGAGTGAGTAGTCTATATCCCCTATCTTCACTCAATTAACATATGCTGATGATGCAAAATTTTCTTCAGATTCTACTCTTGAAAAATCTAAAGTCTCTTTAACTAACTTTCCACTTAGAACAGATTCCTTCTTCAGTGATATACATATAACTCCATCCATGATTTCTGCTATCATCTCTAAACGAATTTTTTGCAAAACATGTGAACTTAATGGTATCTCTGTGATAGTCCCTGTTCTTCAATTGTTTTCTGTTCTCTTTAAACTGTACAATGACTTGTTACTTCTTACTTTTTGTTATGAATATTTTTCTGTGGTTTCAGTCTTTTAAGAACCGATTGATACTTTTAACTATTGACCCTTCTCCCTCTTTTTAGCAAATTACTATAGGCTCTAAGCAATTCTCAATTATTAAAGCATCTTATCTTGAAAGGTATTTTTTCAGATAAGGAATATGGCTTTCGCTTCTCTGTGCCAACTGCTGATGATTATTTCTGAAAGAGTCTATCAAGTTTTAGATAAGAGTAATGAAGTTAGGGCTGTTACTTTGCACATCTTGGTGGCATTTGACAGGGTTTTACATATTGATCTTCTTCATAAGTTGAAAAGTTATGATATATCTAGACAAAATTTCTTCCAACAGTATGGCTGAATGCTCACCTCCAGGACAGTCTTCTAAGTCTAACCTTTTCTTATTAAATGAACTGGAACTATATTGAATCAAGTACTAGGTTTGCTGCTAAAAACGTATCGTACTAGATAATTTTTCTTGGCAAAATCTATCTTAGATAATTATATGTCTACCATTTGTCCATGCTTAGAATTGTGCTGCCACATCTGGACTGGTATTTCTGCTATGTATTTAGATAAGTACAAAAAAGTATCTGCAATGTTATTTGTCCTGGCATCTCAGCTTCAGTCATTAATGTAATGTAGCGCAGCTATTTGTAAAGGTGACAAGCTGGTAACATAACAGTTACATTCTCTTGGCAATAATATTTTTTGAGGAAGATATACATACATCTCCCCTTAGCTATTGATGAAATAGTTTTGAGAAAATTATTTTTGTAGGACTTAATGTTCATATTATTTATAAGAACAAGTCTTTGGAGAATTGAAATTATCAAACTTTTGTCAATCAAAACACCCAGTAACAGAAAATCTGCTTTGAATCATAAAATAAAACAAATGCAATACAACTATAAATTTCATTACAACAGCTTTTAACTGCTGTTGTTAATAAGATATTTTATCGACAATATTGCCTTATGAAAAAAAAGTCGGTGAATTTTTACAAGAATTTTAACTTTTTTTAATTATGATAATTTATAAAATTTTAATTGTTTTTAAATTCTGGGTCAATTTGTACCAGTTAGGTGATATTGTTATTAAGTAAAAACTATATTTACTTATAGATGGAAAAGCTTACTAGAATTCAGTGACACATATACAGTACGGTACGGAAACAACAAAGACATAAACATGTGTATAACTTAAAAAGTAATGCATGATTAGCAATGAAATTTTTACCGAATAAAGATTAGGATGGAATGCATAAATATACAAATTATACAAAATTTACATAATAGTTTGTTGTTTTTTCTTTTTTAATAAAGATTAAATAGAACAAAGGAAATAAACTACCGGACAAAAGTTAAGGAACGGTGTTAATAATTTGCATAAACTTTTAATTTACGTTGTTAAAATATCGATGGAACTCTTCAACAATAAATAAAAGTTCATTTATCATTAGGGCTTTATTTTTAAGCAATATGGCAAATTTTACACGCAAAACGCTCTCTTTTGAAGAAAAAAAAACTCATTATCGCTATCAAGAAAAAACGTCAATTTCAGACATTTCTGATATTGTTTATAGGTCTAAACGTATCGTTCTTCGTGTAATTAGCAGGTATAAAACCGATAAAACGTTATATGCAAAAACAAAAACCAGTAGACCTCGAAGAATTGTTAGAATATCTATAAAAAACCGATAACAGATAATAAGATCTCAAGGAAAACGGCTGATCGCAGGTTAAAAAATGCAGGATTGCATGCCCGTATTTCAGCTTCGAAGCCTCTCTTTTCAAAGCGAAACCAAAGGGCACGCCTGCATTATGCGAGAGAACATTGTTTGGACTGACGCACAATGGGATACAGTTCATTTCAGCGACGAGTCTAAGTTTACTATATTTGGTTCTGAGGGCAAAACTTACGTACGCCGTAGAACAGGTGAAAGACTGTCTTCTCAATGTGTCAAGAAAACTGTTAAGTTTGGTGGCAGCAGTATGATGGTGTGGGGAATGATTTCATCTGCAGGAGTTGTCCTTATCATCTGCGTGCATGGTAAAATCAAAGCTAAGATTTACAAAAGGCTTCTTCAGCAGCATGTGGTACCAAGATTACATCATAATCTTTATGAATCTCCTATTTCCATGCAGGACAATGCACCTTGCCACAAGGCTCTGAATGTTATGGCTTTATTTGAAGAAGAAGGAATCGCCCTAGTGAAGTGGCCAGCCCAGAGCCCCGACCTGAATCCAATAGAAAATGTTTGGAAGATAATTGGAGAAAGGGCTTAGAAAAAAACCCTGAAAAACCAGGATCCCTTATGAAAGTTACTGAAAGACGAATGGAGGGGAATTACTGCTGATTTTTAAAAGATATTAATTAGATCATGTGGTCGACGATGCAGAGAAGTCATTGAAAATAAGGGGATGTTTACCGAATATTAAATTTTGTTGATATTTTGTTCACAATCAAGTATTAACAAGATCGTTCCTTAACTTTTGTCCAGTAGCTTAGTTCCTTTGTTCCATTTAATCTTTATTTTAAAAAAAACTATTATGTACATTTTTTTAACTTTGTATGATATTTATGTATTACACCTTAATCTTTATTCAGTAAAAATTTCATTGCTAATTATGCATTACTTTTTAAGTAATACACATATTTATGTCTTTGTTGTTTACGTTCCTTATATTATGGCCGCTACCGTATTTTCAAAATAATTTTAAAATATTTTTGTGTGCGTATAAATGTGCCGATGTTTGTAAAATCTAAAATAATTGTTGTGGTTGTTATAATAGGATTTCGATTTTTTTTTCAACTCGTTAATTAATTTGACAGTGAGAATGTTTGGAATAAACGGACACGTTCTTCATATATAAAAATTGATGGAATACAGAACAATAACATATTGTAGAAATAGTTTAAATTTAATAAACTGTAAAAGATTTACGAACATATGACGTCGATTAATAGAGAAATATGTCAGAATAATGCTCTTATGCGTATCGAAAAGTATAATAAAAGTTTACATAAAATGTTAAATCATTTTTGAAAAGCTTAAGCAACCTTTTCTTGCAATGTTATTTTTTCTTTAGCTGTAAAATATTCCATAAGCAGTCCAACAATATTATTTTCTCATATTTATGTCGAATGAATAGTGAAAGCAATAAAAAAAGTGCAAAATTGGCTCGCGCGAATTTGATTTTAAATTCTGAACTTTTATAGAAATGTTTTATATGTTTTGCCTTATTTTAAAAATAAAAAAATTATAAAAGTCCATAAATTGTGTATTTAAATGAATTTCAATTAGTGGAAAGCTTCATATTTGTCTTTTATCTTAGATGAGATACTGTAATCTTTTGTCTTTTATCTTAGATGAGATACTGTAATCATTTACATTATGTACATTGTTCGGAAGGTTGTCCTCAACTTTATTGCCATATTCACGGTGAATTGTACTCTCTGGTCTATTTTAGGTGATTGGAATTTCGAACTGAACCCCTTATTACGTCCACTAGATCTTTTCTAGTTCCACAAGCCAGGCTTCTTCCAAATGTTTCAGTATCAAGCATTTTCAATTAAACTCAATTCTCGAAGTTTTTGTTCACCTCGCTGTAGCCAGATATTGAAAAGCACAACGATTTGTTACTGGACTCAAACATCTACTATCTAGCTACAGTAGAGGTGAACAGAAATTACCTGAACCGTATGTATCTCATACAAAAGTGAGTAATTGATTAAATCTTATGCATTCCATAAGTAGATTGAAAATTGGTAGAAACGTAGGTATTTCATATGTAGATGCACAATTTACTAAATCATATGTATTACATATGAAATTGCACAATTGACAGAATCGTATGTATTTCATGCGTAGATGTAAAACTGTCTGAAACGTATATATTTCATATGTAGATGCACCATTTAATGAATCGTAATTAATTCATATATAGATGCACAATTGCTTTAACCGTGTGTATTTTTTGTGTAGCATCAGAAATGCCTGAATCATACATATTTTATTGTTGATGAGCGATTGTTTAAACCATATGTATTTAATATATAGTTGCAAAATTATATAGTTGCATTTCATATATTGCCTGAATTGTATATATTTCATAGGTAGATCCACAATAGCATGAATCGTATGTATTTAATATGCAGATTGGTTGAAACGTATGTATTTCATATGCAGATGCACAATTGCCTGACTCGCATTTATTTCATATGCAGACGCACAATCGGCTAAAGCGTGTAGATTTAATATGTAGATAACAGTCTGATCGGATGTATGTAATATTCTAAATTAGACTTCCGTAAGACAAACGGAAGGTATGGAATCCCAGTCATCATCCTAAAAAGATGTGCGCCTTAGCTGGCTCCAGTCCTCTCCAAACTCTACAACTATTGCCTTTCTGCTTCCTGCTTTCATGCTTGTTGGAAGTCCTCATATGTGGTTCCTGTTTTATTTCAATGTAACCCTCTGACCCTTCTAACTATCGCTCTATTAGCCTGTTATTGCTTTTCGAGTATTCGAGGCTCTAATCAATACTGAAGTAATTAAGCATTAAACAATATGGCTTCCAATTCGCCAGGCTTACTGATGATGTGCTAACGACTATCACTGAATATGTATAATAATGTCAAAGTTCGAGCTGTTACTCTAGTTATCTCGAAAGCGTTTGACAAGGTTGACACGCTGACGTTCTGTGCAAGCTCTAAGCCTACGGTATTTCTAAACGTTTGTTTAGTTTAATCAAATCGTTCCTGTCAAATCGTGGAATGGTCGTTTTGAACGGCTAAGATTCCAGACCCTTTCACACTAACGTAGGTGCCCGTGAAGGCTGTATCCTAGGACTTTCGCTGTTTCTGGTCAATGATTTCCCTAATGTCCTCAGTTCTCAAACAGGCATCTATGCAGATAACACCATCATTTACCCTCACGTCTAGGAAATCTTCAAAGTTAGCCTGGCTGCTTCTCTTGAAACGGACCTCGAATCAGTGATTAACTGGGACAGGAAATTGCTTGTAAATTTTAATGCCTTCAAAACAAAACTGCTCTCCCTTTCCTGTCAGCCATCAGTATGGCTTATGCTAGTCTCCTTGAGAGCAACACACTGTAACTCCTTGATTTCACTTTTTCAACCGACCTAAAGTGGAACAAATATATCAGATATGCATCTAGTGCTAGGAAGCTTGGGTCTCTGTGTTGGGTCAAAATGTTTTTCTCGTCAAAATCCATCTTGCTCATTCATAAATCTACCATTCGTCCGTGAATTTGGTACTGTTGCCATATCTCGTCGGATGCTCCTGCTGTCCATTTCAAGGTTCTTGACAAAATCCAAAGAAGGATCTGCAATGTAATCGATCTTGACTTGGCATCTCAGCTTCAGTCACTTTCTCATCGCCTTGACGTGGCTTCCCTCCGTCTTTTCTGTAAATATTTTCATGACAACTGCTCTGATGAGCTTTTTTCTTTGATGCCCCGTCCACGTGAATTTAAGAGAACTACTAAATTGGTTACTAGGTCCCACCCTTTTACCGTTAAAATGTAACGGCCCTTTCTAGTCGAATAGTTCCAATAGTCGAATAGTTTTCTCGCACTTTACGCCTGTGGAACTCCCTTCCGTTTACTTGATTCCATGATAGCTGCAGTCTTCAAAAATTTAAATGCAGCATCAATTGCTATCTTCTGTCTTCTTGAATAGCGTTAATGTGTTTTTCCTTTCTTGTACCCATTTGTTATTTCACTGTAACCCCCTGCGGGCTAGTGGCGTTACCGTCTTGCTTGAGGTGAAACGATTAAAAAAATGTAGCCGCACAACTGCATGAACTGTATGTATTTCATATGTCGATGCACAATTGCCTGAATTGTATTCATTGAACATATAGATACACAGTTGCGTGAACTGTATGTATTTCATATATAGATATTAATTGCCTGAATACTATGTCATTCATATATAGATACACAAGTGCGTGAATCGTATGTATTTTGTATGTTGATGCACAACTGCCTAAATCACACGTATTTCATATGGAGATGCACCATTGCCAGAATCGTATGTATTTCTTATATAGGCACGCAATTTTCTTAATCGTATGCATTCCATGAATTGTATGTATTTCATATGTAGATGCGCTATTGCGTGAGTCGTACGTATATCATATGTTGTTGCAAACTGAACCACTTCTCTCTGTCCTGGCAGGCCAAGCTAAATCATTTCTTTATATAAGTAAATAAGAAAAGTGACGGTACACGTTTTCATGTTGGAGGAGACATCACAACCACGATCCGTTCATTGGCATTAAATTAGCGAATTTCAAATTGACTACATTCATCTCACCGCTCATCAGTGACAATCACACTTTTATAACTTTATATTCGCCTCTTTTCCTGTCCATACATTATTATGCAGGTTGTTTTCTTCCCTAAATATACATTATATATACAACTACATGTATTTAATTAGCTATCATTATAAATACATACATACATATACACACACACATATATAGTCTTTTTAAATGTTTTTTTATATTTTTTTTGTGTGCACTATACAGAAAATTAATGTTTGCATATCAGATATGTTGATTTTACAGATATGTTGATGTTACTTTCAAATGACGTGCGCCCCCGCATGTGTGCGTGCGTTTGTATTGCCCACTTTCTGTTTAAGATATTTAGGAGCAGGTGCACCCCTCCTATAATTTTTCTGTGGCTACTGATGATGATGTTCTGTGAGTTTTTAGCTTATGGCCATTAGAATGATGTTTTGTGTGTGTATTTGATGGGGATCATATTCCTGCTGATGATGATGATAGTTGTCGTATGATTCAATAGAGCACCATAAATCAGACATGGACCATGGGTGGCTGCTGATCGACTAGGATGCAGAGGGACACCACCTTGGCTTTGTCTTGTTTGAGAAAATCATGCTTCATTTTTTTACAGCCAATGACATTAACAAACGATTCTTCCATCATTATGAGTGTAAGCGCACAGTTGTAAAGAGTTTTATTTTTCAGGAGATAGATAGATAGATAGATAGATAGATAGATAGATAGATAGATAGATAGATAGAGAGAGAGCGTTAGAGAGAGAGAGAGAGAGAAGGAGAATGACAAATATTTGACGTACAGTGAAGAAAATTTGAAGTCTTGAACGTATTCCTAGACATGCTGGAGAGGAGACGTGGTAAAGAAGTAATTTGGAGAATAAAACGAGAAAATAATAAAGGAAGAAGATGAAAGAAAAGAACAGCGAAAATAATACAACGAAAGAAAAATTAAGTTAAGAAAATAAACAACAAAGAAATTAAATAAATTATAAAATATGGGAAAAGTCAAAGAAAATTTCAGAAACCATAGAAAAGGAATGGAACATTTTTAAAAGAGGAAATTAAAACGCCTCACAAACAAAAAAAATGAACTTTAAAACCAAAGAAAGAAAGAAAGAAAGAAAGAAAGAAAGAAAGAAATGGCTCTGGGAACAGAAAAGAGATCATGTTTTCTTTGATTTTACACCTTTTAATATTGGCCTTCTTTTCTTTTGTTTTTATTTTTTATTGTCAGTGTGAAATTCAAGACGACAGGCACACTTTAACAAACTCACACAAGCCTATACGGATAGGACATGCTGATGACCATACAGTATGTTTCCCTGTCTAACTCTGTCTAAAATAGGCCTATTTATTTTATCCTTCTCGACAAAGAAAAGTTGGACTTGTCATTTAAAATGTGTAAAAGTGACTTAACCCAAGTGCTACGTTGAAATACTGTGAACATTTTGTTTAGCAAATGCTTTGCGCAAGATTCTCAAAGATTCATTTACAAAGAGAAATTATGGAAGATTTTATTATGCAAGTCAATGTTTTCACAATAAATTTATATTAACCAACTTTTAATATTTTCCCAATGTACTTACATTTATATAATTAATATCCAATGATAATTTCATATTATATGTCTTATCATAAATATTTTGTGCGGTGAGATATCATTAAAACAACTCAATGCTTGTTTGTCATAGTAAATAGTATAAAGAATAGCATAATATAGTTATTGACTTTTTAACATTTCTGATAAATAAATGTTGCTATGGCTGATATAAAAGATTTCACGAAAAGAGAAACAAGAAAAAGTAAAAAAAAAAAGTAAAATGTTTTCTCGAAGGTCCGGAAAGTGGTTCGAGAAAAATGAAAAGTGTACTGAGCAAAAGTTCATTGGCCAACAAGAAATATTGGAATCTGGTGTTGCGAATGTAATCAGAGAAAAGAAGTTTAACTATTTCTATATTTGTACGAACGAACCGAAACTATCCTCTCCAAGTAAAAATTACTAAAAGAAAAGCATAAGCTTCGCAAAGAAATCTATGAAAATCCACATCTTTATTTTTAGTGATGAATGCATGACTTCAAATTCTAATAGAAAACTTTTGATGCAACTTGTGATCCAACGTTAAAAATGTCATATATAATATTTTTATTAAAATGTTCATCCAAAGTCCATGAGTTGCTCAAGTTGAAAGATTACTGAATGATGCTGTATGGCTGTAAGAGGAAGAAAAAAGTGTAAATTATAAGATTATAAGCATATGTAGGATAGATAATTGTTAAGCCTATACTTGAAGAGGTTCAGGTTGTTATGATCGAGGAAACATTCTCTCGTGAGCCTGTTTCACAAAGTAGCAGTTCTTGTGAAAAAAGCTGTCAAAGCACACACACACATACATGCATACATATATACAGACACACACACACACACACACACACACACACACACATATATATATATATATATATATATATATATATATATATATATATAAACTATTACCAATGCGTTTCGTCCTGATAGACTTTATCAAGGGAAATGCAATTTTGAAATTTATGATTTCTCAAAAATATTTTTAAGGCTAACTTTGAAAATTTATTTAAATTAATTTAATTTGAAATACGTAATTAATTTATCAAATTAAAATAAAAGAATAAATAATAATGACATTAACAAAAAATAAAGTATATAAATAAACAACTGAATATGTGTTCAAGCCTGACTGCTGGAGTTGCTCTTTTCATACTATGCTCATAACGTGATTTTTTCAACCATATCTCTTTCAGGACGAAGCAGTAATGGCTCTCAACAATTTTTGGTTCCTTTGATATTTGTAAATAGCATGCGTAATGTCATGCATATTGCCACTGGAAAAATAGTTGAGTAATTATTCGTTGCCTTCGTCTTTTGAATTCAGAAGTGTCCATTTCTACAAATAGAGACCAGACCGACCAACTATGACATGGAGGAAAGATGTATTTATGTCTGTCCCAATCGTAGTAGTGTGAAGTTCTTAAGCAGCTTTGAATTTGAACCAGGCCTGCTGATTCTATTTTTCACACTGATAATTATTAACCATCACAGAGGATTAAGAAACATAAATCATTATTTTCGACTTGATTAAAAATTTCTCATGATTATAAAGAACAATTGCATTTAATTCAGGGTAGTATTTAACGCGATATCTTTTTAGGGGCGGATATTATAAATTCAACTCAAATTTAAAAAAGTACATTTTAAATTCATTCATTCTATTTAATAAATCATGTAAGACAATAAGCATTTCTACACGGGACGATATGTAAAGGTGTACAGCGATAATGCTGCTTTAATTTTTATCCTTTAGTTAGTATGTTAGACAGTTTTATACTTAATTCTGACTTTTACATAATTTACTCTGCTTTAATTCTTTCGGTTTTCTGTCTGCGAGTTAACTTACTGTTCTGTATTTCTTATCATTTCTGTAAATATCATCAAATATTATCTGCACCAAACTCTTTGTGTCCCGTTTTCATTCTGCCAATATTCCGCTGATGCAAACGACACTGCAATCGTTCGTACGAATTTTGTTGGTATATTCTTTATTGTGGGTTATCTTTCTTTCCACGCACACAGAAACATATAGACACTCGCAGGCGTGCACATGCACACACATACGCATGCATAAGAGTGTGCAGCCAGGCGCGCGTGTTTTGTCACCAAATGCTGCTGGCGCCACGTCAAAATCTGCTTTTCTCGCACTTCTTATTCCGCCTCTTTTTTTCACCTTCCTTTTTCCTATCATGTTTTGTTACACAAAACCGCATAATTTAAAAGCTTGAAAAATAAAAGCCAGTCCCACAGATGTACACACGAAACCAAATTCTGTACTTGGTCGAACAATTATTTAAGCACAATATCACGTTGGCATACTTCTTTATTTCCACTTTCAGTGTCTATTGTGTTTAAATGTCATCTGTCATATATACATCTGTATGTGTGTGAGGGTGTATTTATAAATCAGTTTCATTAAGAATAGCTTACTGCCCATTGAAGAAAGTTAAGTAAAACAACGACAGTATTTATTGGCATAAAAATGTTGTCGAAGATTAACAAGCACTTTTTAAAAAGTCTATCGCTTAAATACAAAGAAACAAGGTTGTGCTGAAAAGTTCTCGGTCCGACCAAACAAAAACATTAAAAGCATGTTACATATTCATTTGACTAGATTTTGAAAAGTGTAATAGACTAGAAGTGTAATAGACTGGATGTGCGCTGTGGTGCAGTGGATATCGACTCGGAAACGAGGAATCGGGGAGCCGAGTTCGAATTCCAGCTGAATTCATTGCATTCACTTACGCGTAAATACCCTTTGGAAAGGTATTAATCCGTCTCTTCCCTCTAGTTATGGGTTAAATAATAGGACAGATTGGGTTCTATAGCCTTGGATGGCAACCAATCTACCGCAGAAAGCAATGGCAACCTACTGCGGGATAATCTTCTGCCCAGTCAGTCATGTCTTGTTCGAAGCATGATCGCCTAAGCGTGTATCACGTATGGGACTTAACTAACTGACTGAATAGACTAAAAAAGCGGTCAAGCTGATGCCAATGTTCTCAAAAATCCATAAAATTCTAATTAAAATTACGATTTTCAACATTTTGTGCCACCTATCAGAAAAGATTTTGCGTGTGTGCAGTTTGTTCAAGAAAGAATATTTTCATGATTAAATAGATTTAATGTAGACATTTTTCTTTAAGTTAAATAAGATGAATAAGAAAGATTTTTCATTGTTTCCTTCCATTGTTTATTGTCTAACAGGCATGTTCATGAGTATCTTTTGAACGTATTCACCTGTATGTGCGTTTGTGTGTGTAGTAAATTTTGATGATGAATGATTTATTTAGTCTAAAAGGTGCATTTTCATCATTTATAAGTTTCAAATAAAAAACGCACTTTGTTAGCCTATTTCCATCGTTGCAAAACACGTTTGTATCCTACAGTCTTTATTTAGAATTACAATAATGCTTTGTTTTATTATTTTGCTCTGAAAAACAACACTGAATTTTAATATCTCATTCTGACATCACTTTTAAAAAATTAGCCATAAAAATTAATTTATCCGTTTCTTTCTCTTTGTGCTAACAACTAAGTTTTACATTCTCAATGAATTAACACCTGTACGCAAATTTACTGTGCGCATATGCAATGAAAATGATGAAGGAATCATTTGCTCATTTCCGGTTTGATTCCAATAGATTGTTGTTGCTGTGGTTTAGTGCATTCCCTCGGCTGATTTAGGGGAGAATAAAGGAAGGTAACAATGATGCCAAGTGAAGGCGTCTATTTCACTGAAAAGAGGGTAAAAAGAAAATCTTAGGAGAAAGGAATATTTTGGTGCTGATTTTTTTTTTTTTTTTATCAAGAGTAGCTTATCACAAGAACGCACGTCTGGGGCATCAATAAAGACCGAGCAAGGAAATTCGCTTCCGAAATGATTTAGTGTATATAAATATATATATATATATATATATATATATATATATATATAGGTACCTCCAGTCATTTTCGATATCTAACATTTAAACTGAATTTTTAAAAATGAAAATTTTTTTTGAAAATTTTATTTTAGTTTTAATTGAAAGCTAAAGGATTAAATTTACTATTTCCGGTAAACAAAATACTCTGATTTATTTCAAACAGAAATTATATTGATTGGAATATAAAAAATTGAGTTTTTTTTTCAATTTTTGAATTTTGCCTCCATTTTTAAGCAAACGACACATTTGTAAAAAAAAAGATAATTCTCAGTTTTAAAAAAATCTTGCAAAAACAAAATATACACCTGTGACACATTATTTATGGAAAATTAGTAAATTCTATGTTAAATAAATTTACCCAATTATTACTTATTTATAGCGTGAAATTTAGAGTAAAACTATTTCTTAATCATAAATTTGAACTTTTTGATCTGTCCGCCGTATATAAAACGTGTTGACAGGTTCTTGATTAAAGAAGTATATGGCGTTCATAAATGCCAAAATTGTACAAATATTTTTGAGGGAGGAAACTCTGGCCTTTTAATTTGCACATAGAAATGACCATACAAAAAAAAACTTCAAATACACAAAACAAAATTTAGTTATTTTTAAAATATGAAGGCCAAACGATTTGTATTTAACTTTTCAATTTTCGATAGGCAATATAATCTTCAATTATTAACTTAAAAATCTAACCACAACAAATCTTTAAAGTATTTTTAAATATTTTTCAAACTTTATAAATTATTATAATTTTAAAAAATGAAAGCAATTCTTTTAAAATTTCATTAGTAATTGAAATAGTTTTTTTTTATTCAGACTATAATATCTTTAATTTTTATTATTTATTCAAGAAATTTAAAGCTTATCAAATGAAATAATATCAAAGTTTTATCTGTTCGGCCTGTGAACAACTCGCTTCTTGATAGTTGTTGTTTGCGTCATATTTTCTAAATCTAGCCAATTTATATTCACTGCATCTACTCTTTTCTGGAATTTGTTGCCATCAATTTCCGCTAAGAATTTTAATCAGGCTTAGTCCTAGGAAAAGCAAGTGATATTCAGTCAGAAAAAACACAACTTACAGAAGGTTGTTAACAATTTGGGTTAAATCTGACACAATTTATAGTGGCGTTCGAATGAATCTTCTTTTTGATTATTTAGTAGAAATTAATTGAAATTGAACTGCAAATAAGTTGACTTCTCTGTTTTCTTTTGTGC
Organism: Ascarosepion bandense; assembly: GCA_037127315.1. Taxonomy (NCBI): domain Eukaryota; kingdom Metazoa; phylum Mollusca; class Cephalopoda; order Sepiida; family Sepiidae; genus Ascarosepion; species Ascarosepion bandense. Next base: position 136,560 of record JBBBDQ010029959.1, read on the forward strand.
ACGCTACCTATGTTAATAATATTAATCCATATCGCTAATTTTGACTAAGCGCTTAAATATAACACTAATCTCAACTGACGTTTATAAAACATTTTGTTAATTTCTAGACCATTTTGTAGCACCTGTAGCACTCCAGAAAAAAAGTGCTGTCAATTCTTGACAATCATAAATGTCACCTGAATATAGAGATCAGTAACTATAGTCAAACGCAAGATGCAACAATTTTATAAGTATATTTTGAAGTCTTTTTAGATGGATGAAAAATAACAAGGGGAAATGGTGACAATTTATGAAATTCCTGAATATTCCTGAATAAGTAGGAAAAACTTTTCCTAGAGACATGACTTCTACCAACATCCTGTCAGATTGTAGGTTTATAGGCATTTATCATCTTGACGCAAATATCTTCATAGCGGACGAGTTGCTCCTTTCTGATGTGAAAAGATTGTCTTTTAAACATTGAGTTTTTCATTGCAACAGATGATGCAACTACTAGTGTCACATAATTTGTATTATGATGTAATTCAACCAGGCTTATCTTAGGTGTCTTAGCACTCCATTTCCTAAAGCTGGTTCGGGGAAAAGAAAAAGTGGAGAAAACATGGGAGAATAAAAATAAGAAAAATAATTAGAATAAGAATGAGAATAAGAATTATCATAGATACTTCTGAGGGATTTGAAATGGCCCGTCAAGCAGAAAAGAAAAAGAAACAACTTCGAAACAAAAAGAAATTTCACAAAAGTCAAGCTATAGGCTAAAAAGCCCACACAGTATAATAATAAAATTATTAGTGAAGGTTGTGTTGTTTCCATGGATACTATATCTAATGAATAGGATCCATTTGCTTGTGATCAAGCAATAAACTGTCTGGAATATGGACGCCCTTCAAGTGCAGGAGTAGGTGACTATGTTCGTGTAAAGTTTGTATGAAAGAAAAACGTCTAATATTAATCTGATGACTGAAATTAATCGTTATGATGAGGACACAATGAAAATTTTGAGATAAAGATTTGTCAGTAAAAACATATGCTAGCTAAGATAAAGACAAAGATTGGAGTCTGGCGAGATAAGTTATATTTATGAAGGACTTATTAAACTAAAATATATGCCTGGTTGAAGTTCCTTGATAACATAATTCATTGAAATTAAATATTTAAATGTGTTCAAAATAATTCATAAATTTAAAAATTATTTTGTTCTAATTACCGCTATGTTCTAACATACGGCATGAAATAATCATTTTTGTAAAATTTGTTCCAATAGGCCCTCTCTACCCTACAAGATTTTGAGGGTGTACATAGAGTCATTGAATGAGTGTAACTCGTTATGATGCAAAGCATCATAGAGATTACGGGGCAAACACCAGCCTTCATGCTACCTTTTCTCAAACTGAGTCTAGGGTCTTATTGGGTCAACGTTCAATCAAAACTTACTGTCAGCTCAAAATATCTGAAAATGTAACTAAACGCCACACGTTGCAAGTTCGTCAGGATCCAATTAGCAATATCGCGAGTCAAGATGAAATTCGTGTTGTAAGATCTTCTTCGTAGACTTCTTCTATGGAAGTTATAAAATGCTGAATGACTTTATGGATTTGTGCTTGCTACCTTCTATATAGAGTGGATGTGATTTTAACCAGTGTAACTTATCTCGCCAGACTCCAATCAAGTCCTGATTATTAAAGACCTATTATTAGATACTGCGCTACGGGTAATAATGACTTTTATCAAGTGTTCCTGGTACACACATGACACATTAGTATGAGGAATATCAACTACTATTTCAAAAATAGAATCTTTCATTCATTTGGTACCCACTGTTATATCACCTTCAAAAACCAATAATTCACGTCATTTTGTCATGAGTAGCCTTGGCACTATTCAAACTGACTCCCCAGATATCATGCTCCAGTTGACATTGAGCATTTTCATAACGTCAAGATACAGTGGAATCACCTACTATTAGATTTACATATTGCTACTTAATAAATTTTGGTATATCAGTACACACACACACACACACACACACACACACACACACACACACACACACACACACACGCACAAACACACACACACGCACACACATACACACACACACACGCGCGCACACACACACACACACACACACATATATATTCTGGAAGAATGGTAGACTTTGAAAAACAGTAGCTACTCTGGCATGTACGCATCGCTCATTCAGTAATGGATTAGAGCACTCTGGCTATTGGGCGGGTATAATGACAATATACACGCTAAAAAGTCCGCCTTCTTCTACCGAACGCCCATAGCCCAGAGGTAGAATCGCCGACTGACGCCAATTCGGTCGGGTTTCAATCCTGGGTTAAAAGCAATCGGAGTCTAACCGAACTGATGAACTGTGATACAGCAAAACAGATCTGTCTGCGGATATATATATATATATATATATATATATATATATATATATATAAAGGAAAATCCAGCACATCATTTAGATTGGTTATAAATTATAATTCATTTCTATGAGCTAAACTGACTCATTTAATCAGACCACACTAAATTCGTTCCATTCGGTATAAACATTTCTTTAAAATGAAATGGAAAACAAGTAACATGATCTAGAACAGAGACTTTAGCCTCATCTCGGTTGAGGATTATTTGACTGTTCGAGAACAGTTCACCGTCCTTAGATAGTGATCATAAGCTCATTACATGCCCACTCACGAGCACACTGATACGTACGTATACTTACTTATACATATGTTCATACTTCTGTACATACAAATGCGTCTGTGCGCATACCTACATATACGCACAAACACACATCCATCCATGTTGACATATAAACATTGTTTTCGGACACTGATATATTTGTGAAGACCAAATTTATACGCGTATAATTCATAGTAACACATATTTACGCAAGTATACTAACAAATTTCCCATATACTCAGAAAATAAACATATATTTGCATACCTACATACATACACACATACATACGTATATTTCCCTACTCACATGTCTGTACCTATATATATGTGTGTGTGTGTGTGTGTGTGTGTGTGTGTGTGTGTGTGTGCATACAAATGTGTCACTCACACATCCATCCATCCATCCATCCATCCATCCATCTTTCCTTGAAACTACTGTGTTTGCACACTCACATATCTATGAACAGCGGACCTATATAATAATACTAACACATATTTACACAAAAATACTAACAAATCTCATATATACTCAGAAAATACGTATATATTTACATATTTACACACATACGCACATATACACATGCACATACATATCTGCCTACATATACCACTCCTGCCTGTTTATATATATATATATATATATATATATATGATTAAATAAATTGTAAACATTGTGTCTGCTTATTTTTAGCAAAATCCATTCATACTCATGGATAACCTTTCACGTATTATAACTGATGTCAAAAATAAGGTGTAATGTTGACAGATTTTATTATCATTCGTTTATAAATGTTCCCAAGTACTTTTAATCTCTTTCCGAGATTATCTTCAGGAGTGTGAGTTATTGGTAACAAAAAATAACCGCAAAACGTTGTTGCTAAAAATTACTGTAATTTTATTTTATGTTTTTTTTTTTTTTGCATCAAATATAACGATTGACAAATTGCTTACCGTTCATTCTGCAATGGAATTTTTTTATGTTGTTATGTCATTGTCATGCACAAGTTAAAATATGTAAAAACTGCTCTTTTTACAAACATTTTAGAACATTACTACAGTATTCATAGCTGTTTCTTTTAATTATTAAACCGTCAGTTAATAGAATCAGCTATGAATACTGTAGTAATGTTCTAAAATGTTTGTAAAAAGAGCAGTTTTACATACTTTAACGCGCTTTTTCTATCCACGTACTGGCTTATAAAAACTTATACGTGTATGTACATGAACAATGCAAACATTTATACACATACATGTTCACTTTTTTTCCACCAAATGGCACTCGTTATCTGTCGGTGCAAGATACATATTTTGAAGACTGTAAATATTTCACTTTAAAATTTAATTAACATCTCTATTGAATGAATATTTAGAGATGTTGAATCCGCTTTTGGAAAGGTTTTGCAATAACACTTTAGTATAAACCGTCTTTTGTTATTACCTATACCACTTAAATAAACATCTTGTTCAAGAATCTTATAGAAACCTATAATTTTACTACTTATAATTTTATAATCTTACTACCTAACAAATTATGATACATACACCTATTGTTTTAGTAGTGTTGGTTGATTATCTCTGCGAAAGACCAATACTTGAGCCACAGCATCTGACCTACATAATGTAGCTCTACATTCATCACTAAAATTAACTTTTGGGAAGTAAGTTTTTATAGTCTGAACAAGGACGGTTAAACCCTCGGTCACCATGACTTGTGACTTCGAGCTAGCTCAACCATCGACGACTCCTCAAAGAGAGCCGTCTACCCAATTTCACTCACAAGTCTTGGGTCGTGGTATGGTTTTCAGTCACTTTCCAAAGGTGCCTTTCGCTGGAATCGCCTCCAGCAAACGATAACATCAAGAAGCCACCTTCCTGACAAATCGACCATGGTGAGATTCGAACCCGGGCTTCATGGTCGAAAACATACATATGTACACACATAGATAGAAACAAAAACCGCTCTCTTTTAATCATTTGACAGAACCATTTTTACCCATCATTAACATGGCTGATGCTAACCTCCAGGAAAGTGACCTTTTCGGAGTAACTTTTTCCACTTACATGAAATGAAAAGAGTACATATTGCTAAATCTGCAGATAAGAAAGTTGCTTCACTATGTTGTGCGAGACAAATTTTCTCGCCAGCCAGAATCTATCTTACATATTTATAAGTCTGCTATTTGCCTTGCTTTTAATATTACTGCTAAATCTGGTTGGATGCTCTTACTATATATTTAGACATTCTTTACTAAATGCAAGGAATAATCTGCAGTACTATTGGCACTGACCTGGTATCTTGGTGTCAGTCAATTTTCCACCACCGTAACGTAGGTTCTTGTATATTTTCTATAAATACGTTCATGTTAACTGTTCTTATGAACTTTTCTCTATAGTACCTAAACTTTATGAATTTAAGCTTAGTACTAGATTAGTGGCAAGTTTTAATAACTTAGCAGTTGAAATAGCTAGATGTAACCGTTCTATGCTAGTAGTTTCTACTATGGTACTTCTCACTTATGAAAATCTCTTCCGGTTTCTTGCTTCCCAGTCAACTTTGATCTTCTAAAATGTTAATGCAATGCCAATCGTTATCTTAATTGTTATTATTTTGTTGTCCTCTCTCCTTAATAGTAGTTTTCTCATATTCTCTACACACAGTAACCTCTTGCATCCTAGTGACTTTATTTGCCTTTGTTTGGATGAAATTATAAAGAAAAGAAGAAATAGATAGATAGATAGATAGATAGATAGATAGATAGATAGATAGATAGATAGATATGTATGTATGTATGTATGGTATTTGGCGACAACGATACTGGATTTTCCTCGCTGCAATTTTTACCTATATACAAAATTAAGTTTTACTTTCATTAAAGTCGTCATTGGCTCACATTGTAGAAACAAGTTAGAATTTTGTTGTTCTACTTAAAAAATAAAATAAAGCCCAATAACAAATGACGTAAGTTTGTCATTCACTGACTAGATGTTAGTTTACAATATATTCTAGGTTGCTGAAATTTGAGGATCGAATTCAGAGAATTGTGGCATACTCAGTCTCTAAAATGTCATATTAGTTCATGATAGTCTCATATTTCTCAAATATTTGAGCGTCACACTTTCTAAATGAAATTACAAAACAATCGATGTTTCAAGGCTCATCGTAGTAAAAAGTTGATAAATTACTAGGGTGCACAAGAGATTTTACTACGATAAAAGAACATAAAAAATAATGAGGTGCACAATTTTCTTTGAAAAATTATATATGAGCCTGGAATAGAATTTTTATCTTGATTAAAAAAAGATAGAAATCGTACAAAGTATTAATCTCTTTAGTTTTCAATAAACATGTTAAATGACATTTTCTACAGAAATACATTTGCTTTTCTTTTCAGTCTTAGGTATTAGCTGAAATATCAATAAAATTAGAATGTGTTCGACTGAATAAAAAATAGGTTATTGTCATTCGTTATCGCCAATTGCTATAGATTAAGGAATGAGCGAAAAACTTGGGTTAAATTTAAATGAATTAAATGCGATCAACTTTATTTTTCTAGAAAATGAACATTACAAAATAAATATGAATTTCTGCCACGATTTGAACGAAAATCCAGATTTAAATGATAAGTGTTACCATGTTCCTATAAATTTTTATTACATTTTCTGCTTGTTCCAGACATGTCTTAGTGCAGAATAGGAATAACCCGATAGTTTTTTTGTTTTTTTTTTTACTCTTTTTCTGTACAAGAAATTTCATTTGTCACGCGGAATCGAAATCGGTCTTCCCTATTTAAATTGGCGCCAACATGCACAAGTAAAAATGTTTGAATTAAGTTCGAAAACAGAGTAAAAGACTTAGTATTTTCACCTTTTTTTATTTTAATTTACACATTTCATTCATTAAAAAACGAAGGGTCAAATCTTGTTAATCGAATTCAATAAAAATAACTGAATGAATTTTTTCTGTCTTTATACATAAAACCTAAGTCAATATATATATATATATATATATATATATATATATATATATATATTACTTAAGCAGACAGATAAAGTTAATTTAATTTTTTTGTTGAATTTGACTGACAAGGTTCGTCTATTAGTTTTTAATTAATTTCCCGTGAGCAGGATTGAATTTATGTAGAAATGGATCAAAACTTAAATGTTTTCATTTATCATATACTCGAAAATAGACATTTTCTGATTAATTCCATCGGGGAATTTTTGAAAATTAGAATTTTTGTAAATTGTAATATTCATATTTTCTACACTGGATCCTTACAAAGCTGGCTTGATAGTGTCACTGCAATTTTATTGAAGAAATCCGCTCCTGAATTGTGTTTTGTTCTATCTAAATTTTGCAATTAATGCTTTGCTACTTCTTGATTTTCTACTTGTTGCAAATCCTCTCCTGTAGTTCTCATTTAAGTTTTTTTTTACCCTTCTTCCTCTTTTTGGCACAGTACTAGACATTCTAATCAACTTCTGTAGGGCAACTGCTGATGCGTTAAAGATTATTGTTGAAATAATTTATCATAAGACAAGAATGGTCTGTCTGTTACTTTGGATATCTCAAAGCCATTTGACAGGGTTTGGCACACTGGTCTTTTTCACAAATTGAAAGATTTTTGTATTTGTAATCGTTGCATTCACTTATGTGCAAATTACCTTGGGAAATGTATTAATCCGCCTCTTCTTCCTCCAGCTATGGGTTAAATAGCAGAACTTATTGGGTTCTATAGCCTTGGTCGGCAACCAGTCTACCGCAGAAAGCAATGGCAAACTACTGCGGGAAAATCTTCTGTCCAGTCAGTTTTGAGACATGATAGCACAAGCGTGTATCACGTATTGCACTGACTAACTAATGGTATTTGTAGACTGATTTTCGAACAGAGTCAGTCTTTCTTATCAACTCGCAAAAGGAATGGCCACTCCTCTATATCTTTCACATAATTGAAGGTGTTCACCAGGGAGCTCTATCCATGGATCTACTTTGTCCCTAATTTAGTTAAACAAATTTCCTGATGTCTTTAGTTCTCAGATCGGTATCTATATAAATGACACAGCTATTTGCTTTTGTCTTAAGAGTAATCTTGATCGATTCGATAATTTCAAATTGGCAGCTGATCTAAAAATAATGACCTACAATTTGTTGTTAACTGAGACAAGGAATGACTTGTTAATGTTAACGCTTTTAAAACAAAACATTTCTTTTTTAACTGTCTCAGATAACACCTTTTAATTTGCATCAGAACGGCTGATGCTAACCTCCAGAAGAGTGGTTCATTGTGTTGTTGGATATGAAGTGGAAAGATGATATTGAATCACTTGCTAAGTCTGCAGCTAGGAAAGTTGATTCACTGTGCTAAGCTAGATAGTTTTTCTCCCCAGAATCTATATTACATATTTATAATCCTACTTGTCGTATTATTTTGAATATTGCTTCCACATTTGGTTTGGTGCTCCTACTAGATATCTAGAGATTCTTGAAAAAATCCAAAGAATATTCAGCAGTGTTATTGGTCCTGACCTGCCATCACGGTTTCAGTCAGTTTCCCACCACCGTAACGTACCTTTCCTGTTCTTTTTCTATAAATACTTTCATGGTAACTCTCATAATAAACTTTCTTCTATGATACGTAGACTTTATGGGTTTAAGCGCAGTACTAGATTTGCGGCAAGGTTTAATCATTTTACAATTGAAATGGCTTGATGTAACCGCAAGTTCTATGCTAGTATTTTCTACTATGGAATTTCTTGCCTTTAAGAAACTCTTCCGGCTTCTTGATTCCCTGTCAACTTTGATTTTCAAAATTTAAATGAAATATCAATCGTTATCTTATGTTATCTTAATTCTAGTTTTTTTTATTGTCTTCTCCTCTTAACAGTATAGCTTCCCCACATTCTCTAACACTCAGTATCCCTTGCACCTTAGCGGCTTTATCATCTTGCTTGGAGGTGAAATGATAAAACAAATGTGCGTGTTAATGTATGTAAATGACATCCCGGTAAAATAATTTATAACTATATATAGTTATAAAGTATTTTATGCATTTTTTGTAAAACTACTTCGTAAGGTGTCGCATAACATGCACCAAAATGTTAATTTTTATTTTAAAAATTTGAAATACATTTAAAATGTATTCCGTAATGACGGTGGTTTACAAGAATAGATTCAAATATTTTGAGCGTTATGTATCGTTTTAATGTTTTCTACCCTTAGTTGTCTAATGTTGAGAAATTGTTATGTTCTCATCTGAACAATATAAGTAAGAATAGCACTAATATTTGCATGCTATTCTACGAAAGATAATGATGTTGATAATGTTAATATGAGAATTTGATATATATATATATATATATATATATATATATAAATTGTTCAGTGTGTTGTCCTCATCTTTATTGTCATGTTCTTAACCTTTCGACCGTTGTACGCTGTAACCTACTTCAGCTAACTTGAACTTTAAACCGAAGTCTTTATTTTGATCACTGAGGTAGATTGTTCTCGTTCCATGAATTATTCTACTTCCGGATGCCTTAGTTCCATTTAATTCAAAACTAAATTTTTTGTTCACCACTACTGTCGCCAGATATTGAACTCACAATTTTTGGAGACAAGATGTGACACTATTCAGAAAAGTGATAGTAAATTGAAACAAAACTAAAAACACAGAAATACGCTAATTTTTAATAGACTAAAAAATATGCTGTTATAAGAAATAAGAAAGGGACGACACACAGAGAATGCACACGAGAAAACAGTGTGTGCAGACCGGTGGGACTCGGCGGAGACGGCACACCAAAAGTGCAGACCAGAAGACAGTGTGTGCAGACTGGAGAGACCCAGCGGGGCCGACACAGTGAGTTCGAACTAGACGTCAGTGTGTGCAGAACGAAGAAACTGGCGGAGATGACACACAGAGGGTGTAAACCAGAAGCCGGTGTATGCCGACCGGAGAGACTCGAACTTGGCTACTACCGATTCCTCAATGCGAGCCACAATTCATTACGTCACCTTGCCTCCATGAAATATATGCATATATAATATATGCTTATATAATTCTTATTTCGTAAAAAGAAATATATTTTCTCTGTGAATTATATTTAATTAAAATATTCTAAGTTTTACAATCTATACAATGAAATAAGGGAAATATTTTTTGTTTAATCTTTTCCTGCTGATATTTAGATATCTATTCCTGATTAAGCACAAATATATAAGAATATGCGTGTGCGTGCGCGCCTGTTTGTATTATAGATTCAGAAATACATATATAATAACGCACACAGCAATTTTAGACCTGCAGTTCCCTCAATTTCATTTTGATTAATACACTTTCATAAAATATATCAATTTTATCAATTTTTTTATTAGCTTCCTACTCCTACCTCTTTAAGATGACAGCTGAGAAATATATATTGATAAAACTTTTGATAAGTCTATTAAATACATTTATATATAGGCGTCTGTGCATGCATGTATTAAGAAAAACTGTGTTGAATATTATAATCACTTTATACAAAGGCCAAATTTGGTAATTGCAATTTAATTCATATCTCGCAATGACCGCGAATTTTTAAAAGAATAAGGCAGGATTTCCCATAATTTTCTGTGCGTGCATAAAACTCGAAAAGTTTGAGCAATTATTTGTACATGTGTCAATATTTGTCTGGAACTGAATTTATATGTAATTCGTTTCGCAGCCGGTTGTGTTTTAAAATTGCAAACGTTACTGTTTATGCTATTCGAAATATGTTTTAACAAATGCATAAACACACTGACGAAAGCATCAGTAACATACAGGGATTTTTAAGTTCGTTATCATCAGCTCTCATCTTTTCCCCAATACACTTCAGTTCTTCAAAAAACAAAACAATTATTCAGATTACACAAACTAAATTCTTTTAAAATATGCAATGAGAAATATTAAAAGTTTAGCTTTCCATTTTTTTCGAACATTCTTACTATATTTCTATGTATCCTTATGTCTCTCTCTCTCTTTTACTCTCTCTCTCTCACTCACTCACTCTCTCTCTCACTCACTCACTCTCTCTCTCACTCACTCACTCTCTCTCATTCTCACATACACTCTCTCTCACACACACACACACACACACACACACACACACACACACACACACATGCCACTTTCTCTAGCTTTTAATGAATAAGGTTGACGGTCATGTATACAGAATCTCGTAACTCAAATCCAGCCGAAGCTACGCATGTGAATACCACAGTATGGGCAAGGGAACATCACTGTTCCAAAGGGAAACACTTGGCATTGGGCCATCTTTTTAACCGGATCCTTGAGGAGGACCGTGCGAAAAATGTATCCTTCAGCAAAAGGCAACAAGACAAAAATAGCCATATATGGCCACGAAGAGTCTGATTTCATGACTGTTTTTCTTAAGGACTTTTAAAAGACGGGTGAAGATTGTAATGAGTATTTCTTCTTCTTTTTCTTTTAAATACTTTTGCTTGAATTCCATTAAATATAAAATACACATGATTATTATTAATTAATAGAGCATATTCGATGCTTATTAGTAAACAAATAAGTGTAATTAGTGAATTTATAGGCTCGCAATCATTTAGCCAATTTAGTTTAATAAAATAAAAGATTAAACGAAACATAACCAAGCCGATTTAAAAAAAACTCAACCATTAGAGCATCGGTAATTTTTTTAATTAGCAAAATAAATCGATCAGTTTCTCAACTTCACTTCTATTACTTTTTAAGTTTTACACTTACACAAGTTCATCTCGTTAGTAGGACAGAAAGCCGTATAAGGAATGATTATTGTTGAGTATCCATTGTCTGTGTGTGTGTGTGTGTGTGTGTGTGTGTGTGTGTGTGTGTGTGTGTGTGATTTCAAATTGTCAATATTTATAAAGTATTACCTGGTGATTATTGCTCCTTGAACTAATTAGTAAATAATTTCTTGTCAAAAGTCAGGATTCTCCCTCACTAAAGTCTGATTAATTTTTGAGAAATTGCCTGGAATTAGGTGATAAAGATATCATTTACAAAATCTGTTGAAGGGAAAAAAACAGTAATCACAAAAAGGATCTATCAATAATAATCACAAAAAGGATCTATCACAAAAAAGTGTGGACTCTAATTAAAGCCTCGTCAAAAACGGAAATAACTTGCCAGTGACACTAATACAAAGGCTTTTTCACGTTTCTCTGCATTTGAAATTCAGTCTATTCATGTAAAATTTGCTGTTTTAAGACAGAAAAACATTTTTGAAAGGGTGAATTCTCCTCACTTAAGGAAAAATACACTCGACTGTACAATGTATATGTATATAGGCATATAACATAAAAACATGTGCGTGTGCATCGTCATAGCAGGTTTTATAAGAACATATTAAAACTTTTCACTTGAATATTAGAAAGCAATTACGCCAGAAGCAAATTATAAAATGTAAGAATTAACTTATTAAATGTTTGCAGTGGGAATAAAATTTGGCTTTGTTGAAATATTCAACAACTCAACAAGAAAAAAGGAAAGAAAAAGGAGAAAGCCATTAAAGCGTAAATTAAAATTATATATTCTATAAATTATTGAGATGTTCTACAAAAATCTTTCTCTCTCTCCCTCTTCCACCCCCCTCTCTCTCTCTCTCTCTCTCTCTCCTAGTTATTTATTACGAAGAAATTTTTCGTATAACAGGAAATAAACTAGCACAAGATTTCTTAATGACTGTCTCGATTCGGACTATATATATATATATATATATATATATATATAATGCAGCCTACATAGATAGATAGATAGATAGATAGATAGATAGATAGATAGATAGATAGATATAGATATGCTACAATCTTACGAGTTAGCATGTTCATATGTATGATGAGCTCAAAAGTGTTAAAACGTAAAAAAGGGATGAAAAGATACTGTGCTGTTTACATTAGTATAAGAACAGCATTCTTATTCAGTATCTTTGCGTCACAATTAATTACTACAACTTGAGCCCACTAAGCATCTAAATTGCACATTCTCTACATGTATGTACACTAGGCTACATTTGTGTGTCTGCAGATATCAAAGGAAAGTAATATGTGAACATTGCACAGAAAGAAAATAGACCCGACACTTTCTAATGACACTTTATACGTGAGAACACAGCCGGATGTGTCAGTAAGGTAGTTATTCTTTTGTACCTTCAATGCATGCAGGCCGTGTCACTTTCAATTTTAAAAAATCTTAATACATTCCTCCATTATTTGGTTACATATTTATTTCTCCTTTTTAATTCTGCTTTACGGGGAAATACTGAAAAATTATTGACCTATTCAATAAGCTCTTTAACAAAATTCACGTGGTAAACCCGACAAAATATTATTCGAAATGATATTTTCATGATGACTCCAAATCATTTTGTCTTTTCAAGAGATTTGAGTTAAAAGCCACCTGATGTTTTTCTTTCCTTTTTCATTTTATAGTGTGGATATATTTATATGGTTCCTAATAAATGAGAAATAAACCCTGTGACTTGAGCCTGAATTGATGAACCTTAACAAATCTGCTTTTCAGTGAAATTTTATGTATGTTGTATCCGCACTCAATGGCCTTTTTTTTAATGTCTCCGTACAGTTTTGCCACATACCTGCGTTTCCTTTTTAATGTTAGCATTCATCCTTGTACAAAATGCAACAGCTGTTTAAACTATTTATAGCAGAGTTCATGTATGTTAATTTCTTTGGTTAAAATAAGTTAGACAAATAACTCTGTCATTTTGTCACATGGAGAAGCAGAAGGACACAGCTTCTGAAAATATCTCGGCAAAATCAGACTGCCATGGTTTTAAACTGATTTACCAAAAGTGTTCAACAGAAAACAGAATATCCTGTTTTAGGATAACGCAAAATAGATTCAGTTCGGTGTCCTGCTTCAGGATGATACGCACACAAAGAATTTAGCAAATGTTGATGCGTTACACACGCACGGGTGCACACACATACACACACATGCACACATACACACACACACACATACACACATACACATTTCATCAAAAAAAAGAAATTAATCACATTAAATTTCATTCATTTCTACGAAGAATTTTTAAATCTACAATGTGCTCAAAGAATTAGCAGCTGTGGTCATCCAGGAGTGTAATGCAGTTTGCCGTACTCACCAGCGCGCAGTACGAGCATCTGAACTCATCGTGATACTGAAAATAAAACGTGCAAATGTTTGACACCCGTGATCATTAACATTATCCAAGATTAAGATACACATACAAACATTTGTATGCGTATTAGATGATCAAACATAGATTGCATCAAGTCTACAGCCTTTATCTTGTCTTTTTAATGTATTTGATTTAAGTTTCGAAATGGGAAGAAGCGAGTTTGATAAACAGGACAAAAATTGTCGAAATGTCACAATGAATGAGTCGACGTGAAATCGCTAAGGTGCATAAAATATCAAGTTATGCTGACCATTTCAACCAGAAGAATCATTCTGATATTGCGAGCATTTTCGATATAAAAATACTAGTAATAGACCTTTGAAATTAGACAAAGGAGATCAAAATCTAGTGAAGTTATCAGCTTCTAACCTAAAATTAACAGTTCGTAAAGTAACTGGTGAAAGCAGTATTATTACTGTCATATCAATTAATACATTAAGAAAAATACTAATAAAATAATGGATTGCAACAAAAACAAGTTATCATCAAGCGTTGAACATCGAATAAGACGAAAACACTGGTCAACAGGACATCTGCTATGGTAAAACAAAAATGGTCAAATGTTATATTGAAGTAGGTATGGTCAGTTATGTCTGGTACAAGACCAATTCACAAACATAGCCGACACTCCCCACAAGTTAAAGGTTTATCAGATATCATCAGAATATCATCAAAATATCATCAGAATATCATCAGAATATCGGAATGTTAAAATGTGGAAGAAGAAAAGTACTTCGTTTCTATGTTAAAGTAGAAATTTATTATCAGAACAGAATAACATGAATTTGTAGGAGTTAAAAGTTCCAAAATAAATAGCAGTAAGGAATTAAGATTATCCAGAGCTTGTAGTCGTAAGTATCAGAATGTATGTATGTAGAATGATTAACAGTTTACTAATAATGCCTGTGTTCCTTTCCTTTTTTATGGCAGGAGAGAAAGTGAAAAGGAAGATAAAGCATTAAAGGAAATTGTACTTATCGGACGTTAATTTTAGGAATCGGTTGAAGTACCTTATTGTTCTTGTTGTTGCCTTCTTTGACGGCGGCGGAAACAGTGAAGATGGAGAAGGAAAAATAAAGGAAAATAGCACACGAGAAATAGGAGAACGAATGTATGACGGGACCTTACATCCGGGTCAGAGGCTTGAAGTTTCTTTTGTCACATTTTAGCGTGTCGTCTCTCTATTCCCATCAGACTGATTGATTCGACTTTCTTTCTTTCTTTGTTTCATAGCGATTTAGTTTTTCACGTAGGCTCGTTAACTTTTCTCTCAGTTTTGCAAATCACTCTCTTTCATTGGTTAAAATATAAATTTAACATCGGACAGCGAAATTTAGCGTCGTCTTTTTTTTTTCCAGTACGGAACCAATCCTTTTCTTATTCGTCAAAATTTGATTCCACACGTAATTGGGAATTTTTGTAAAAGTGAAGAAAAGGGGAGGGTTACTTTTAATTTGTTCATCAAAATATATAATGACCAAAGCAAACCAAACTGAATTTTAATGCAAGTGAATATGCTCGAAGATCAAATTGTATAAGAAACAATCCAACATATACAACGAAAACAATTAACTTGATGCAAAGGGCTTTGAGTCTGCAGTCAATAAGAATCGAAGAACATTCCTGCTGAAATATTTTTTACGTTATATCCTTCTATTCAATGTCGAGTTGAGGCTGAAGCTTGTGCCAATGGGAGCCATATTAAAGACTGATTATGATTTTAGTATCCTTAAATATATAAAGAAATTTACTTTGTACAATTCTAACGTTTCTTAATAAAATGAGTTAATTCTACATTTCTTCAAGTGACTCATAAATTTTACATGCCTTATTTTAAATATCACAATGCCTTCAGATCTGTACTATTCTGTTGGGTTCATATCAATACATTCAGTCAGTTAAGTGCCATACTTGATACACGCTTTGGGCGATCATGTCTCTTTCGAGACATGACTGACTGGGCAGAAAATTATACCGCAGTAAGTTGCCATTGCTTTCTGCGGTAGACTGGTTTGCCAGCCAAGGCTATAAAATCCAATCTGTCCTATTATTTGACCCATAACTGGAGAGAAGAGATGGATTAATACCTTTCTCAAGGGTATTTGTACGTAAGTGATTGCAATGTATTCAACTGTAATTCGAACTCGGCTTCCCGATTTGTCGTTCCGAGTCGATATCCACTGCACCACAACACATATCCAGTGCATTACAGTCGCGAATAAACACGGGAAATACTCCTGTAGAATATTTAAACCTTTTTAATAAAAATTAAACAAATTGTATTTTGGGTGAGGTAGCTCATCTCTTCTGCTCGTCATAGTGGTTGGGGATTTTGCCGATTTCGAAGTATCAGGGCTAAACAGATTTTAGAACTGAGACAACAGATTATCCACATACATGATTTGACTATAATGGTTAAGATATTAAACTTTCTTTTATTTTTACTAATTCTAGAAATTTTATTCGTGACGAAGGGTCATTTAGTGTTATTTTGGGGAAGAAAGCAAAATCTGACGAGTAGATGTGATTTTAGCGCTGGTAGGGTTCGTAAATAATTCATTAATGTTCGTTAATTTCTTGTTAAGTAAACCTCGGATGAAATAGCGTTTGCGTGTTTGTAAAGAAGTTATCATATGAGCGATATAAGTATAGAAACTTTTGTCCGAGGTTATTCGTATTAATGAGATCCCTAATAAATTACATACTTTATTTGGATATTTCAATCGGAGTTACACTTTGTAGATACGGTTTTTGTAGGTTTATTTCGTCTGTTTTAATTTGGTTACAGTAAAATATAATAAATTGTTTGTTTTTGTGGTTTGTGTTACTATTATGTTTTCTTTACTTTGTTTTATGAATATAAAATACCTTGTTAATAAACAGGGCGAAAAAGTCATCATATCAGATGTAAATAGCTGATTTGTCAAGGGATTAAAGGCTTTATTTTCCGTTGCTAACTATGCAAAATATGGCTTATGTTGAATCAAGTGCAAACCCCATCGAATTACAGTGAGACTATGACTAGTATTATAGTTATAAAAAAAAATGATGCAGTTTGGTAGGAACTTACGGAGGAAAGTCAACTGGAAAGTTGATGTTTTATCGTTGTTTTTTTTTTTTTTTTTTTTTTATAAAAGGTCGTTTTTATTATGTATCAATAGCTACAAAGGAGATAGATATTATAATTAAGTATTTTGCTTAAGTTGGATATAGACGCAGGAATATGGGAAATGATAGTCGTTCTCATACCGAGTTTATTTGTACATTCAAATAGTGATTGACATGCTGACATGTTTTTAACAGATGAAAAATTTGGTTTTGACATTCGTTTTAGAAGAATTTATTGTAATTTATTTACTTTAACATATAAATCTACAGATATAAATCTATGACATTAAGTAGACATTAAATCTACTTTTCTAATTGCTATATTTGGGTGATAGATGAGTTCCTGAATAGAGACGGGGGCATTTGAAATTTTTTATGCCAACTATTTTATATAGATCTTGTAGGTTAGAATGCATTTAAATAGATGATTTTCATGTTGGTTAATTGATTGGTGTAAAAACTTTTACTTAAAAAATATTAATGTTCGCAGATGGCAGATGAGTTAAGGGAGTTTATTTTTAACCATAATTTGAGAGATTGATAAAAATGTCATGTTCGTTAAGCAAAAAATATTTAAATTTTTAGAGGATGGAAACAGCTAATATATATATATATATATAGTAGATGTTCATGCATATAATATAAATATATATGCAATTGGCACTGTCAGTGCAAAAATAAAATACAAAAATAAAATTCTGAATTAACTGGATCAATTCGTTCATTTAAGTACAAAAAATGCAAGTAGATGAGAGATTCGTATGTTCTTATTCTGTTTAATAATTGGTTTTGCTTGCCTCGCGATCGGCCAGAACTCAGTATCCTACAAGGTAGTTCGGTGACTGAAGAAAAACATAAACAGCAGCTGTGGGTCAGTTTGATAGATGCCACAACGCAAAACCACTGCTATTACATCTCGTCGGTACAAAAGACTAAAAGAAAAGGATGAAGACAAGTTTCAAGATACTTTTATTTTTATAAATGACAAATTCTTGTTTTCTTTGCCATTCTGTCTTCTCATTTCACCAGCAATTCTCATCGTATATTGACTTTGGGATATCTACACATACCATATGCAAACATTGGCGTGTGTTGCTACATTTCGCTGCACTTAGACATGTTTATACACGCAAAAGACAGTTACACATACATGCTTCTGTAAAAACACACACAAAAAACTTATACAAATATATTTGCACAGTGTTATATGTTTCTACCAAAATGTATATCTACACTTAAATATACATTCATTGTTAGGATATTTCTTTATATTTATACATGACTTTTACTCAAACATAAGCATATATATCAATTTATTTACAGCAACGCATATCTGACTAATGACATGGACTTGCTTTGCTCGCATACAAATGTAAATTGGAAAATAGCCAAGGCAAAATAACGTTTATACACACATGTATTTCACCCTAACGCTGTGTGTGTGTGTGTGTGTGTGTGTGTGTGTGTGTGTGTGTGTGCAAGCACTCACGCGAGTGTGAGTGCATGTGTTTATAAGGTATGGTGAAATATCCTTAGCTTGACCCACCCACTTACCAAAATCTGACCAAATGACCAAGCATGAGAATTATTTTACATCCCCCCCCACACACTCGCGCGTGAAAACACACACACACACATACCTCTCTCTCTCTCTCTATATATATATATATATATATATATATATATAAACAAGTTTGATTAAATGTAACCGAAGGTCTGTCTGTTTATTTTAAACAATGAGATGATGAATAGTTCATTTGCTTATTACGAAAATTTACTTAATGAAACGAATTGTCTTTTTGCCTAACACAATATTTTTGCAGTTTTCGAATTGTTTATCCGGGATCGAAATCTGGATGAATTTTCCTACCTGAATATCCCTTCATATATATATATATATATAATGTAGTACACTTGGTATGTAATCCGGGTAAATTCCGAAGGACACGAACTCGAGAGAACTCAACGTTAAATTCATTTATTTAACAGAGTAATATTTTATATAACGGATTTTTAATTATTAGTTTGGATTATATATATTTCGCCGCTCTTGTGTTCTTGGCGCGGCTCTTCAAATCAGAATGGTACAAATTGGTTGTACCATTTGGATCTGAAGAGCTAAATTGGAAGACTGAAGTGCTAAATTGGAAGACTGAAGCGAAAACTGATAACTTTCAGTGGTTTACTAGTAGAAAGGTATTTAAGGCAAGCAGGCTTTGTAATAAAATGTTTGATATTAGAGATGGAGAAAAAGCATTAATTCAATTAATATAGAAAAAATTGTCATTTAACTTGCGTTATGCCGATTTTCGAAGTTTCGTGAACGTATAAGAATGCCATCACCCATCAGGGTTCTTTCAGTTTTTCAGCTGATATTTTTTAAATATTTGTGTGTTTATATTCTATTGTGAATCTGGTGTTATTTGTTACTTTTGTGTGCAAATCTGTTTTTGTTTTTTTTTTTTTTGCTTGATGAATGTCGTGTTAGCTTCTTTAATTTCTTTTTCTACTTTCTCCTGTTATCTTCTGGTTTTCTGCTGATTTTTTAAGAAATGCTTGATTTTTGCTTATTTATTATTTTGTGGTGCGTTGACCACTTGGCTTTAAGAGTGGCGGTTGAATCTTTTACAAAAGTAACAAATAACACCACTTCCACAACAATATATAAACACACGAATATTGAAAAATAGCATAAAAACTAGACAATTCCTGATGATTGACCGTTGTTATTATCCGTTTACGAAACCTCGAAGTCATCATTAGTTAAGAGACATTTTTTTCTGTATTAATCCTCTCTCTTTAATATATATATATATATATATATATATATATATATATAAAAACACAGAGAATCTAATGAATTCCAATCCACAAAAGTGTTATATTTAACTGCTGAACAAGTTTACATAGAGTTTCATAAATTCTCTGATGCCATTTTTTCTCTTTGTAGGCCAGTGTCACCACAGTCTTTTGAAGTTAGCAACACTTTTTTATCTTTTTGATTTACACTGGTTGTTTTGAAACTATTTCAGAGTTCTCGCTGTACACACATTTCTATTTTGTGTCACGACTTAAGAACGCCTGTAAATGATTTCGATGTTATCGTGTGAAGACACTATATTTTCATTTGACATAAAAATCAAAATAACATAAATATCTGCCAAACGGATTTTAACATTTTCCAAAACTTTTTTAACGAACTCACCATACACTCATTATTAAGAAATATCTTTAGCGAATACGGTCACCTTCCCACATATCTACTTTCACAAAATATATACTTACATTTTTATTTGTTTAATTCCGCGTATGTGTTATTGCTATATTTATATGTTTGCGTTTACACACACACACACATATATATATGTACTTATGTGTGTGTTTGTATATTCGAATATCTGAATAAGTTAATTAATATTGAATATTGCATTTAAAATCTCCCAGAAACAAAGCATTCTGTTCGTAATGTAAAAAGAAACACTGAAATTCGAACACATTTACATAACCTTTGTATTACATTTATGATGCAAACTTGGGCACCAAAGAAACATGTCAGTTAATGTTAAATAGTATAAAAATCACACGAACATTAAAGCTTGCTATACCTACACTTTACTCCTCAGCTTTACCTCTTGACGAGCTGAGATTTTTAGATAAAAAAAAATAATAAAATAATATAATTTCCTTTTATTATTATTATTATTATTATTAGCAGCCAGTTTTGTTTCCGATACAGATTTACGGTTTTTATTACCCGAGAAAAGTGGTAAGCAAATATTTCTGTCTTAGCAAGGGGATATGGGAAAAAGTTAGTGTGTGTGTGTGTGTGTGTGTGTGTGTGTGTGTGTGTGTGTGTGTGTGTGTGTGCGTGTGCGCGAGCGCGCGCGGATGTGCACTCAACTGAATGCAGGTCGAGAATTTGGAAAAAAACAACCTGAGAATGACTGGTAAGAAAGAAAATAAATAAGAGGAAAAAAACAACCTCAGGTAAAATTGAAATCAATTGGTCATTGATAGACATATTTTTCATCATTGAATTGATTATAAATTATCTTCTTTATAAGATTGGTAGTAAAGAATCAAATACATTGCAATATGTATGCCTGTATGTACTCACTAAAATCATTGGTTAATGGTGAATATGTTCAGGGAATGGCACATATCACTATGGTAACATTGTAGACTACTGGCGTACAGGTTTGTCTGTCTGTCTGTCTGTCTGTGTTTGCTGAGAACCTGAGAGAAAGAAATGATTCGGGGAAGGAAGAAGGGATTAAGAATGCTGCAGTCAAGAGAAAGAAGGAAGAAGGAAGAAGAAAAAAGCCTAAAAATTATGGAAAGGGAAAACATAAGAGAAGTAAATGCCTATTGCTACTCCTCATCCATGTTCGGCCTCTCTACCATCCCAACCTACACTCCTGACACATGACAGAACCTCCTGAACACTGTTTGCCATACACCACAAGTAGAAGTGAAGGGAGAGTTTGGATTGTCTGTGGAGAACAGACTGGAATGACGGAAAGAACTACGAAGGATTAAGAAGACAAAAAAATAGGGATTGTTAAAGAAAAATAGGGTTTGGTGCAAAGATGTGAGCTCGAATTGGGGATGTGGAATGGTTGGGACTAGAAGGGTCGTTGGCACCCGGGGGAAACATAATTAAGAAGGTTAGGGAAAGAGCGGAAGTGAATCAAGAAATAAAGAATATAACAGTAGTGTAGCGGTGGTTGAAAGAAAAGAAAAAAAGATGTGTACTGTTAAAAAAAAGTGCAAAGTAAAGGTTGGATAAAATTGAGATAAACGAAGAAAAAAGTAAGCCTGCATAGAAGAAAGAGTTCGAAAATAATAATAATAATAATAATAATAAAAAAACAGCGTAGAGTTGAAGGGAGAGAGAGCAGAGAAAGAATCGAATTGTATTGTAGAGAAATAATAATAATAATAATAATAATAATAATAATAATAAGCAAGATGCGACTGGTCGTAGAAATTGTAAGTGCAAAGTTTACTATATAAACGAAGGAAATTTTGCACGAAAGAAACTGTAGTGTAAATAAATTAGGAAAATTCGATACGAAGAGTACATGGGCCGTACAGGAAGAAAATGGTAGAAAAAAGCAAGAAATTTTATGAATGCTACGCACCAAATAAATATTTTGACAGCGGTGTGTCTATATTTCAGTAAATTTCTTGCAAAATATGTATTTAAAAGTGGTGAATTAAATAACTATAGGGTGGTACTTGTTCAACCAAATGAAAGAAAATTAGAATTGGAGACAATGTCAGAGATGAGAATGAACAGTGTTGGAAGAAAGAAAAGGTAGTTTTCAGCTTAGTTGCTTCCTCATTTTACTTTTGTTCCTTGTCGAGTCGACATCTAGATATACCAGACAGTGAAACTATTTTCTTTCTCCATTACGACGACTACATTTTGAAGCCCATCCCAACACCATTTTTTTCTTTTTGCTTCATCGTTATTCTTACTGGTTATTTACGAGGTCATTTATCGCTGAACGGACAAAGAACATTCACACCCTTCCCTGTTCTGTTCTTTTAAGAGTTTTCGTTTGGTGGATGCAGTGATTTACACCCCATTCTCCCACTTTACTAAATATTTTTCCTTTTTACTCTTTAACTTGACACATTCGTACACCCATTCACACAGGCGAAGAGTGACATTGCGAAGTTGACACCTACATAAAATGTATATTCATAGGTATAACATAGTCAAGTTGTGTGTGGCTACCAGCCGGTAACAACAAGGGCTTCCGACCTTTTCTTTCTAAATTATCTGCCATATTTTCCGTAACACTTCAACCGCCAACATTTTTCGCCCGGCATACTAGTTTCCAGCATTGTAGCAGCCGGGTCCCCCCCCCTCTCTCTTCTTCTCTCTCTCCACCACATATTTCAAGTAAATGAACGGTCGAATAAACCAAGTGGGATAGAAAAATGCGGCAAGCAAAAACATACAAATGTGCTACAGAAGGAAAAGGAGACATTCCTCTTCGCGGAGAACCATACGCATACACGCACGCTTATATATAGGCACTGACATATACATGCACTCTCACTCATTTCCTATCTGTCTCTCATTCGCACACCTACAACTATATTTATAGACGGGACTAGAGAAAGAATTTTATGAATAACTTTTGAAAAGCTATGACGTAAGTTAGTCTCCTCTTGAAAATAATGACTAAATAAGTAAGTAAGACGTTTACTTTCATAATGAATCGCCACATTACAAACAATTTTTTTCAGAAAAACAGTTCACTTAATTAATTTTAATGAATTCTAATAATTAACCAGAATACAGAACTACTTCATTTTTTTTAATGTCAATATTTCAAATGTAGTATAATTTAGTGACTAAATAAACACAAAAAGATAAAAATTCTTTTAAAATTTAGCCTTTTTATTAGTGTCGAAAATAAATATGAATTTTATGTCAAAGTATCTCTTGAAATATATGAGTAAATTATTACATTCAGTCAGTTAAGCGCTATGCGTGATACACTTTTAGACGATCACGACTTGAAAGAGATGTGACTGACTGGGCAGAAGATTTTCCCGCAGCAGGTTGCCATTACTTTCTACGGTAATTTGGTTTCTAACCAAGGCTATAGAACTCAACCTGTCCTGCGATTTAACCCATAGCTGGAGGGAGAAGTGTCGGATTAAATACCTTTCCCTAGGGTATTTGCGCGTAAGTGAATAAAAGAAATTCAACTGGAATTCGAACTCGAATTATTACATTATAAAGCAAGTGAAAATGAATTTCATGAGTCATTATTAAGTCACAACTTTTCACATGTTGATGATATTTTAAACAGACTATCCATTCATAACTGTTCCCTCTTATTTTCATTTTATTTTATATTTTTATTTTTTTCTGGTTGGTAAAATTTGAATGATTGAACACTAAATAAAACATTATGCGTTGGTAAATGTTACAAAAGCAACAACCAAAAAAGAGAAACGAAAAACAAAAGAAACAAGATAAAAAAGACAAAAAAAGAGTGAAAAAGTTTAAAATCGTGTATTCAGTCACTAGTTTTAAAATGAATGATGGGAACTTTTTCTTATACGTAAAAAAATCTTACGTTTTAAAATCAAAACAAAACGCTGGCATCATAGTAAATAACACGTTGATCACTGTTATGATTGTTGCGTCCAGTGCCAGGTCGGGCTGTGGCGTTCGTTGCGGTAGCTAGTCGGCTGGAGATGTTGGATGAGTCGTCTGGCTGGTTCGAGACGTTCCGTCTTCGGGTCTAGGTCGAAGTGGCGAGCGTGAAGGCGAGCTCGTGCCAGTGGAGGATACCTGACGAAAGGCGGAGTCCCTAAACAGGGCCGAGTCGAGTGATGGTCGTCGCGAGTGCGAGACCGTACCGAAAGGTAACAGAATCCCTAAACAGGGCCGAGTCAAGCGATGGTCGTCGCGGGTGCGAGACAGTACCGAAGGGTAACGGAATCCCTAAACAGGGCCGAGTCGAAGTAGGGTCGTCGCGGCTGTAAGTCCGAGTGGCCGATTCAACTGCCGAAGCAGGATCAGGACCAGAAGCTGGTGTGATGGCCTCGATGGCTGATCTACCGCCGGAAGCGTGTGTAGTGGCCTCGATGGCTGATCTACCGCCGGAAGGCAGGATCAATACCAGAAGCGTGTGTAAGGGCCTCGATGGCTGATCTACCACCGGAAAGCAGGATAAATGCCAGAAGCGAGTGTAACGGCTAGATGTGACCGCCGGGAGGCAGGGTCAGAGCCTAGGGTGTTATGCTAAGACAACTCCATTATTTACCCTTCTCCCCCACTTGAGAGAGATGTGACACAATGTCTTTTTTAACGTGGGGAATCTGAGCGCGTACACCCAGGTACTGGTCAAACATTACCTATCCACCGCGGTGGACAGGTTCAAAACCGGTCATAACTGGTCTATACTTGTCTTAGGTGTGCCCAGCCCGAAGGCTAAGGCAACTCCATTATTTACCCTTCTCCCCCACTTGAGAGAGATGTGACGCAAGGTCTTTTTTAACGTGGGGAACCTGAGCGCGTACACCCAGGTGTAGTGGATGAAGGCCGTCCACTTACTAATTTATATTTTAACGGTCGACTCGACGTAACATTCGTTATGGTTTGAAGCAAGATTTATGAATGAACAAGAAGGCGAAAGTAACCGGAAAACAATGTATTAAAAAAAGGTTACATAGGGTTGACAAAACATGCATAAGAAGTTATAAAGTCCTGTTTGAAAGTTAATGTCAGAGAAGAAAATTAAGAGAATAAAAAAATATTTGCGCCACTAATTGCTACCCGCAATTAGTGCGCGTGTGTTTGTATGAGTTAGGGAGGCATGTCTGTTCTTGTCTGCCCTCGCCCCGGGACGAAATCCTAACTGCCGTCTCACGTGCTGTTTTCGGTTTTTAAAGGCTTCGTTTTTGGCGGGAACTACGACTGTCACGTAGACGCCGCGTGACCATGCGTATATATGTGTGTGTGTGGGTGTCAATGTATGAGACCTACAAATAGCCCCCTTAGATTGAAACAAATATTAAAAATATTTTTTTCAATATGTCCGTATAGATGGTGGTTTGGTTACGTTGATGATGATGCTTGTAGTAGTAGTAGTAATCATGCCAAAAATGACAGAGAGGGCTGGTTGCTGAAAAAAAAGGTGGGGGCACAGACGTTGCTCATAGGTGTGGGAGGAGGTTGCTGAAACGTCTGACTGCTGGTCAGCCATATTGGATTCTCAAAAAGCACATGGTGAAATGGAAAAATGAGAAAAATTTGTGAAAGGTGAATTTTTTTTTTTTTTTTTTTTTTTTTTTTTTTTTGGTTGTCTCTCGTAGGCTGAAAAGAAGAAGAGTCTGAAATGCGATGCGCGTGAGTAGGGATTTTGCTGCAGTGTCCCCTATCAGAGTGCCAGGATGCGGCATGCTCTGGAAAATTCTCGGTAGTTGATGTGTCTGTTAAAGATCTTCTAATTTATTCCAATGCTCCACGTTGAGTTTCTTGCGTTTGTAAGAGTTTCCGTGTTTTGCTGTACGTGTGGATTTTTATGTTGGTGTTAGAAGAATTAACAGTTGGTTATAAACTTTGATTTGCAAAGTGGTTGATTGAAGCTTGTTGATACCGAGTGTACGCGTTTGAGAGACCTAAAAAGATATCGAGATTTAATGTCGAATTTTCTGGAGGTCTCAATTCTCCAGTATTAATAATTCGGCTTGTCGATTTCCTCAGCGTTCTGGTTGAGAAAAAAAGGCGTCTTTAAGTCGACGTTGTGTTTGGTTGAGTGACATTGCGTTGAATGCTGAAAGAAACGTCTTTAAGTCGACGTTGTGTTACTCTTTTTCTGGAAAACCTGGGAGAGAGAGATGACAGTTGTGCTGTCTAGTGTGCGATTGTAAAAATTCTGTGTGGGGTCGCCATCTTGGAGTCCTGTAGAAAGAGTTGGGAGATAACGACGTTGAATAGTAGTTCTTGTTGATAGACACAGAAGAATGCTGAGTTCCATTTCCAACGATGCTGGACTGAATTACGCCGAATCGATATCACGTCGTGGTCACCATTGTAGTGGATGAAGGCCGTCCACTTACTAATTTATATTTTAACGGTCGACTCGACGTAACATTCGTTATGGTTTGAAGCAAGATTTATGAATGAACAAGAAGGCGAAAGTAACCGGAAAACAATGTATTAAAAAAAGGTTACATAGGGTTGACAAAACATGCATAAGAAGTTATAAAGTCCTGTTTGAAAGTTAATGTCAGAGAAGAAAATTAAGAGAATAAAAAAATATTTGCGCCACTAATTGCTACCCGCAATTAGTGCGCGTGTGTTTGTATGAGTTAGGGAGGCATGTCTGTTCTTGTCTGCCCTCGCCCCGGGACGAAATCCTAACTGCCGTCTCACGTGCTGTTTTCGGTTTTTAAAGGCTTCGTTTTTGGCGGGAACTACGACTGTCACGTAGACGCCGCGTGACCATGCGTATATATGTGTGTGTGTGGGTGTCAATGTATGAGACCTACACAGGTACTGGTCAAACATTACTTATCCACCGCGGTGGATAGGTTCAAAACCGGTCATAACTGGTCTTAATTTTTCTTAGGTGTACCCAGCCTGAAGGCTAAGTCAGTCAGTTAAGTGCCATAGAAGGTTATCCCGCAGTAGGTTGCCATTGCTTTCTGCGGTAGACTGGTTGCCGACCAAGGCTATAGAACCCAGTCTGTCCTGCTATTTAACCCATAACTGGAAGGAAGAGACGGATTAATACATTTCTCAAGGGTATTTGCGCGAAAGTAAATACAATGGCTGGGCGCAGCGAGGCTGGTGATAAGCGAAGAGTAGGAGTAGAAAAGCGCTAAATATTAATTGCTCCCCACGTCGTTTGGTGTTTTGGGGAGCGCAGCCTAATTCCATGTGTATTTCGATAGTTTTAGGCTAGTGCGTATTTGCAGAATTGATCTGTGTCGCACGTGTAGTTAAATTTTCTTGAATTTTCTTTATGGCGGGCCTTAAGGGTCCGCCATTTGTTGGTCAAGGTCAGAGAAAGGCTACTAGCTGCTGCTGTTGCTATGGTCGTTTGGGGTCAGGAGGCGGCTAGTAGCTGCTGCTGCTGTTATGATCGTATCTTTTGGAAGCGGCTGTTTGGGGCCGCGACATGATATCACTGTTACTGAATTTTGTAAACTAAACCACATCGATGTGTGATAACATAAAGTTAATGTTAATGTATCAGAGCGGAAAGTTTTGAAAAATCGATCTAAATATATCAAGGGTTAATGAAATAATTAATTTCCTTGAGAAACTTCACTACTAATGGAATTGGAATATCAGATGATGCAGACATTCGTCTTTAAATATTCGTCATAAAGTTACTTACAACCAAAAGCCGTTAGTGTATCTAATAAATAAATAAAAATTTCGTTTTTCGGGAGAATAATCTCCCGGCACCTGTTTTCTTCTATTCAATCAGTTTTATAAGTTGTTCGTTAATGACAAACTCTCTGCACTCATTCAGTCAGTTAAGTGCCATACGTGAAACACGCTTGGGCGATCATGTCTCGAAAGAGACATGACTGACTGGGCAGAAGATTATCCCGCAGTAGATTGCCATTGCTTTCTGCGGTAGACTAGTTGCCGACCAAGGCTATAGAACCCAATCTGTCCTGTTATTTAACCCATAACTGGAAGGAAGAGACTGATTAATACCTTTCCCAAGGGTATTTGCGCGTAAGTGACTCTCATTAGATATCTATAAAAGAAAAATTGATCCAAATTAATTTTCCCATTAGCTTGTCCTGAAATAAACCCTCTTGTAGTCACTGATTTTCACCACCTATGTTTATAATGTTTTTCGGTGGCGATCATTCCTGTTATCTATTTAATCAAGCTCACTAAGTATTTTATGCGTTGTTTTTCTCCATTTCTTTAACTTTCAATATATCCTGTGAGTATCAGATTTTCCAAGCTCAATTTCCGCATTGTGCCCTAAAAAATTCAGCTGTCTCTTCCTGATGTTAAGTATAAGTTTTTTTTTTCCATTCTCTAGATCGTTGTCGTTTCTCACATATTCGAATTCGACCCATGGTATCATCAGCATCCTTCTGTAGAACTACGTTTCTGTAGGTTCTAGTCTCTTTCTCATCTTTGAGGAAATTGTCCCGCATTCACTACCAGAGAGGATGACAGAAACCACATAACAGTTCAAAGATATTTATTTGTTTCCCCACAAATTTTTTCTTTCTCTTAAGACCTTTCTTACCTTTCGAAATGCATCTTTGGCTATTCCAATGCGTCTTCAGATTTCAGTATCGCATTTTTCGTCCTCTGTTATAGATATTTTGCTTTGACTTGTTTGATTTTGGCATCTCCGATTTGTAATTTGCATTTTGAGTTCATCCGTTTACTGTCTGCCATAAATTCTTTCTTCTTGCAACTGATGTTTAATTCATTCTTCCCGATTTCCTTCACTATCTTTTTTTTTTTTTTATGTAGTTTTCTTTACATGTCTGGTATCAACACTGTCGTCTGCATCTTTCATGTTGCTAAGATTGTGGACACCAATTATTACTTTTTTTAAATATTGCTGAAAAAAATTTTTTTTAACTCTGTTACCCCCTTCAAGTAAATTCATGAAATTTTAATAAATTTTAATTTTCTGGTATTTTCCGTTTTATTAGTTAAACGCAGAACTCATAGGGAAATATAAATCATGTATTTTTTTTATTTAAAATTATGATTCACTATACGAAAATCTGCTCCGAAGAGAAATATAAAAAATGCAATAAAACTTTGATATAATTTAATTTGATAAGCTTTTAATTGCTGGAATAAATAATAAAAATTAAGGACATTATAGTCTGAAAAACAAATTTTTTTTTTTGATTACTAATAAAATTATAAAAGAATTGTTTTCATTTTTTTTTATTATAAATAATGTATAAAGTTTATAAATATTTTAAAAATCTTTTAAAAAACTGTATCGTTTTTTTCTTTTAGTTAAGAATTGATGATTATACTGCGTATAAAACAAAACAAAAATTAATAAAAAATTTTCACCAAAAATATTTTTAAAAAGAAAAAAAGAATTAATTATTTGTGCAAATACGTTCAAAGTTATAAAGTACGATGTTCAAATCTATAAAGTATTGTGTTCCATATGGGTCAAAATAATTTTATAAGTTAACAAGCGTTCTGGGTTATTCCTCCTTACATAGCAAAACAGAAGAACGCACTTTCATTCTTACGATATTTTATTCTCTACGTTTCTAAAATTTTTATTTATTCAGAAAGCATATTCAAATATCTAGCTATAAATCTAAGCTAAAATTCTATAAAATATTATATAAGTGCTGAAATTATTATGTTAAATTTTTAATTTCACTATTTAGTTAACCCACCACCACAACCACCACCACCACCACCACCACCACCAAAAAAAATAATTTTTTTTTATCACGATTGGTCACCAGACATTGCGTGTCTGTCAACATCCGGTAGCTGTCATCTGTCAGCAACTCTATGACTTACATAACAAAAAAAGTGGCTACCGTATTTAATTTTTTTTTTATTGTAAATTTCTGGGAGTAAGCAATTATTAATTGATTGAAAACAGATAAAGGTAAGTTTTAATATTAAAATTTGACTTAAATAACGTGCCAGCGCGGTAAATTTTATTTTTTCAAGATTTTTAAAAACAGAAATTTGGCTACTGTTTATGTAATGAGCCAATCAATCAACAATGGCGGTATTTTTTAAAAAAATGATAAAATTTTAAAATTTTAGATTTAAATCAATATAATTTCGGTTAAAAATACACCAGTATGTTTTTTGCTTACTAAAATTATTAAATTTAATCTCTTGGCTTTCAATTAAAGCTAATTTTAAAGCTTGAAGATAATTTATTTATTTTTTAAATTTCAATTTAAATTTAAGTATAGAAGAATTGACTGGACTCCAGTGGAGGTACCTATTTTTAAGTCAATGTGGCGGTGTTCGTCGAGCGAGCCAAAACGTACTCTCATCTGGTTAACGATAGCAGGGTTTGGTAGACCTCCATACACAAGAGCGCATTGCAAAAAGAACATGGCAGTGTTCGTGCTCGACAAGCTAAAACGAAAAAAATTCTTTGGGAGTTAAATTTCAACAGATAATAAAACTGTTCAGGTTGTTTTATGTGAGGTCTACTATTGCCCACGCCAGAGAATTGTGCGGATATAGCATCTCGTGATTTAATCATAAAAGGTCATATCATCCGCACATGAGGACGGTGTCGGACCAAGGTGACGGTCCACGAGATTCCTGACTATATTCTCAGAGAGCACTTATGGGCGTATCTTATGTAGTATGGTGTTACTTCAGAATATAAAGTGGATGAATAGTGGTTGGAATTGATGTTGGATCGCGAAGTCATCACTTCCATTCCCAACAGTTTGGAGAGGCGGGAGGAATTACTCCGTCATTGTGATGAAGAGCAAAACAACTTGTTGCAAGTGTGGCGTGATTGGTTACCTCGACCCTTCCTGCCCAGAGAATTAGACCTCTGGAGGCCCGCTTATGTCTAACCCAAATCTCTCTCAAGCTGAAACTACTTGTTCCACGGCCAGTGGGGTTAACCATGTCCTTTCAGCCCTCTCCTCCAGTGACTAAGTCATCCGTCATTGGAGATCCTCAACAACGCCTTCTTCCACTGCAGTTGTGCAAATTTATTGAAACATTATAGTTCCCATGCTGCACAGAAATATGTTTGTCCTCGGGGCTAGTTCTGTTTTCAATAATGTTTGTACCTCTGTTGACTAAGGCTGAGCACTTTGTGTTCTTTTGTTTACTAGCTGTTATGCGAGTCGTGATACGGAAGATGCGACAGAAGGAATTCTATAGAGACGAGAGGTTTACTGTTTTCCAACCAATCTTATTCGTTAGGCATTAGCTTAAAATCAAGATTAGAACGGAAAGGAAACGACTTTCTCCGTAAGAATTTAACAAAAGGTGGATGAGTTTATGCGCGTCTGTGCGGAGTAAAAGGAGCTGACCTAGTGGCCTTAGTTAGGCAGGCATTACGGATATTGAGAATTTCTGGGTTAAACATTGGCAACCCCGCCCAAAATAGAGTATTTAAAGTGTATTCTGTTTTTAGTTGTTTCCGTCAAATTAATATCCCTAGGGGACGTATGCTCATTGGCTCCTTTTATTTTTTTGTTCCCACTTTTAGTTTACCCACCCCCATTAAATCTCTGATTGATGCAGAACACCTTTCGTTTTTCAAACGTGTTTTTCGTTTTTGTTGTTTGTGTGATCGCTTGGTCGAATGATTGTCAGAATTTTTAAAGACCCACATTAATTTCGACTAGTTAACTGATGTTTCTACCATAGTTAAGGAATGTGGGGGTATTACTAACACTGTTTCTGTTTTGTTTCTTGTAAATAAATCTTGTTTTCCTAGTAAATATTCATTGGATCTATAATTTTTTAAAAACTTCTTATTTTATCCCTTTCCCAAACATATAAGGACTAGTTAGGACTTCATAGTCTCTGAGGTATTATGGTGGCTGCAGTAAGAATGGTAAGAATGTGTATTGGTGCAAAGATTACTGTGATATATTTTGGTCAGTTATTGTGACTAGCTATTTTTAAGTAAAAGACAGATGTAGACCAGCCTTTGCTATCCCCGTTTTTAATCATGTGACATATTTATACAATAACTATTGTTGCAGTCAAGAATATTTCTTACAGACGTCAAGGATTTCTGCTCAGTACTTTGGAATTCGGATTGTCATTCACAGTTGCGATTTTGCGATCTTCTTTGTGTGAGTAGGTTATATTGAACCTTGTCTAACTGCATATATTATATATATTTGTCGTCACTGCTTTTTGTTTAAATTTTTGTGGAACTTTTGTTTTAATTTTTTTGTGTATTGCGGGGAGACGAAAACCATTATGGCCCAGTCTCCCCAGCTATATGTTTCGACTGTTTCCCTGATGAGAATAAAACCTCCATCAACAAGGATTCCGCATATTACGAAAAATGCGAGAGCAATACAAGGAATACATAAATGGGAACGAACTTTTGGCCGTTCCGGAGGTTGTCAATGTGGTCGCGGCGAAAATGATCTCCCTGTTGTCAAAACTCAGAAATTTCAGGGAGAGCATGGAAGAGACTCTCAAAAGCCTGAACATTGTCCTAAAAATATTAGCGAGACGGTCCAGGGCAATGTAGGACGTGCTCCTTGGATCGGAAGAGGAAGCGAAGGTATTGTCAGGAAGTGCTATGACATCGGCTGTATTGTCTCAGACGGGCGAATTACGTCCGAAATTCATACTGGCAGTCTGGGAAAATCCGTCGGGGTCCTGATTCCAGCAGATTTCCGTCCAGTCTGTGTCTAAGGGGTAGCACTTAGAAAATGTCTATCAAACGAGTTTGGCCGTTCCGGAGGTTGGCTGACTTTCCTCGGCTTTCGCCGACTGAAGCGGCTAGCTGCCAGGGTGAGATCACGGAGGGCGAAGTTCACTTAGCATTGAAAAGGGTAGGCAGTGGCAAGTTTCCAGAACTTGATGGTCTACCCTATGAATTGTACTTGAGGTTGTCGCACATCGTTGTACCGTTTTTGACGGTTGTCTTCAACAAAAAGTTCCGGTAGGGGTTCGGATTTCCAGGGGTATGATCACGCTATTGAAAAAAGTCAAGGTTATTGGGAGGGACTTAGATGATTACAGGCCTATATCGCTGCTAAACAGAGTTAAAGATTTTGGCCAAGATCCTGACGGAGAGTTTGCAGTCAGTTGCCTTGATTCTGATGGAACCTGAACAGACTTGTGCTGTGAAGGGCCGAACAATTCAGAGCAACCCGCATCTGATCTGCACGATCATAGAGGTGTAAAATACGACGAGCAAGATGCGCTGATCAATTTATATCAGTCCAAGGCGTTTGATAGGGTCGATCATCGGTATCTGGCTGCTGTCCTGCAGGCCGCCGGATTCAAACCAGACTTCTGCAAGTGGATCAGCCTGCTGTATTGCTCCCCAGTGCTGTGGTACAGATTAACGGAAAGCGGTTGAGCGCATTTGCCCTGTCTCGGTCGGTTCATCAAGGTTGCTCGCTGTTGCCCCTTACGTTTTTGGGTTGGAGCCCTTCCTTTGCCGGCTAAGAGACAGGGCGTGCAGTCCGGCCCTACGCGGAATCGCTGTCCCTGATGAGGCTCGAGCCAGGATTTCTGCTTACGCCGATGACGTATACAATTTCGTATCGTCTTGGGACGATATTGAAGTTATACAAAAGGCACTTGAGCGGCATGAAAAGGTGACAGGGGCCCAAATTAATTGCAACAAGTCTTCTGGCTTGCGGTTATGTACCTGGAAGAGCATTGCTTTTCTGGGACTCTTCACTTAGACTGACGGACCCGTCCACATTCTTGGAGTATGGTTCGGACCAGATCTCCAGCTGGAGAAGAAGGTCAAAGCGTCGATCCAGATTTGGCTTCGGTGGCGGTTGTCCGTAAAGGGGAGGGATGAGACGTGTGCTACATACGTATTTCACATCATCCTTTACGGTTGTCGGTACTCCCTCTTTGTGATGACCAAGTGAAGGCGATCGAGCGCTTTTCGGGTGGACGCAAGCATCTGGCCAACAAAGAAGTCTGCTCCAAACGTCCGTGTCAGTGAGGGCTGGGAATGCCACACGTTGTGAGCCATCGACATGCCTCAAGGTTGGCTTTTCTATGCCGCGCGTTGACAGAGAATTCGATTTTGGCTGGGAGTGTTACGGACGCCTTCCCTAGCCTTACTACCATTCTTCCGATTTCGAGGGTTGAGCGCCGACGTAGACCCCGAAATCAATCGAATTTCTTGCTCGAGTGTCAAGCGGCCTTGGGAGTCATTCCTTGGAACACTGACCTTTCTCGGCCTCGGAGGCACATATCGTGTATTAGTGAAGGGGGTCGCGACGAAGGACTCTCTACGTGATCGGCTTGGCTTGTTGGCGACTCGTGCTTCTTTTAGTCTTGGTCACCGAGGCGAATTGCCTCAGTAACCCTCAGTTTTTGCTTACCTGGCAATTGATTTGGAACTTGCTCTCTCTCAATGACAGGGCCTTAAGATGAGGCGGGGCGGATTTGCCAGACTGTCATCGGTGTAACAGCTGCGCACGCCTTCTACCATTTTCTTCAGGTGCGCTCTGTCGTCGAGTTGACGGCTCTTATCGCTCCCGAACAACTCGTATCCATCGATCTTGCGTACGCCTGTGATAATGTGTCGCTCCCGTATTCTGAAGAGGTTCTTGGGATATGAACGTTATTCTTATCAGTATCTGATTAGATTCTTTGAGTATCAGCTCAAGATGAAAATCAGATATGATAGGAAGCGTTTGACATCGACAGATTTCAGCGAAAGGTGGATAAATGCAGCAAGTCTGGTTCGTGTGAATGGGGTCAGTCTTTTTTAGGTCTTTTATGTCACAACAGGGCGGTTTCCTGCAAACCCTCCCATGGTTAAGTTAGACTTCTTTTGTGTAACTAGTTAATATGAGTAAATGTTGTTCCTAGCCTGTTCCCGGCTTTCTTTTTTGTTATGATCCAAGTCGAAATTCTCAACCTCCCCAGTTTGTTTTTGGTCCCACTTTTTCATCTTGACTGGATCAGTCTTTGATTTTCCCATTCCGTTATTTATTTTATCTCTCCCCTTCCCTTAGCGAGTGTGCTACTTGATTTCGCCGTTTGGCGGAATACAGCAGCCACTCTGATTTTGTGGGGTGGACGGATCTTACTAACATCTGTTTATTTTTGTTTGAATATTTTGTTATATTTTTAGTTTGTTTTAGGTTATTCATTCCCGTCTCCGCTTATTTTCATATCATTATATTTTTATATATATTTTATAGAAAATTATTGTATATAAATAATCTTTTTATATCATGGGTTTGTTACACCGTTTTTATGTTCCCCTGTGAATATGTGGTATTACGGTATATCTAGGATTGTAAGGTGACGTATGAGTTTTTGTAGTAAATGGAGAAATTTTTAAGAGTGATTGTGCCTTGAATGTGTTAACGAAGGCCACCCTCTACCCTTCCCCCATTTCGTCCATGTCCTCCATTTCTTGTATATTCAAGAATAAATATAACCGATAGAAAAGTGTTTATAACAGGAGTGGCAAGGATCGAAACTCATACGCAGTTATAACTAGAGTTACGAGAATATCGAAACTCATACTGGACGTAAACTAGTGGAACAAATACTGTTGCTTCGGTGCACAGGGTAACAGTGATGACGAGAATTTGAATCACGTTGTTTTAAATTTTTCTCTTTGTGTGTAAAAAAAAGAAACAAATATTCACCAAAGATGGCGAAAATATTGTCTGCTGTGCTACGAATTCAGCCACAACAACATCATCATCATCATTTGTTGGAACGCCAGAAACAACTACAAAAGTTGATTGAAATAATACAAGGAAAACGGAAAATGCTTCAAGTTCTTTTACCCACGACGCGCCCGTAAATACCAGATTTGAATATATACATACAATCCAAATGATAGACTTACTGTTTCTGCGTATTTTCGAAGATACGAGCAAATGTTCAGAGAAGAATCCAGGGAGTGGAAAGACGAGAGAAAACGAGACTTGAGGAAATTGGCACAGGCCAAGAAAAAAATGAAAAATACTATAACTTAGTACTACCAAAATAAAACAGCAGAAATTTGTTTTTAAGGCACTGAATATTCTGTCAAGTTTTATTTTTTTATTTTTTAGTGACAAATGCTCTTTAACATTCGTTGGAAATTAATAATCTGACGAAAAAAGACGAATATTTTGTCACATATGCTGGAATTATAAACAATGAACATGAAAGATTCAAACTAAACGAATTGACTCTCGCTATGTTCAAACGGTTAGTTTTCATTCAAGAGTTAACGGCGAAAAAAGACGTAGAACTACGGGAAAAAATTCTAACGCAACAATAAATTTACACTACAAGAAATATCGGATGGATGTTAGAAAATCCTAAATCTGAGACGCAGTGCCAAAGAAAATGAAAAAAAGTACCTGCTTACAAATGAAAGAGAAAAGTACAAAAAGGAGAATTAATCTATGCTTCCGATGCGAAAGATTAAATTTCGGAAACGATTGTCCATTTAAGAATTCGAAATGCTACGTGTGTGGTAATGTAGGATACATAAAATCACACCGTAAAATTAAACCAAGAAAAAGTTATCACAGGAACAACTTTGTACACAGTATTGCGACGGAAAAATAATCGCAGAAAACAAAAGAAAATTTGTTAATGCGAAAATATTGTGGATATGAAAATGCTACTAGAAACTGGTAGTGATATTGCAATAATTAGTGGAACCACATGTAAAGCAATTGGTAAATCTACATTAAGGACTTCAAAAGTTTCGAGTAGTGTCTCAGGTGAGAAATTGTTTGTTTTTGTCGAAATGACTTGTACTGTCTCATTCCGTAGTACGTCTGCAAAAGCTAAGTCTTGTGTTAAAAATACTAAGAAACTCTTCAGTACTGACTGGATTGAATTATTTGAGATTTTGGATTTATTGCAAAAACGTAAATGGGCAAATGATTAATTTTTTTTTTATAGTGATAATTTAAAGGAATTAAAGTGTTTTTCTTGATGTTCTGTCAAATGAGATGGGTCGGTGTTTCAAATTCAAAGTGAAATTTTAGTGGAAAAAAGATTCGACGCCAGTATTTAAAACGAGACTTTAAAAAGCTCCCCACGTTAAAAACAGACCTTTTGTCACATCTCGCTGCAGTGGAGTAGTATGGTAAATATCTGTAAAACGAAACTTGAAAAACTAAGTGCAATTGAAAAGATAAACCATTTAAAATGGGCAGCACCAACAGCATATGTAACGAAAAAATAATTTACCAAGTCAAAGATGAACGCATAACAAAAAAGAGAACTATTTTTTCAAGATTGACGAAAAAGTTTTGTTCAAAGATGGAAAAGAAACGTGGAAAATGACGTAATAATGTCACGAATTAGAAAGATGATATACATGGTAAATGGAAAAAAACATTACAATCAGCTAAAGGAAATGTTTACCGAAGAAAAGCTTGACAGAATGAAACAACCTATGAAAGTATTGTATGATGTTTTTCATGTGCAGACACATCAAGAATTCGTTGGACGTACAAGTACGATTTCGAGAAAAAGGAAACAGAAAAACTTAAGGTTGATCCGAAACGTAAGAAATGCAAAATTAAGTACGTTGGTGAACTCTCCAGAAAGAGGAGGGGGTGATCTCTAATAAATAAAATTATTTATCAATGGGAAAAAATCTCAGAAGGGGGCGTAAAAAATACACCCATTGTGATACAAATTAATTAGTCTAAACTAAATTTTTGTAACTTTGTATCATATTTATGCATTACACTCTACTCTTTATTCGGTAAAAATTTCATTGCTAATCATGCATTACTTTTTAAGTAACACACATATTTATGTCTTTGTTGTTTCCGTTCCTTATATCATGGCTGCTACTATATATTCGGTTTCACTCTGCTAGTGTTATCAGAATTCGGATGATAATTTTGTGATAAAGCTCAGGCTGATTGTCCGACGAAGTTCCGGATTCGTTTGCAGCTGACTTCTTATTTTATGTTTTTACGTTAGAAATTAAAGATACATCTATTTCTAGATATAATTTAAATTCTTCCCATGAATGGATTTTTTTTTGTATTTACATCATTACATTCTGTAATATATTGTATTTTTATAGAATGTGACAAATTTTTGAAAGTTTTGAAAAATGACCACCACATTTGCTAATACAAATGTGGTGGTCATTTTCATTTATATTGATACTACAAAGAAAAATTATACATGTTTTCTTCATTTTACAAACTACGGAATGGCATATTGTTTAAAAGTGGTAAAATACAATAGATACCATATTAGACATTCAAAATCAGATTTCAATAAACTTCTGCATAATAAAACGAATACTGACATAATTTTGAAATAAAGTTTAACCAACTCACTATTAAAGAAATTGCTTAGCTCAATCAGTTAGAGTGAAGTCCTTTTGATTCTTTTTTCCAGCATCCTTCAGCTCAACTCCCACGCTCAAATACCGCTGTTTCTTTTCTGTTTCGAAATGTATTTTGTAAAAACTGCCTCCCTGTTTTTATAACTCTTTCTATTTGGTCAGTTTGGTACCTTCAATAGAAACTGTACAAATTTCTTGATTTCTGAAATGGTATTTTAGTGGAGACTACTGTTTTTCTTCTCAGTCTATTAATTCTAAAATGGTTAATGCATGCCTTTTAATTTCAGTGGTCTTTCACATTCTAAGAGTAACACTTCCATATTGATTTTCTGGGTCTCCTTCGGCACTAAATTATTTAGTCTGTTCTTTGAACACTCTCTAGTTTAAGTTTTGAACACAACAGAGTTTGAATTGTATTTTCACAGATGATATGAACATTTTACCAACTTCTTTGCTCCGACAACTCTAAAAGAAATAAAATATTGATGAGTGTTTAACTTTGATCAAAACTATCATAGGATGCAAACTCTTATAATGAATTTACATATTTTTACAAGATTTTTCAATTTTTCCTTGTAAATCATGCTTTGAAGCAAGTAATATAGAATTCTAGTGGCTGTTGTAAGCCAGCTGATGTGGTTTATTGGGGCTGTTTCTAGTAATTTCACTGATAAGAATTCGTTTTGAAATGTTGATCTGTGCATAAATCTTTGATCACTTCTTTTGGTAATGGATTCAATGAAAGACCAACACAAATAAGATCAAAATTTTTTAACTCCATGTATGTAACTGAAAGAAGTAGCTTTCTTATTAACTCAGAGAATGCATTGTTCGAAAAGAAATCCAAATTAAGAATAAGGTGTTTTAGTGGCGATTCATTAGTATAAATTGACGGTACAATATTTCCTTTGTAAATAGGTTCCAAGCTTACTCATCACACCTGTACTAACACCAGCGTTTATCTTTTGTGAGTCATCTCCCACGGTCTTGTCAAGTTTTCTTTCCTTCAGCTAATTACAAACAGTCTTTGCTATCTGTTCTGCATGACAGACCCTCTTTCGTTGCCTTTACAACCAGACTTACTTTCAGTTTCACTCTTGACGCTTATGCTTTTCTTTTAATTCCGCTGGTTATGCATGTGCTTCCATTTCAATCATTACATGTGTTATATCAATGCTGCCATCAAACAATATACTTGAAATTCTTTTTTCCTTAAATTTTTAATAAAATCTTTTCGTCAAATTATTTCATTGTGACGTCTGAAATTTGTTTTTATTGATTTAGATGTATTGATTCTGCTAATAAACCCTGCATCTATAAGGGCTGTGAGACCCGATTTCAAACCGGCTATGTGAACATTTCTAATAATGTCATATTTTGGTCCAGTTAAATGAGATGAAGACCCAGCCTTGTCATCTCTAGTGACACAATCAGGAACCATATGCGTTATGACAATTATGGTAAGATATTAATCGAATTCATTTTCCATTTCTTCTGCGGAAAATAATTTCTCGACATATTTCTGAGTTTTTCAGTTGCCACTACTTCATTTTGCTATTTTTCTATTTTTCCCCTAGCACTTTCTTAATCAAATCTTTAAGATATTTTTTCCTATCTCTTGTGTTCTGCAATATCAGGGGAACCGTTTGAAGCAACGCTTTACTCCTTGTCTCTTTGACCTTTAACGAATAGCAATTCAGCCAATGAAATATTTTTCTCTCTTGATAGTTCATAGTTGCATAAGTTAATATAGAGCATTTACAGTTGAATATCAAACAATTTGACTATCTTCAAAAATATCTCACCTTTCTCTTTACTGCTTCTTTTCATATTTTATTAGGCTCTGCCATAATTCTACACTTTTAATTTATCATTAGTGGTATAAATAATGCGTTGGCATTGGCCCATTGGTCAATACGATTAAAAATTTGTAAAATCATCTTTTTTTTTTTTGTACGCTATGTTCATAACTTTGTTCGTGTAAACACACACACACACACACACACACACACACACACACACACACACACACACACACATCTCAGTGTTAATTTTGTCCAGTATCTACAAAACTACTAAAGTTTTTTTTTTGCATTTATTCTAGTTTTGACTTTTGATTGTGCTACTATTGGTGCGTACTCTAAAACTGAAATGAAAAGAATAATTTATAATATTTTTGATATCTAATCAATTAAAGTATCAAATTTGTCAAAATTTGTGATAACTAGTAATAAGAATGATTTACGTTCTTCAAAAGATGCTAAGTACACATTTATTTATCTATATCAATAGTAAAATAGGCTTAGTATTATTACAGTGACTGAAGAAATAATTTTCAGATATTTAGAAAAAGTCAGCAGCCTTATTACGCAAAACAATATTAGGAAAGAATAATCAAGATAAACTATACAGCTGATTAAATAAAAAACATGTTACTGTGGAAAAGTTCTAGAAGATTATAAATTAAGAAAACAACTTAGCACCAATTTCAACTTTTGTTTTGTTGAATTCACTCTGACTGACAGGGGTTTTCATCCTGATCTTTTGAAAGACTGAAGTGGAATTAACATCAACCAGATAGTTCCTAGGAAAATCTGTTTATAAAATTTTAAAAGGCATGATGAGTTAAATAACTTAGTAGTCGTAGACGTTGAAAGTTTTTTAAGTCAAAATTAACTTTACTAATGTCCAAAAAGCAAAAAGAAACCTAGCCAAAAAAGTAAAGAAAAACGTGTAATTGTACATCAAACTAAAAGAAATTGTTAAATTCAATGTATTATTTTGGCAGCTATAATTCACAGATTAATAGAATTAACTTTTTGTATGCGGATTTAGTCTTTAGCTTTGATTGTGCCAGTCACAAAATGTCAAAATTTCCTTAATTAAAAATTATTTGAATTTAAATATAAACGATATTTAGTTTCAAAAACCGTTTGATTTGAAATGATAGACAACCATAGAGAAATACTAAAACAATCTCTCCATGTATGTATACGTGAAAAATAAAAAGTAAATCACGCTAAAATGCGAATTCTTCTTGATTCTCTTATTATTACATCTTTCTTTCTTGTTTTTTTTTTATCATTATCGAGGTTTCTCTTCGTCATTATCCGACCATAAAAGATTGCTTCATTTTTATCTCTAAGCCATTCGATTGCTCGATTCTTGAGCGTTCTCCAGTTAAAATTATTGAGCGAGGTAGGGCCAGCGGTAATGGAACAAATAAAGTTACAAGTTGAAAAGGATTGAGGGGACGAGAACAATAATCAGACTTCAACGATAAAGGTGACATTGCTTGGAGTGGAGGTTGTTAGTGTCAGCCAATGATGAGTCACCTAAGAAATAGGAAAGTGAAGAAGAACAATTGAAATACGCCAAGAGTTTTGTTTTCAGAAAGTCTTTCTTTTAGAAAAGTACGAAGTTGAGTAAGTGGACGTGTACCTATCAACAAGTTTAAAAGATTTTTATTCAAGACTTTGACAAAAAGTTCAATGAATTTTCTGACTAAGCAGTTATACGTACATATACAGAAATACAATGAACTAGTAAATGAAGAGTTTGTGCAAGCACCATATACCTTCACCCCAGTTCACCTGAATCTATGATACGGGTCTCCCCACTCTACTATGTCTCGATTTTCATAAGGTAGTATTCATATAAAATACAATTATTTTGTAATCTAATTATGGTGATTTTCTAAGCGCAGCTTAGATTTGGCACAAGGCCGAAAGTATGATGGATCATATACAATATAGGCGAGCAATTCAACTAGACAAATTTAAAATATATACAATGTATTTAAATACAAAACAGAGACCTGTCTTAATAGATCATTTCATCTTAAATCAGAAATGTTTTGCGACAATTTTTAGCATGAACTTGAAATTTTTCTTGTTAAAAGTTTTATAATTTAGCACAATCAACATTATGGAAAATATTGAATCTTATGGTGTTTTTTTAAGATTA
The DNA here is from genome assembly GCA_037127315.1 of Ascarosepion bandense. Taxonomy (NCBI): domain Eukaryota; kingdom Metazoa; phylum Mollusca; class Cephalopoda; order Sepiida; family Sepiidae; genus Ascarosepion; species Ascarosepion bandense. Next base: position 179,045 of record JBBBDQ010029959.1, read on the forward strand.
GCATGAGCAAAACAACGTATTTGTACGAAAAAAAAAAGATCCCAGAATGAGCTCAAAATCCAAGAAATTTTTCAGCCTTTAATAATCAGTTTTGCTTAGTTTAATTTGTAATACATATAACTGTAGGTAGAAAAGAACATGTTCATAAGATAGCTAGGATCACAAAGCACTGCTCGGAGGCTACTATCTAGCTTGGTAACCGCGGTAGGGGAATTCGGGAGTAGTAGGTGCGGCCCTGACTAGACCAGTGCTATTTAAATTGTGATACGTGTATCGGTGCCGGTACACGAGTCATCATCTGCCGGTACGCGGAAAGTTTCAAGAAAACAAAGAAACAGTCGTCACATTCCACGCCACGGATGACTACCGTGATATCTGACTCGATTTTATTTTACCATTTTCATTTTAATTTTATATTTGTTATGGGTGCATTTTTCAATGATGTTAAAAGTCATTGCTGTACAACTAACGAATGCGATATATTGAACAGCAAAACTGGACTGAAATACGCATGACAACACCATTCTGATGATGTAGCGTGTGACTGTGTGGAAACAACATTCTAGAAATACCAAAAGGTTACTTTCATGGATATATGGCCTTTAAAAAATTCACCTGACAGGAAAAAAGGAATAACTGCGTGGATTTTGATTAAAGTTTTTAAAATAGTACTTAATTCCTTAGATTCATAGTCTATAAATGAATAATGATACGAACATTCAAATAATATTTTCTCAGATTGTTATTATATAATTATAGAGTACAAATATGTAACCGGTGTGGCACACTGAGAAGACTTGTTACGTCAGTGATGAATGGCCTTAGAATTAATAAGACATAATGTTCAGTACAGAGGGTCTCAAAATAAACCTGAAATAGGATATATCTGAAAAAAAAATGTGAGGGGTACAACGCCCCGAACCCCTCAACTCTGTTCGAAAGCTTCGCTCGCCGGTCCCACGTGCATTGGAAAAAATTTTTAAAACATTGCCGTTATGTCACATTAAATATTAAGAGTTACGAACTCAATGTGTCTGATATTTTTTCTTTTCTTTTCTTTTCTTTTCTTTTTTTTTTTTTTTTTTTTTTTACATAGAGGTTCACCGTGGACAAGGCCCGGAGGCGGGGCATTCGCGGTAGAAAGCTTAGTGAAATAAAAGGTATTCATCCTAATAATAAGCGGATAAACGGTGGGAACTTACCATTTAGGTCTTATGTTTTATAATGCTTTACACGAAGAATATTGTTCATTTGGAAACTTTGGTATCTTTTCAATTTAGATGAATTTGTATACAAAATGATTTCTAAGACAAATTATAACATTATAAGATTCTAATTGAAAATATATTATTATTATTATTAATTTATTATTTATTTGGTCGTTTGAGATTTTACTATGCAACTGGAAATTTGCATAATGTTGTAAATAATTATACATAACAGTATAGTTACTGCTACTGATTTTTAATTACATATATGAAAAAGTTTTCAACAAATCGTACGAAAGATATAACTTATAAACTATAAAGTAGAAAACAAGATATTGTCAAGTTATTGAGGAATGGGAACACAACGTTGAAAACTGCGATAAAATTTAGCAAAGTTGAGAAAATAGTCAAAAAAGAAATTGAAAACATAAGCAAGATCTTTATCTATGCGCCGTTGCCCTTCAGAACGTGGGCGATCCATTTCCTAATCAGAGAGGGTGTTTGCTATCTTCCTCTATGTCTCTTGTCCTCATTGAGGGATAGGTGTCCCAAGCCCTTTTTCCGCATTATGTAGTCAAGGAATTTCAGCTGTCTCTTCCCGAGTCTTCTTCGTTGTTTCCTCTGTCGATGAAATTCTCAGTATAATTTCTGGATAATCACATTTCTGTTGCTTTCAGTTTTCTCCTTATCCCTGGGAGAGCGTCTAGTACTCACTGATATATAGATATCAAATAACAATACAGCACTCATTTTTTGTTTCTAACGAATTTTTATGTTTGTCAGCACTAATCTTAGCCTTTAGAATACCTCTTTCACTAGTCCAGTGTGTTTGAAATTCGGTGTCGCATTTTTGAACTTTTGTAAAAACACTTGCCCTCTGAAATTGATTGATGTTGGCATCTCTAATTTGTAATTCTCATCTTAGACTGTTCATCTTGCTGATAACTGTATTTTTGCAATTTATGGTTAGTCCTTTTGTCCCGATTTCTTTTACTTCTCTGTCTAAAAAGGCCTCCAGTTTTATTTCTGTGTCAACAATCAACACAGCGTTATCTGTGTATTTTATATTTCAGAGGTGGCAAAAACTGTTTAATCTAAGAGCCGGAAGACATGAACAAAATTTACACGTGTTTGTTGTTAGATACACATTTTGTTAAAAAAATTTATATAAATATTAAGAAATGAATGAATGCAATAATATTTATTATGTATGCAGTTTTTTAACTGTTAATTTGTATTGATTTCAGTAATCACAAAGTACACACACACGCTCGCACACGTGTGTGTGTGTGTGTGTGTGTGTGTGTGTGTGTGTGTGTGTGTGATATATATATATATATATTCTCCAGTTTCGCTGTAGAGGATGAACAAAATTGTGGAGAACAGACAAGCACACTTAGTTCTGCATCTTTTTGGGGGGGGAGGAGAGACTTGCTAATATAACTCATAAATATGGCATTTTTGTTTCAATGCCCTTGACAATGTCGCAAATGCTTGTGTTCTATTTCCGGTCTAATTCAGCTTTGCGGCCTATTCATCATTATTTTGGTTAGGTGGTTCACTAAACTGATTATCCGATTGATCTCGTATTCATTTACACCTGGTTTCTTATTAAGGTGGATTTAATGAGCTCCTCCGTTATGCCACTACTGTTATATATTTCGTTTATTAATTTTGTAATCTTATCAACGCCGAAATCGTTTAGAGATGTTTGTTTTCGATTTTTCAACATCTTCAAAATCCCCTGTCATCCACTCTTTACTTTCTTGTCTTCTTATCCTTGAGATGATCTCATTCGCAGATGTCACTTGTTTATCTCAGTATGTTCCATTTTGATGCGGGTTTCAACAATAGCAAATTAATTAAATAGCCTATAAAACTTTTCCAATAAAAAAATTGTTTTCCATCATTAAAAGAGATGTATATGATAATAGAAAACAATATTCTAGTATAAAAGGTATTTGGGAAGCAATAAAATGACTACAAGCTATGTTGATGTTGATGGCTGTTGAAGATTAAGGTACCGCTATACTTACATTATTATTTAATAACTTATTGTGTTTATCAAATATAAGTTTCCATCGGCTATAAATTTTGGTTGTTTTTATAAAAATATCTTTGTTGTCTTCAGTTTGTATACATAAAAATATTTTGATAACTAACTTTTAAATTGAATTTTTAAAAATAAAAAAGGTTTTCTTGAAACTTTTATTTTAGTTTTAATTGAAAGCTAAATGATTAAATTTACTATTTCCAGAAAGCAAAATACTTTGATGTATTTCAAACAGAGATTATAATGATCGGAAAGTAAAATTTTTCAATTTTTTTAATCTTTCGATTTTTTGTCTCTTAAGTGATCGATACATTTGTAAACAAAAGTTATATCTAGGTTTTAAAAATCTTGCAAAAATAAAATATGCATCTGTGATACATTATTTTTAGAAAATTAGCAAATTTAATGTTAAATTGCTCTGGTTTACACAAGTATTACTTATTTGTAGCATGAAATCTAGAATAAAACTATTTCTTAATCACATAGTTCAACTGACCTGTCTGCCGTATTTGAAATGTGTTGACATCTCGCCAGATGCGAGTTAAGATAAATGTATGGCAATCACAAGTGACATAATTGAACAATTTTTTTACGATAAGGGAAGAAAACATGAAACCCATTAAACCTCTTAATGTACACACAAAAAATACCATACAAAAAAATTAAAATTATTTTTAAAATACGATGGCTAGATAATCTGTATTAAACTTTTCAATTTTCGATTAGTAAATATGGTCTTCACTTTATAACTTACCAACCTACAAGTCTTGAAAATATTTTAAAAATATTTTTGAAACTTTATAGATTATTACAATTAAATAACAATTCTTTTAAAATTTCTTTATTAATCGAATTTTTTCTTCAGATTATAATGTCTGAAATTTATATCATTTATAAAAGCAATTATAAGTTTATCTAATTAAATAATATCATAGTTTTATTGCATTTTTTATTTTATTGTTCGAGACAGATTTTCGGTAAAAGGGACTAAAAGATTTTTTTTAAATAATACATTATTTATATTCCCCAATGTAACGTTTAACTAATAAAACCAATTTTGATTATAGAATTTAATTTCTTGAAACTTCAGGAATTTACGCGGAGGTAGGGTCACAGATGCAAAAAAAATATTTTTATCACTATTTTTTAAAAATAATGATTGAAAAATAATTTAATTCATTTGTAAATAGGTCCTGAAAGTTTTATTAAATTCCGACAATTATTAGATTTTTGCAAGAATTTCCAAATTAATGTATCTGTCACTGGAAAGAAGTGAGTTATGTAATATTACGTTTTTCATAGTAAACTCTCGTAACCATTTGGCTCCTTACTAACGAAAATAAAAACAATATTTTTACCAAAATTTCGAACGTGTTAGAAAGGGTTAAAAAATTTTAAAAAATAATTAAAAAATACTTTCATACTATTTGAATGTGTCTTTTGGTCGGTTCCATTATGTAAAGTTAATATCTGACCAGGTAGAATAAGTAGGAAAGGGAATTGCAAAGAAATCTAAGGATAGATTGAAATAAGCTACTGTAAAAACGAGAAAGAACAGCAAAAAGAATGAATTTGAGTTTACGAGAAATTGAGGCCACGGCTCGTAAAATTGGATTGACAGAAAGAAATGACAGAAAAGTTGCAAAATAATAGGGTGGTAGGCAAAAGTAAAATTAAATACAAAAATGGAAGTTCTTGTATGTTCTCTGCGTATGAGATTGGCTACTGAAGGAAAGAATTAGGAAGAATTTAAACCGTGGGCAAAACAGAGTTGAAAGAAGCAATAAAATACCATAGATTCAGGTCTTTTTAATTCTAAGTCATTCATGAGTAATCTGCGGTTTGCTTTCTGAATAGCACGCCTAATTTCATGAGTGAAATAGCATTCATTAAAATGATGTTTGTTTCTTTTCGTCCTCACTTGTTCGCTCACACATTCTCATGCGTCACCACAGACATAAACAACAATTAAATACAATATTTCATAAATTTTATAATTTTTCGTTGAAGGTGAGGTTATCAGTGTAATGTCCTGGCCAAAAAGGGAAATAATCTCTAGTGTCACAGGGGTTACGGCCCCTGCGGATCCGGAGGGGAACGATATAATAAGAAGGGACACCAAGCACGTTAGCAGGGTTCATCTTCGCTCTCTCATTTAATCATCATCCATCCTGTTGACCCACAATGGTGATAGTCGATGTTTAGCAAGCATCGATCGTCTCCAATAGTAAACATTACATTGGCGACGAGGACAGAGTCGTTTACTCAACAACAAAAAAAAAAGACAAAGAAACGCAAAAAAGCAACAACAAACATTCCAACGTGCTACATAACAAACATGGCTGCTCTATCACACTATCCGGAATTCGACTGTGAGTCAGAAGCCAAAGCTGCAAGATGGACAAAATACGTCAACAGACTAAAAAGTTATTTCATCGCACATGACATAGAGAATGATAAAAGAGAAAAAGCAATTCTGCTAACGTTTGTGGGCGAAACGATGAACGACCTCATCGACGAACTGCCACCCGAACAGATCACACTAGCAGAAAACGAAACACATTTCGATAAACTCGTCTCGTCTGTGCAGAACCACTTCAACCCACAGAACAACACGGAATATAACCGGTTTGTGTTTCGAAAGCTGAAACGAACTACTCCGAATATAGAGGATTTTTACCGGAAATTAAAAGAGGCAGCAGCCATGTGTCACTTCGCAGACACAAATGCCGAAATAAAATCCCAGCTAATAACAGGCTGTTTATCTGAGAAAGTTCTCCAAAAAGCACTGATTAACTCAAATATGTCCTTAAGCAACCCAATAAATGACGCCAGAACAGCAGAAACTATGGCAACACACTTAGAACGGATGCGCTTAAAAGACACCAACGCCACTACTGGAACTACCACTACCACTACCACTGCACTAGTGAACAAAGTCTCGTACAAACAGCAACGGCCACGCAACCCTCCCCAGCAAAACAGGTGCAGAAATTGCAATAGGAAATACGCACATGAACGGGGACCAACGTTTTACCCTGCATTCCACAACCAGTGCACTTATTGCCGGAGATAGGGGCATTTTATCTCTGTCTGTTTCAGAAAACTAAATGACGAAGACAGACAACGGAGAATAAATCGACCCCACGCCCACAAAACCAACCCCGTCGACGACCGGTGAACTGCATTGAGGACCATCAACGGGAATCAACCAGCGGCAGTGACACGGAATGTGTATTCCATACAGGTAAGATGAAAAACCTTCCCTCCTTTAATGTATTGCTTGCCAAGCTGATATACATGTAATAAAGGGCCCAGAAAAACCCATCATCGACTGGGAAACATGTAAGAGGCTCAAACTACTGTCAGCGAACAAGCTCTCAATTAACCACATCGGTAACTCTGATGCACAAACCCCACCCTCTACCCTCAAACTTCTGGAGGACTATGCAGACCTGTTCAATGGTCTAGGTAGACTAAAAGGCAAAAAAGTTCACCTACACATAGATGAAAACGTGCCACCCATTGCTCAGAGATACCGCAGAGTCCCCTTTCAAGTGAGGAAAGACATAGAAGAACTGATACGCAAAGATGAGAAACTGGGAGTAATTGAAAAAGCAGACGGACCAACACCATGGGTATCTCCTATTGTAGTGGTACCAACAAAGGACCAAAAGAAAATCAGAGTTTGCATCGAGATGAGAGCAGCAAACAAAGCTATCAAAAGGGAACGACACCCAACCCCCACACTCGATGAGCTGAAAACCATTCTATCGGGAGCTAACATCTTCAGCAAATTAGACCTCAATCAAGGTTACAACGAATTGGATTTAGCTGAAGAATCCCGATACATAACCACCTTTGCAACACACCTAGGTCTGTACAGATACAAAAGGCTATTCTTCGGTGTCAACTCTAGCAGTGAAATATTCCAGGAAGAACTCAGTCAAGCACTTGCAGGGATTATAGGAGCCATCAACATCAGTGATGACATCCTTTGTTTCGGAATAGACCAGCAGGATCATGACCAAAACCTCCACGAAATATTCCAACGACTTCGCGAAAAAGGCCTCACCCTGAATGAGGGCAAATTCGAGTATAACAAAAGGTCACTAGAATTCCTTGGACACACCTTCGGTAATGAAGGCATCAGCCCAAGTAATCTTAAAATAAAAACAATCCTTGGACTACCCGACCCTAAAAATGCGTCAGAAGTCAGAAGCTTGTTGGGGATGACTAACTTCTGCGGTGAACAATTCATTCCAAACTATGCAACTCTGACCCATGAGCTACGTCAATTAACAAAAAAAAAAAAATACGCAGTGGTCCTGGACTGAACGCCATACTAAATGTCTAAATAACATCAAGGAAGCCCTGAGCAAAGCATGCTCACTTGCCTACTTTGACCCGAACAAACACACCGAGATACACACCGATGCCAGCCCGGTAGGCATTTCCGCCGTGCTGTCACAAAATAGACGGATTGTACAGTTTGCAAGCCGAGCACTATCCACAGTCGAACAAAGATACTCTTAAACAGAACGTGAAGCACTTGCTGTCACATGAGCATGTGAACACTTTCACATATATATTTTCGGAGCCCCATACAGATCACAAACCCCTAACATCCATTTTCAACAATGCCAGATCTCAACTGTCAGCACGTTGGGTTTTGAGAACACAACCGTACGACATGACTGTCATATACCGACCAGGCCATGACAACCCAGCTGACTATCTCAGCCGCCATCCAATGCATCTGCCACCAAGCGGCAGAGAACAGAAAATAGCAGAGGAATATATAAACTACATCCTCTCAACTTCAACCCCCAAAGCAATGACAATTGATGTAGTTGCAATAGAAACCGCCTAAGACAAGACACTTACCAACATCATCGAAGCTATTCTTACCAACAAATGGCATAAGCAAAGCAACATTCCACGCCTTGCATGCCAACCGTGCCGAACTATCACTAGCACATAAGGACACCATAATTCTCAAAGGGCGCCGGATAGTGCTGTCTGAAACGCTACAAAACAGAGCTGTCAAATTAGCACACGCCGGAAAACTATGGCCCTTTTCCGAGAAAAAGTCTGGTTCAAGAACATGCAGCCCCTAGTGGAAGAAAACATCAGGAATTGCTACACCTGCCAGACCAGTACCCACAAACCAGCAATAGAGTCACTGCAAATGTCCCCACTACCAGCAGCCCCATGGGTAGAAGTCAGTACTGACTTTGGACACCTCCAAAATGGAAAGTACCTTCTTGTTGTCACGTATGAATCACGCTATGTTGTTGTTGACATCCTAGACTCCATCGGTCATACCCCCCCCCGTCTGGACAAGATATTCGCTGAATGTAGGGTGCCAGTCTCCCTCAAAACGGACAACGGCTATGACTCCATCACCGCATTTAGGCACAGAAAAAAACACCCCTATGATCCAAAGCCAATTCCGAAACAGGACGCTTTATATGCACTGTAAAAAAAAGTCCATCAAAGCTGCCCTAACCAAAGGCCGAAGCTGGAAGCAGGAATTATTCAAATTCCTACTGGACTACCGGACAACGCCACACTGTACCACCAGCCTCAATCCTATTTGGCCGGACCATAAAAAACCGCCTGCCGCACCTAACCACACCTATAACCGAGGACCCCAACATTAGGGAGCGTGACACCCAAGCCAAGAGAACGATAAAGCGATACGCCGATAGAAAGGCACATGTGAAACCTAATGATCTCAGTGTGGGTGGCACAGTCGTCGTAAAAAGCGACCACACCTCAAAGGCTCTCACAACTTACCAACTTAACACAATGACTGTAACAAAGAAAAAAGGATCCATGATTACCGCCACACACGAGGGCAACCAAACTACAAGAAATGCCAGCTTCTTCAAAAAAATCCCTAAACAACAAACAAACCCCACACATAACCTACACGATTACTCCCCCTCTGAGGATGAAAGCCACACACATGTGGTGACACCACCAAAACCTAAAGACAACCAGGCAAAACACACAACTCTAAACCTCAGGCGTTCAGGCCGGACAAGATGGCCACCCAAAAGACTTGATTACTAACAAAAAAAAACAAAAAAAAACATATTTCTGTACATAACAATCTGATTCACTGTCATCTTTCTTTTACTTAGGTTAACAGACGTCTCCTTCTACACAAAATCTGACCCATCGGTGTAACTAAGATATTATTTATTTAAACATGCTTTTAATTTCTTTTATGAATAATTGTTTTTATGGACCCAATTGCATTCAGAAAAAATGTTTTTCGATGAATAATGAATTTTTACAAGAATTATTTTCATGTTTCTAAAATTTTAATTCGATTAATTTGTAAAGTTTTAAATATTTTATTTGTATTTATAGCGGCTAGGGTATATTGTTATAAACACTATATTTTCTAATCATAAATGGAAAATTTTAGAATTCAGCAACCACCAGTATTTTAAAAATAATGTTGATGCGTGTGTGTGTGTGTGTGTGTGTGTGTGTGTGTGTGTGTGTGTGTGTGTGTGTGTGTGTGTGTGTTTTACGGGCGTCCATACAAGACATTATCAGAAAATAAGAGCGATAACTATAGTAAATTTAAACCCAAAATACCTAAAATTCAATAAAACATTAGATCACAGAGTAGTTAAAAATTATATTAAAAATGCGCTCACGTTATATTCCTAATATAATTTTTATAGATACGTCCCCAGCAGAAAAAAAAACTCCCGGTTGTCTGTCAATCTATCGACAACTGCCTAATGTTAAAAATGCATTTCGGTGATATCTTAAACTAAAAGATTTTGTTTAAAATTAGATTAATTAAACTTTAAATTAGCTAATATTCCCCAAAAGTAATATTTAAAAAAGTATATTTTACTTTTGAAAGATTTTTTTAATAAAGACAGGTGGCGCTAAAGTCTTCAATTTTTATTGATTTAAGAATATTTGTAACCCTATTTTCAGATAGCTGGTATTAATTTTAAGTGATTTTCAAGATGAGAAACGGTTTCGCTAAAATTGGAGAATACGATTATTTTTGTCGGGAAAAGTAGTTGAAGTGTTAATAAGTGAAAATTTAAAGTGCGTGTTTACTGAGTACAAGATTATTTTTAAGCGAATTCATCAAAGTGAGTCGAGACAAAATGCGTTTTGACGATGAGTGACAAGTTTCTGTGTATTGGTTTACTAAGAGCAGGCAGACAAATAGAAGGTGTGTGTTTACTATTGGAAGTCGAAATAGTTAAACGTGATTGTTTTCATTTTGAACTGGTAAAAATTTTACAGGGAGAGGAATGAAAACCTTACAGCCCTCTTTCCCACACCGGTCGGAGTGCTGTTTAGCAAAAGCAAAATGCAAGTCGAGTATTAGTGAGCCGGCACCAATACCATAGAAAAGATTTGAAATACGGTGTGCCTGAAAACCCGCCTGCTGCTAGAAATAAGAGAAAGGCAATCAGACAGTGAAAATTCAACGAACTGATAGATAATTAAATAACCTATCTTCCCGAAAAATAAATACTCGCCTGCTGCTAGAAAAATAAAAAGACGGGAGAGAGAAATATTGCAAATTCAACCACCTGATCTTTCCGAATATTCTACTGAAATACCAGCCAACTGATATTTCTTTTCCGTCACTTATTTTGACTTGTTTGTAATTTTGTAATTATTCGATATATATAAATATATATCTAAATCTACATCGTGTCGTTACGGCCTCAAATCTGGTTTTCACCATATACAAATCCCTCGCAAGTTTGGACCATCCTCACTAAGCGGTCCTAGTTTGGTTAATCCGTGATCAACAACACAACGTTGGCGGAATAAGCCAAAGGTTAGGGAGGTTGACTAGACGCAGCCAGGTCTCGTGTTATATTTGGTGCTGTTTCGACCAGGATTCGATCAAAGGTGGCAACAAGTAAAGTCGACGAGAACAAGTAACAACAAACCAAGTCGACAAGCACGTGCGATGAAGCTGACGAGAACGAGCAACAAAGTCGATGACAACAGGTCAAGTCAACTAGTTGGCAGTATCAGGTAAAACGCCCTTTGGTTATTTCCTTCGATTCCGGACTTGTGGTTGCGTTCGCCGAGACGAATTCTTCAGAGTTTCTAGATAGTCGATAAGTTAGCATGGCAGATCGGTGGAATCAGATAGAGTGGAAGAGAAAGTGAAAAAACAGCAGAGCACTGATAGGGAAATTGAGGGGATCCGGGGTACCAACGTTTAGAGTGGACCCCAAGGAATTGAAGGACTGCCTGTTAGCAGTCCATAAGTTTCAGGTTGTTTTCGAACTTACGGACAGTGAGGCCGTATACGTGGCTTGGAATGTCGCAGTGGGGAAGGTCTCAGAGTTCACATACTTTTTTTATCAATAAAACTCTCACAATATCAAAACACCTACCTCTGCGTCAAAAATGCTTTTCTGCGATATTTTAAACCAAAACAGAATGCATATCTGCCACACAGATTGAGAGATATTGACACACAATATTACTTAAAAAGAATTCCTATTCTCCGTTGAACATTCAAATTATTTAAACTGGTCACGAACCAAATACCTAAACTAAATATTTCTAAGTGAAACAATAGCTAGTTTTCTAATGCTGATTAGTGTTAATAATCTGCGTAGGCATCAATTGAAACTTACTAAAAATCTTAAGCTAACCAGCAGCTAAGTATTAATTTAAGATGTATTCAATGTTCAAAATAACTTCACTGTTGACAACTTTTTGTTTTAATTAATTGCTCAGTTACAAATTAATTGAGCAGTGGTTGTCACATCCTAGCAGGTCATCACACTATAATCGATTAATTCAAATCAATTAGAGCAATTTACACGCATCCTCACATCAGTAAGAATAGACTGACATATTTTAGATTTTATATAAGAAATAAAATATAAAATACAAACTCATAAAAATATAATTCTAAAATTTAAATTTTTACTATGAAAAACAGAGCAAATGGATAGCAGATAAGGTTACATCTGGACGGCTAGATTTCTAAACAAGATATATAAATTATATTAAAATACAATACTTGCAATTACATAACAACATAAACATTCTATGTAAACGTGAATATAAAAACTCGAACCAAATACGAAGTTATTGCAATATCTCGCTACATTTCATCACTAAATAGAAATGTTTACAAACACTCCACACACGCACGCACATATACCCATATATGAACAAAAGTTGCTGTCTAACACACACCTAGACAAACAAGCATGCACTACTACACAATTTAACTTCTAAAATAGTTCTCACACATACATTTAAAAAAATATGTATTGCTTTAATACACGTGACACGTATCTGATCAATATGGATTAACCCAAAAGAATAAAAATACCAGTATTTTGTGTCTATTTGTTCTTTTACATTTCTCTTAACGAAGCTTTGATAAAAGTGAAACATGTTAGATTGAGATACATTTCTTATTTGTTCTTTATTTTATCATCTTGTCGGATTCCGATCCATATGTTCAACTCATAAGTAAGTATATTTTTGTGAAAAACGTTGAAATTTTAGTCTAAAATACTGGTCTCACCGAGTCAGATGTTTGGACATGGGCAAAATTCTAATACTGATGCTATTTTCCCGCGGATATAAATGTTGAACATATAATAAATATTTTATTTTCTTACGAGGAAATTTCAATTCAGTTTTCTATTCAAATCGTATTAATTCACTTTGTTAATTAGTATGTAATGTTATCAAGTGTCTCGGCATTTACCTAAACCGAGCAAGGATATTTAGTCTTTTCTTTGTTCCGTTGCATGACACAGTCGTTGCTTTTACACTGCTACTTATTTGATAGCGTATGTTACGTACTATTTGAACACACACATCATACAAACACACACACACAGACACTGAGGTATTTTTCTATCTAACGTATTTGCTTATTTATACACACACACATGTATATATTTTATTTGGGAAATGTATTAAATCCTATATATTTTTATTTTATTTGCTTAAACATTGGTTTTAATGGATACTCATATTTGAGTAGATGCTCCCGATCAAACAAATATTCGTCCTCTTCCTTTGTTTGACCAGGAGGTCCTACGAGGTTTAGCGGTCTAAGACACGTCAGATCTAATGACGGGTTCTCCTAGAGGACGCAGGTTTGAATCCTACCGGATGACGCATATTTTTCTAAAAAAGATTTCTTACTTATTCAGGCCGGTAGATTTAAATAAATTAAATATGCTGTTTATTAATAAAAAGAGAGCATCTACTCTAATACGAGTATCCATTAAAAATAATGTTTAAACAAATAAAATACAATATCTATATATATAAAAGTTAGAAAACTATAGCCATCTACGTAATATTAGACAGATTTTAATCAATAACACAATAACACTCACACATACACACAGTAAAAAACCTTCAGATATTAGAGGCTTTTTACATTAAATCAAAGCAACCCACACTCAATAAAATCTCCTTTCAATCTTGTCACATTACATTGCATTTAGACATATGGTTCTGTTGTTAACATTTCGGTCTCTCACGTAGTGTAACGTCATAGAACCGCATTACTAATTTACGATCTGTGTCTGCTATTCGGTGACCGTTATCGTCGCATAGCAATATTTCATGTCAATACAAGAAAATATCATCTTTGATGGGGGATATCTTTATGTTATGTTTTACAACTAGTCTAAAGTTTGGAACCAGTACAATAAAAAAATATCCAAATGCTAGACAATTTTTGCCTTTATTTTGACAAGAAATTAAAGCCAAAATATGATGTTCATTATTAAACATAATAAACATTCATTGTCTGTTATATTTAACAATATATATATATATGTGTGTGTGTGTGTGTGTGTGTGTGTGTGTGTGTGTGTGTGTGTGTGTGTGTGTGTGTTTATTCCAGTGGTTCATCTAGTTCAAAGCCTTTGACAAATGTGACATGAATGTTGTAAGGCCTCAATGCCTTACAACACTCTTGTTTTTCATAAACTAGAATTCTTAAATGAACATTGATTAAATATTAAGTATTGTCCTGCTTATAATATAGTTTAGGCCAATCGTTATGTAACAAATGAATGAAGCTATTTCAGAAATCGTGGCTAAATAACTGTGCCCCAACCAACATATTTTGTAATTGTAACCAACTGAAAAATATTTGAAGAAAGCAGATTTATGTAAAAATGTAATTGAATTAATATGTTTGAAGTTAACTATTTTAAACGCCATAGTCTGTCATATAAACAGAATACATGGACTTCAAATGTCCGGGGTAGAAAAAATTGGCTGTGCTTGTGTTATAAGATGGAAACAAAAAGTTACTTTTAGAGAGACAATTGTAATTCGTCTAGAATTCATGTTTGATTCAACGGTAATGCGTAAATCCCTGGCAACAGCCATTACGTTCTTATCCATTGCCCACAATCAAGCAGGAGAGGGAATTCCCAAAAGTAACAGAAACAAGTTAGAGATGACAAAAGTATCGACTGGGAGAAAAAAAGACAGCCTTGTGAACTTTTCGGTGTTATTTGACAACTGGTTTGAACATGATGTTAAGAATGAGAAAAAATAAGATTAATGAACGTGAAACAAACTTCCAGGGAGAGATTTTTCTTCGCAGGAACGGGACTTCTGAGACATCCGTTGTCTTAAGGAATCATCGGTAGTTTTTAGCATTGAAAGATCACCATATTTTCGGAATTGTTCTACACACATGCATCCATCCTCCCATTCATGCACACACATGCACACTTAATTATCTCCAGTGTCATAATCCATTGAGTGCATAATCTTGGGCTGATTGTATTAAAGAAAGTCTAAATTGTTATTATTTCCAAACAATGACGCTTTAAAGCTAGCTGAGCTGAACTTCATGGAGAAAATAGACAAAAAATAATAATCGTACTTGCAGTGAGTTAAGAATACAATTAAAATTTTTCTATTTCTTTTTTTTAAATTCTTTCTTATATTGGCAGAAACCTTATCGGAAGCTTCCGTTAATAGGTTGGTAATAAGGCCAGTGAAATTCCCAGAGATCCAATCTTAGGAGCAATTCTCTTGTTCTGATGATCAATTCAGCAATAGGATTTTAAAGCAAAATATGGCTACCTATCTTCTTCTTCTTCTTCTTCTTCTTCTTCTTCTTCTTCTTCTTCTTCTTCTTCTTGTGCTGTGTCCCTTCAGTACGTAGGCGATAATGGATTCCAACTTGGCCCTGTCTCTTGTGGCTCTCAATGTTTTCCTCTTTATATATCTTTCAAAACCCCGCTTCGTCATCCTTTTACTCAAGTCTATCAAATATGTCTTGCGCTGCTTTCTCCTGTCTCACTTTTCTTCCGTCCATCCTGTGAGTATTAGATTGTCTATGACCTCTTTCCTCATTACATGTCCAAGGAACCTCAGCTGTCATTTCCCGGTGTTAAATATGAGTTTTCTTATCGTTAGCATCCTTTCTAACACCTCATCGTTGCTCATGTACTCAGTCTATGGTATCCTCAGTATCCTTCTGTAGAACCACATTTCTGCTGCCTCAAGCCTCTCCTTCATCCTTGCGGAGATCGTCCAACATTCACTGCCATACAGAAGTACATATATCACATAACAGTCCAGCAATATATTCTTTGTTTCCAATGAGCTTTTATTGTCATTACGTACTCTGGTTAGCTTTTGAAATGCGTCTTCGGATATCTGTCGCACATTCCATTCTCTGTCAGAACACTTTCCAAGTATTTAATTTTTTTTACTTGTTTTATTTTAGTTTTTCCGACCTGTAGTTGGCATTTTGGCGTCTTCTTTTTGCTGATACACTCAGTTTTCTTTAAGTTTATGCCCAGTCCTTTCTTCACGCTTTCTCTTGCTTCCTTCTGTAGAAGGTCCTGCATTTTCTTTACCGATGCTGCTATCAGATTCATGTCATCTGCTTATCTTACATTGTTGAGATTGTGACCGCCAATGACGAATCCTTGCAAAAATTTTATTTCTGTCAGAATTGTTTTGCTGTATAAGTTGAATAGATCTAGTGAGAAAAGAAGTTTTAAAGAAGTCGGTTGAGTGGTCCCCGACAAGTGATTTATGATTTGAAAAGTTTAATCGTCGCTCCGAATTTGTTGCGAATTTTGAAGTTTATTAGTCGGGAAGAATCGTCGTAGCGTTGCAGTGAAGGCCGCCAAATTTATGAAGTTTAATTTCCACCATCAACAGACATCGTTGTTACTGCAACATTCGTCCAGTCGTCATTATTCATCGTTCATCCAAACACTGTGGTTCCAACATTTTGTTTGAGAAAAATTGTTTCCGTCGGAAAAGAGACTATATAACATGAGAAATTTTGGTGCAAACTGGCTTGCTGTTAAAAAAAACCCAGAGTGCTACGAACATTGGTTGCTACGGAACAAGAAAAGCAAGACAAAAAAAGCTAGACAGAAACGATACAGACACCAGCAAGGTAGGTGACAAATTTTTCCATTACCTGTGGAGGCTCTGCTCCTTTCTTTCGTTACACGAAAAATTGATGTTTCCGCCAAAATCTAGCATGGAAGAGCATATTTTTGCAGAGTGACTCTGGAGTTAGAATTAGTGAGTTTTTTTGTTGGTTTTTTTTTTTCGGGAAAGTTTCGAGAAAGAGTTGTCAGGGAATCCAGAAAATTTTTTAAAAAAAAGCAGAAAAGAAAATAGAAGCAGAGTTGATGGGGGAATTGTAGAAGTAAAAGTCAGAGGAAGTAGAGCTGGAGGAAGAGATAAGCATGGAAATATTTTTTGGATTCTTCCAGCTAAGATCGGTTTCGGTCCCAACCAATTTTTGGCATTACTGGAGAACCTTTTGAGAATCAAGCTCACTGATCATTTGTAATTCTTCTGGCGCTAACTCTACGTCAGGATGCCAACGCGTCTCAGTATGTGAAGACGGGCGACCTACTCAGTGGCAGTTAAAAAGAAAAAAAAGAAAACATTTTTTATGTAAACAGTATTCTAGCCTATATTGTTGTTATGCCTGAGTTAGGAGACTAACTTAAAACTTTACATTGTTAAAATTTACGAGCTAGACACATGCGCACAATGGAAGAGAGAGGGATATTTGATATAATGTATAATATTTTTGTTGGTGTAATATTGGAATTTATTTATTATGCCTTATGTAAATTGCTGTACGGTGACGGTGGGTATAGTGGAGAACAAAAGAAAAAGAATTGCGCTTAAAAAGCATTTAAAAAGAGCATTTAAAAAATGAATGGAAAGCAATGTTAAATATTCTTTAGACGATATTTTTGAGAATCAATGAAATTTTTGAGAATGAATTGTATTTGTGTTTGGTGACAGATATTTTGAAATTTGAGTGAAATGTATTTTGTTGAAAAAGGTTAGCCAGGTGCGAAGAAAGGAAAACATTTTCGGATTTCGATTTTTATTTTGTCTACCGAGGTCAGAGGTTCCACATTTAAGTTTGTATCGGAAGATAGCTGTCAATGACACGAAAGTGGCGTCAAGCTAGCAGAAAATTTTAGTAGTATTCTATATTTCAATTTTAGGGTCTGAATACAATCGTTGAAGCGTGTGGTTGAGTAAAATCGGGGTCTCCTCGATGGTGGGTGCTGACAACTTTAGCAAAGCACCCTCCTAATCTATGGCATATCACCGAAGATGTCTTTGTATGAAAAAGGAAAATAAAATGCATTTTATGTATTTTTATTTACATTTGGGTCTGGTCGTATAGTTTTAAATGGAGGCGTGTGTTGCAGATTGTATTTGTTGTTGCTGACGGTGACGACGAAAGAACAAAGAAGATGAAGAAGGAAATTATGAAATGTTTATGTGAAACTGATTTTTGTGAAGAAGTCGGGTTGAGTGGTCCCTGATGAAATTAAGTACTTGTGTGAAAAAGTCGGGTTGAGTCCACAACAAAGTGATTTATGATTTGAAACGTTTAATCGTCGCCCCGAATTTGTTGCGAACTTTGAAGTTTAATAGTTGCCTAAGAAGTTAGAGAAGGATCGTCGCCGTAGCGGTTGCAGTGAAAACTGCCGAGTATATGAAGTTTCATTTTCGTCATCAGTCGTCGATCCCTGAATTATAACAGTTGTTCGTTTGATCAAGTATTGTTGATTCAGCACCGTGGACCCAGAATTGCGCCTTGTATTTTACAGCAATAGTGTTTGAGAAGAATTATTTCCGTCTACGTGAAAGAACTATATAATATAACATTACGCCCCTTTCTATTTTTTTAAATATCTATCGAATTCCTTTCTTATCCGTACGTAAGCGGTTTGCTGCCAACATAGGTTCTTGATATCTTAATGTCTTTTCCGAAATAACGAGGTTGCCGAGTATCTTTACCAAGTCTTTGTGGTGTATTTTGTCAAATGTCTTTGCGTAGTCTATTAAGCACACTGATGATGGTCCTTCTGCATTTGTATTTCTCTCAGATATCATTCTGAGTATGAATATCGCATTCCTTGTTTCGGTATCTTTAACGAAGCCACGCTATTCTTGTACTATCTTTGGACAGATTCTGCTACGGGCTCTGTTCATCAGAATCCGGATGATGAGTTTTGTTATATGGCTCATTAAGCTGATTATTCAGTGGAGTTTACATTCCTTTGCACGTGACTTCCTAGGTAGTGTTATGAAAATCAATATGCTTAGATCCTCCGGTATATTGTCACTGTTGTAGATTTCGTTTATTATTTTTGTGATCCTGTCTACGCCAAAGCTGTCTAAGAACATCAGTATCTCTATTACAATACCGTCAAGTCGTGCTGCTTTGTTTCTGTTCAATTTGGCCAGTGCCGATTTCACTTCAGTTTTCAATATTTTTGGTCCGTTCATATTTCTGTGTATTGTTGGTTGCTCTCTTTTGTCGTGGAAGAGATTTTCTATCTATTCGTCTCATCTCTGAAGTATTTTTCTTTTTCTAGTATGAGTGTTCTGTTCTTTGCTTCTGTTGCTGAGTCGGTCTTTTGTTCTGTTATTTTTTTTATGCTCAGTTTCTCTATTCCGACGCATTTGTTATTGATCCCATAGTAATAAGAAGCAGGGATTCATATTTTGGGTTTAATATGAAATAGTTTTTTAAGAAATTCTTCTGTTAAAGAAAGTAGCGGGAAATGTAAATATTCAGAGTCTATTCATGTTGTTCTAATCATTACCGAAGAAAGTTTTCTGAATTACAAGATGGTGAAAGAGTTTTAAGACAAAGTTGAAAAATATGAGAAAAACAACATGAAAAGAAAAAATGTATAAAGGTTTATCCATTGTATAGAGTGTTAAAAATGAGCCAAATTATCTAAGAAATAATGTCTTAAATAGACAAGTTGAAAAAGAATATAATAATTTACTATTTAGCGCTTAATTGCAAATAAGAGAAGAGTGAAATTTTGACAACGAATCATAAAATCATGGTATTTCTGTATATAAATTTACAAACATACTCAGGTGGGTTGGAAAGTTCTTAGGATGACCAGGAAGGAGTGATACTAGACCTGTAAAATATTGCATTTAAAACTCTTATTAACTGCATTGTTTCTTTCCAGGTAAACTGACATCTGTTTAAAAACTTCAATTGTAGTGATGTCCCTTAGAGTGGGACAAAATATGGCATCATGGTGTTATCAAGAACCTACAGAAAAAGGGCTTAGCCTCCAAGGACATTCATGATGACATGGTTGCTACATTAGCGAGTGACACTCTAGTTTTATAAACAGTACAAAAGTGGGCAACTGAAATTAATAGGGGAAGCGATAGTATCAAGATCTGGACGTCATCTAACTGCCACCACCCAGAAAAATATTGATCACGTTCACCACATACTGATGGATAACAGACAATTGAAAATAAATCAAATAGCCAATGTTATTAGTATATCCCATGTGAGAGTTGAGAATATGCTGAACACTGAATTTGGGAGCGACATCTTCTGACAGCTGATCGAAAGCGCATCAGGCTAATCTCATCACGGGATAATCTGACATTGTCTGAGACAGATCCAGTTGGTTTCCTGGCCTTAGTTTTTGGAATACAAAAAGCCATTGTGTTTATTGACTAACTTCAAAAGGGCCACTACATCAATAGAGAGTACTACGCCAACTTGAAGAGGCAGTTACTCAGTGAAACTGACGAAAGAACTTTTGTTTTATCAGAAAACTAGTTGAGAGAACAGATGAAAAAAGGGCTTTTAACATCATGCTTTTAACATCATTTTTTTCAGTGAATAAATAGAAATACCTATATTTATGATATAAGCAATCAAAAGTCCCGACTATTTTGGGAGTTTCAACAACAAAATATTATTGTTTAAAATTTATTTTATTTTCCTTGGAAATAACTTGGTATCTTGATGTTCTGTTATAAATTTAAATTTCGTGAGAATATGTTTCTCCCTCTTTTACTCTTTCACAAAGAAGTTACTTTGAATTAAAAAAGTATGGTTCCGAACTATAACTAAGATGCGTGTGGAGTTCGTGGCAAACGTCGGAGATTCAACCAACACACCAACCAGCCAAAGGAAGATATACCTTAAATAATCTTTACGAAAAGAATATGCAGAAAACCAAGGAATTAATTCAAGAGACAATCTAGGCACTCAAATACATGGAACATAACAGAACATAGCACAAACATCAACCTGATACTACAAGCCACCGAACACACACATTTAGAAACCAATATACTATATTTATATGGATGTACATGTAAACATGTGTTGTAAACGTGTATTATGCTTCATTGAATTTTTGTGCCATTTAATAAACGTCATTTTTTTTTTTCAATTTCACATCAAAGTATGCCTTGTTTTGTTTTTGTTTTTGCCACAATACTCGGTATAAGAGACGTGACGTTTTCTCTTTTCAACTCCCCTAATAAAAATCATTTTAATAACCTTTTAATATATTCCTTATGCATGTCTGTTTCTGTGACTATATTTATTTATGATTCCTTTTGAATTCATTGATTCCTTTTTAATTCATAAAATCATTTATGAAAAAACATTTTAACACTGGTTGTCTGAAATTTATCTAATTTAAAAAGATGTCTTCTTTATTTTTCCTTTGTTAGTCACCACATAAATATAAAAGTAATATATTCATTGAATATTTTCCAAAATTTGTTTTGATGGTAGTAGATTGCATTGATATTTTATATACTTTTCAAATAGACTCTGTATTAAGAAATACTACAGAACGAATTTATTTTTACGTCTTTAAATGTTTTTATTATGAAATGATTTTCTTGTCGATGACAAGATGAGAAGATTTAAAACCGGAAAACTATTTTCATTATATTGCAAATAATAACTATAATGCAAGTGCGCCTTAGGATAAAAAGTGATATTCTTCTGTTCATATTGTCATGTATAATTATAATTAAACACAGGCACTAAATTCATTTTAATAAATATTATTTTCATAATTTATTTAATCCCAAAAATGTTCATGAAGTATACAAATTTAAAAAAATGAAATTGTAAATATTTCAGGCATACTCTACTCTTTTACATTCAAATCCTCCGACATAATTGTTATGTTTTTTCAGTACATAGACGTTATGACTCGCCATATATATATATATATATTAGTCATGGGTTTTAATCTACGTATTCTTTCACTTTCTCATAATATATATATATATATATATATATATATATATATATATATATAATAAGAAAGTGAAAGAATACGTAGATTAAAACCCACTGTTTAACTATTTACTTTTATAAAGATAGCTATTTTATGAAGAGTGATTCTTATCCACAATCAAGAACAATGAATAAAATAAATCTGCTGAGCAATTTGACATTACAATGGGTGCGTTAGACTCTACGGATTCTTCCGATCTCATTGGTTCATTTGCTCTATACAACCACACCGCACACTATGATATAAACTCTCATGAAATAAGGTTATATAGAGATGATAAACTTATGATAGTACAAAATTACACACATTTCAAAACCTATAAAATAAGAAAACATAGCCATAGAGAATTCAAAAGTCTAAACCTAAAAGTAATAATCAACATCAATTTAAAAATAATATACTTCCTCAATGTAACACTAGAATTATGCTTATCAACCATACACGAAACCTAATGAATATCTATTATACATCAACCCAAAGTTTAATCATCCCTCAAGTATAATCAGACATATACCCTCCTCCATAGAATATAAAATTAGTAAAAACTCTTCTAGTGAATAAGTAGTTTATAAACATAAAGGTTTTTATAATAATACCCTAAAGAATAGTGTCTACAAAAACCTATATACCAATTACATAAAAAAAATATATAATTATAACAGGAAAAATAGAAATAGAAAAATCATTTGGGATACACCTCCTTTTAACAAAATGATAAACACCAAGTTAGGGCTGAAGCTACTCAATTTAATTAAGAAACATTTCCCTAATAATAATCATCTAAGTAAAATTCTTAATAAAAATACCCTTAAATTAAGAAATAATCTAGAAAAAAACATTAACAATCATACAAATAATATCAATAACACTGGCCAACAAAAAGAATTTTCATGGTGCCTCAGATGTTTCAAATGTTTTTACCTAATTTGAGGGCGCTGATTCCAGAAATGCCGTCACTTTTTTTCTATCAGGTCTAGTTTTTCTGCTATGGTATGCCCCCCTCTGTAGGAAGCCGAAAGCTGCAATAAAGACAGACAAATCGAAGAAACAATATTCTTACGTAACTTTAAGACACGTATTTATTAAATCGCACCAAAATATTCACAATTAAATCTTGAAGATCTAAAAAATGTTAAGCATAGACATCATCATCCATAAAGTGAGGTTTTACTGATTTTCTAGAATGGAAGGCTCTGTCATCATCGCGCTTGATAGACCAACAGTAGTCTGCAAGCATGGTGGCATCCCAACGACCTTGATAGCGAACTTCCATGTCGCTGATGTCTTGATGGAAGCGCTCCCCTTGCTCGTCGCTCACATCACCTAGATTTTCTGGAAAACGGGCAAAATGGCTGTGCAAAAAATGTAACTTGATGCTCATATTTGCACCCAGTTGATGGAGACTTATGAGTAATGTTTCAACAAGCTCTTTGTAGTTGGGCGCCTTTATTTTTCCCAAGAAGAATTTTACTACATTTGTAAACGCCGTCCAGACACTCAATTCTGCAGGATTCATAACATTTGAAAATTACCATCATTTATTAAGTTTTGAATCTGGGGTCCATCAAAAATTCCAGCTTATTTGTAACAGTCGCCATCTTTCTCAAGAGCCTTCACAAACTGTTTCATAAAGCCAAGCTTTCTGTGAAGAGGAGGAAAAATAATTTCGGAACGCTCCACCAAAGGAGAAGCCAGAACATTGAGAGCCAGAAATCAGTTCACTGCGCACAGGCCAATCTTTTTTTATCCAGTGCTCTGTTCTTGCCCTGCTATCCCACAAACACAAGTTCAGAAAATTCTTTGGAAAGGTTGAGATCTCTAGTCAGATCATTAAGTTCTCCTTGAGAGAAAAGATGTGGTAGTGAAGAAGGAGGAAAACCAACATCTGAAACAGTGGCTTCACTACTGTCAGTGGACAAACCAGAGGCTTGGTTTTCTTCAGAACCAGGTAATTCCAATTCGGGCAAACCTTTAAACACTGGAACAGGAATTTCATTGCAGTGTGGAATTGGCCTAATTGCAGACTTGAGGTTTAGATAAACCAACGAATTTCTGTTCTTCCTGTTGATTCCCTTCGTTTTGACTGAAGTAGCAGTCATCGAAATGGTTTTTCGGTTGACGCCAGACCATTGGAATACCAAAGCGGAGTGACTTTCTATTCTTTTTTGGTCCACTGTCGAAGATGCTCAACACATTGCTTGCATACTATATGGGGTGCTCATGCTTTATCTTGATCACTCACCATTACTTTGAAGTAAGCAAAATAAGCACACTTCACAAATTCACTTATCCTTTTCCTGTTGAACTGCAACGTATATTCCTCGCAAATATAGCAAAACAACACATCTGGATTGTTTAAGCAACGTTGCATAGGAGAGAATGTAGCCATGCTTAATTTCTGCTCCAAAAATCTGCAACAAAAGTAAAATAATGCAGCTTAATATTTCGTGTTTGACTTATAAATGAATTCCTAGCATTAAGAGAATAAACCCTACTTTGACACAGAAATCAACAAAAGAGAAAGTGAAAACAATAACAACAAACGAGGGTGGGAAAATAAAGGAGTTAAAGAAATCGAAAGACTGAATTAGTACTTAAAGAAATGGAACATGAAATGTCACGTTGGATGACAAAGTAAACAAACATATTGTCCAGAAAAAGAAATGAGTAAAACATACCGTTGATGCCGGGGATGGGAGCGGATAGAGAAGAAAGAGGAGTGATGTGTCGCAAGTGGTTGCAAAACGGAACTAAAGACCACCCGGAAGAGGAAATTAGGAAGAAAGTAACTTTTTATTTAAAGGGAGATAATGGGTTCAAAACAGGGAGGCAGAACACCCAATATGAAGGTAAAAAAAAGGTATAAAATAGCAAATTTCTCAAAAACTTGACCTGATGAGAAAAAATTAATATGATTTTCGGAATCAGCATCCTCGAATTAGTGTAAATCAGTTTAGAAACCTTGTGCACCAAAAAATCTGTTGGCCATTGTAATAATAAAATCTAAAATCAGCATGTAAACCAAAATAACAATAACTATCCAAATAATAAAGATAACAATAACACAAACTTATGTAGTTGTCGAAATTCTAACAATTGCCCACTGGAAAATGGGTGTCTAACAAATTCTGTTGTGTACCAATGTAATATAACATGAAACGAAAACCCAACTATTAGATAAGCCTACAGAGTTTTTATATGCACTTAAATTTCTTCAAAAACAACACGTATCTAATATCCGTTTCCGTGTATTTTTGGAAGTTAAAGGATACAAACAAAACCCCCAAAGTAAAATGGAAATTTCTGAAGAAACAAGAATCTTACGATATCTGCGCTCTGTGCCTGAGTGAAAAACTGCAGATTTTAAGATTCCCTAAAAATAAAGAACTACAGAGTCTTAGAAATAAATTGACCGTTTTATGTAAAAATGGAAAATATTTTTCTTTAAAATTTAATTAATTATAATGTTTCATTTACAACTTATGCTCTAATATAATTTAAAAATGAAATATTATTTTACTAAAATAAATGACCCACACTTAATTGGTTTTCTTAACTACAATATAACTTAGTATACCATAATAATTTAATCCTAATTCCGACCTAAACATTCCAGCCCCTTTACTAATGTGGTAGTACAAAATCTAATTAAAATAAAAAAACTAAAATCCAACCTGCTGTTAAAAATTATTGTCTGCTCATTTAAATAATCTATGATCCCACGATGTATCTTATCCAGACAAAATTAAAAAGTGACATGTCTAGACACCAGGCCATCCTACTTTCTTTCCTGACCCAGATTTTCAACCCCATAGTTACCTAATTCTCATTTTTGATTGAACAATATTGACACACCTAAAAACATATTCTTCAACTACCACACTCCCTAATTTTCTAGATAAACATGAATTTATCTTACATTTTCAAAATAAATCATTTTCAACATTTATTGTAACATATCTGAAGAAGAACAGCATTGTTCTGAAACATGAAAATTTTTGTGTAGAGATATAATTCATCGTAATAACAAAATTACAATATATATATATATATATAAACTATTATAATAACAAAATTACAGTATATATATATGTGTGTGTGTGTGTGTGTGTGTGTGTGTGTGTGTGTGGATATATATATATATGTGTGTGTGTGTCTATGCATGGTCAGTAGATAGTAGTAAAGCGTATTGAAATATACCCTTTCCTCTTTATTAATAGAATGACAGAGAACCCCCCCCCTCTCTCTCTCTCTCTCTCACTTTCTCTCTCGATCAACATATACATCTTTTTCCTCTTTCTATTCTTCCCTAAATCAGATTAGAAACGCGTAGGCGTTAAGAAAATATAAAAAGAATAGTGAAAACGTGAATAACTTTTAGTTGGTCCACCGTGCGTGTGGCGTTCGTGTAAGCCGTCGGAGATTCAATCAACACACCATCCAGCCGAAAGGAGACTAACTCCGTTCAAACTAAAAATGTCTTTAAATAATCTTCGCGAAAAGAATATGCAGAAAAGCAAGGAACGAATTCAAGAATTCAATCACCATACTCAAATACCTGATATAAGTTAAAAAAGAGCAGCCCAAACAGCAGCCTGATACTACACTCCACCTGACACACGCGTTGAGAAACAAATATGCTATATTTACATGAATATACATGTACACGGAAGAAAAACTCTTTATAACCTGAACACAGCAATACATATATAATGATGAACATTCACAAGAATATTACAATAACTTATGCAAGCAACTTATCAAAGACACAGAGTACAAAAAGGATCGTCATGATAATTATACACATATAACAAGGGATGTAAGCTTAGGAAGTCAAAAATAAAAATAGTGGTCATAGTTAATAACTCATTTATTACCTCAATCCCTTCTATACCATACTGGTGAACCACGACGTTTTAAAGAACACACTTAAAAAAAAACAAGCTACATGGATAAAAACCTTCAACAAATAAAAAAAAAACAAAGCTCGAAAAACAATCTTTATGGGTGGTGATTTTGCTGCTAACTGGTAATACACCAATACAATAGTATGTCTTGACAAATTGAAAAAATATTATTCTTATTTTCCTTTTTTGCAATAACTCTTTCTTTTTGTGAGTTATGAAAGCGTCAAACTTTGCTTTATTTCTAATCTCGTCAATTGTGTGGCAGGTATTTCCCTCACAGTGTTGCCCATAAGGTTGTTTATTTCGGACTCACAAACCAATGAAGCTATTTCTTGATAATCCGTCTGCACGCAGTATCTTTTTTTAAAGGTAAATACGCCATTT
Source organism: Ascarosepion bandense (assembly GCA_037127315.1). Classification (NCBI taxonomy): domain Eukaryota; kingdom Metazoa; phylum Mollusca; class Cephalopoda; order Sepiida; family Sepiidae; genus Ascarosepion; species Ascarosepion bandense. Next base: position 206,229 of record JBBBDQ010029959.1, read on the forward strand.
TAAAGGAATAGTTGAGTAGGATAGTCATACATCTTTGCAATTTGTTTGCAGTGTACGTTGGAATACCTTTCTTCGAGCTAAAAATTGTCACCAACGGACGGTGGTCCGTTTGAAAAATAAACTGTCTGTCTTGAATATACTTTTGAAACTTTTTACAGCAAAAAACATTGCTAAACCCACTTTTTTATTTTGTTTCGCTGGCAGCAGCGTCCTTGAGACGCGATAAACAGTTTAGTTTTCCATCATTTTGTTTAGGAAGCAATACGACCCCTAACCCAAACTCACCTTTTAGTCTTAAAAAGCCTCTCCGCGTCATTGTAGGTGATAATTTATTTTCCACACTGCAACACTTCTTTCTCAGACGAGACGTAGCAAGCCTCTCACTGCGCTATCGCTACCTGCATGGTAAGTGCTCGAAAGAAAAAATATTACTTGGTTCCGCTATGTGTGTAACGTTCACAACTTGCACTCACCATGATATTTACATGTCAGCAAACCAATATTCTGTCCATATTCCATCGGTGAGAAGTAAGTTCCACTCGAACAGCTTCTTACCATGAAGCTATGAAACCAACTCCCAAGTCAAGTCTAAGGTTAACCGCTAAGGATCCTATCAGCATAAACTGTGCTTCTTACTCTGTAATGATCTCTGCCGCGAGTGGTCGTCTCTTGCTTTGTATCGGGTGAACATTACTGTAAAAATAAAAATTAAAAATTAAAAAGCGGTATATTAAGGGCTAAAAAATTTACCCGTGACTGACACTTGAAGACTTTTTGAAATAATTTCAGAAGAAATGTTCGACAGAAAATCACTTATTCAAATCAGGATTCAGTATTTCATCCCTAAGTACCCGATTAAGATAAAATACCCGTACTTTTTTTTTTTTTTTACAGTTGTGTTCACTAGAAGATGGAAGCGATATGTTGGAGGACACTCTTTACACGATTGTGTGATAGATTTTGTAGAGGTTTTAAGCTCAGGAATTCGTATTCTTCGTGTCTTTGTTTGTACAGTTGTAATGCTTTCTACTTTGTTTTCACAGTTTAAATAAAATATTTTTCGGCATATTTAAGGAAAATATAGCTGTCATAGCCTTAATCTATTTTGTTTTCCAAAAGAAGATAACATTAAAAACATACGGACTGAGATTCGTTCTCTTTAATGATTTCCATGTTGATCCAACTTTTAACTGCGAGTTTTATCATTACTATTTTTTTTTCAATTTGTTACTTTTCTTTGCTTGGCGTTTAAATTAATTCATGCTATTATATGTAATAAAATTCGTAAATGATTTCTCAGACATAAAGCTTCTTATTTTAACAATCATAATCGGCTTTATGAATTACGATTAATTAGATGAATCAGATATTTTTAACTTGGAGGTCATTACATGTATCGTTCAACCTCCACTGTTTGTACTGTCAAAATACATATTTGTGTTTCTAATGCAGATGAATGTTCTTCTATTAAAAACGAAATCCTCGTGTCATTAATTAATTTGTTCGTGCAGAAAAAAACGATTTGTAATGAAGCTGAAAGAAAAATCACATATCAATTTAATTTTCCCTAGTTTTTAATCGAAAATTTTCAGGCGTTTGGACTTATTTATTGCATTTTTTTCTTTGATCATAAAATCATAGAAAATACAACCAGCGCTTTAGAGTCGTGTTACATCTTGCTTCTGTTCCTCGTCAAATCGGCGACGTCGGAAGTCAACACAACACAACCCTGCTACTTAACTGTGTATAATTAGCGCTTGCTATGTCAAATATTTCCGTCATTATCGCGCGACGTTCTTCCGCCTCTTACAAACTGTCAACTAAAATAGACTTCCGATTGTTGTTTGTTAGCCGCCTTATCTACGCACGAATCGCAAAGTATGAAGAAGAAAATTTCAGATTTTACATTACCGTTCCTTTCGAAAAGACACTTCGATTATTATTAGTAGTGCTAGTGGGAGTAGTACTAGTAATAGTATTACTAGTAGTGCTAAGTTAACATTTCACTCAGACGAAGTTCAAACTTAAATAATATTTGATCAACATACGATAACAAAGCCATTTAGATACCTCCACTCATTTTCGTTACGTAAGTTACAAATTGAATTTTTAGATTAGAAACAAGTTTGTTTTTTTTTTTTTGTTTTTGTTTTTTCAAGCTTTAATTTTAGCTTAATTGAAAGCTAAATCATTAAATTTACTATTTCCAGTAAGCAAAATACTCTGGTGGATTTCAAACAGAAATTATATTGATTGGAATCTAAAATTTTTAGATTTTTAAAAAAAATTCTATTTTTCGGACATTTTTTGAGCGATCGATACATTTGAAAAAAAATAAGTTAATTCTCGGTTTTAAAAATCTTTGAAAAATAAAATATACATTTGTGACACGTTATTTGAAAAATTAATCTGATTTGAAACAAATATTACTTGCTTACTTCCTAAAATGCAGTATGAAAACGTTTCTTAATCACAGTAATCCTGTTATCTGAGGTGCTGTCAGATTTATGATGCGTCAAAAAATCTACATATGAATAACTAGAAATGGCATAAATTTATAAAACCTAAGTAAACTTTTCGTTTTTCGTTTGTAACTACATAATAAAATTAAAATTTTAACAGTATTTTCAGCAGTTGTGTAAAATTTTATTGAATTTTAGTTAGTTTTGTTTTATAACCTTTCGTTTGAAGATGCTTTGTGAAAAAAAAAATTAAAATAATAAAATTTTGTTTTGAATTAAATTTAAAATTTAATAACTGAGATAATGAAATTAAACAGCATCATATTTGCTCCATTGATAGCTGTCGACTGTCAGAATGAAAATGTTTTGTTTAACTCTTTCATTCTTAACTGCTTAAATGTTGTATTATTTTAAAAATGATCGTTTTATTTTCATCTTTTGATCATCTCTTTCGAAGCCAGTAAGATTTGATAACATATCTGTCGCATCATTACTGAAGTTAAGCAGTCCATTTCCCAAAGCAAAATATTTCTTTGCCGCTCAAATTGTATGTTAATCGGTACGATTTGATTTATTGTTATACCTTCGTGCTCTCTACTGATGATAGTCAAAGAATTTTAGAGACCTTATCGGGAATTCTGTCGTCCACGCTGAGAAAAATTCACTGACTATCCATGTTTTTGTTGTTGGAGATTATAAGTTTAGAATCACCGGCAAATATTTCAGTATGGGTAGTTGTAGACACGTCTTCTCTTGCATTTGAACTAGGAGCCAGTTGCATCTTTCTCTCTTGAAAGTCGAAATGTGTAGGTTTTTATAGTCAATTTTCCCAAAAGTAGGCAAAAAACAGGGTTTTATTTTTCTGATATATATCTCATGGTGATGTTAATTTCTTACTAATAGACATTTTGAGTTAAACGATGTGTGTTGTAGTGCGGAATCTTTTTGGCATGTTTGTAAATATTGTTTGTCATTGGGTAGAAATTAAAGTTTAGGCGTATTTTAATATGGTATCTATGTGGGTATGTAACTGTGTTGTGAAATAAGATTCATTTCCTATAACCTAATACTTCTTCGTTTTCTTGGATATTTTGAATTCACATGCCGTTTTATATTCACCTTGGTTTTCTTTGCGTTCCTTTCAAATGTATCTCGTAAAAATTAAAATGGTAACTACAATTCATTTGAAAATGGTTTGTCAATGTTTACCGGTATATATATTTTTTATTAATGCGCCTCATATATATGTATATGCATGTATGTGTCTGTGTATGTATTTATGTGTGTATGTATGCATGTATATATAAATGATTGGGCTTACTTTGTTCGTATAAGCCTCTTTCTTAAAACGAGTCTTAATGTTCACAGCTGAGAAAACTATTGTATTTTTCAGGGTTCGAAGTATTAATAGAAGCTTTATCGCAATGATTAAAATTCGAAATTTTGAAATTTTTATTTTCATATATTAAAATAAATCTGAATGAAAATTTAAATCTTTCTTAAAAGTAGTAGAGTTGAAACATTAATTTCATGATTATGCACTTAGCTGTTTCGCTAAGGAAAAATAGTATTTTCTCGTAATACTATATGATTATATGTGTCTTGATAAAACTAGAATACTTTGTGTGTGTTTGTGTATGGGTATGTTGAGATTTTGCAATAATAAATCTTAATACATATACTCTTAAATTCGTATTCAGATATTTCTCTGCATCTATACAGATGCAGAGAAATATCTGAATACGAATTTAATGCACTAGCTCCAATTCTTTATTGTGTTTCTGTGCGCTCATAAACGAACATCATCAATACCAATAATGAAAAAGAATTCCGAACAAAGTATCCGTAAAAAACATATCAAATACTAAAAGAGTTACTGATAAGTATCCACGCATGTGTATGTGCATTTCAGAATGCTACTTCTAAAGGAAATTGAATACAGTAAATAGAATGCATTCTTTCACCTGATGCCAGACAACATTTACGTTTTAATAGAAAAAATGTTTATAAATACTTCTCAAGTTACTTATATGAGCGTAGTTGATCTCGAGGCTCGAGTATAATAATAGGCAAGTTTTTATGTTCTAATATGATTGCAGTCAGTCTATTCACCGATTGAGGAAAACTCAATAGATCGTTTTACTTAGTATGTATCTACATGAAGAGTCATACACGATTTGTTCATTCATTTTGAATTAACATAAAATAATCTCATTAAATTTTCAACAGTGACCTTTTCACTAATACAACAAACCTTATTTATTCTTTTAAATATTATTGGTGCATATTATTTTTAAAACATCTGTTTTAATTGTTTTAAACTAGGACTCTCACTGTGTCCAATCGTTGTGATATTTTTGAACGCTCTAACAAGATTATAATGCTTTTTTCAAAGCTTTTTCAGCATTTGTTCTTATTTATGTATATATGTATGTCTAAATGACAGTGCATATATGTGCTCATTTGTATGCACAATTACTAACCTTAGCTTAGTCTATTACAAGGCCACGCCCAGTGAGGATCTAACTTATTTCACGGCAGGCCATTTTGCCAACCATTAGCCTAAAGCTTAAATGTGAATGTGTGCAATGGAGATCTTTTTTTCTTTTTTTTTTTTTTTGTCAGATTTATTATATGGGTTTACATGTCACCAATACGGTTGGTAAAAATAAGAGCCGGTAATCCTACATATGAAGATTATTGAATATCACTATAAAAATCTTGCTTAATTAGTTGACATTTTCATTCTAGTTACAAGGTTATAACTAACGGTATGTTGTTGTTAAGAACGAAAGGAACATTTCTGTTTGGAGAGAAATGAAGAAGCTGCAGTAGCATACGGTGTAGGATGAAGTTACCATAACAACGACGATCAACGTCAGATGATGAAGGAGAGTACCACAATACAACTCTATCTCATTGTTTTCTTTACCTTTTCTTATCTGCAGTCTATTCTAATTGACTTCTTGTTACAGAGTCAAATGGACCGGGAAAGTCACCGATTGAATAGTTACTGATTGATTAGTTTATTCTGATAAAATATAATTATAATTGATCACTTCAGATTAACGGAACAATATTTCAAATGCATTTCCCGGTCTTCCAGTCTTCTTTATAAGCTTAAACTTCATTATAAGTTTAATAATGAAATATCCGTAAGACTCAGTGCCGAATAATTAATGTCCTCAATTAATATCCACTTGTTGAGAAATTTTTCAAGTGCATGAAAAGAATGAATATTTTATTTTATCAAAGTATATTCATTGCAAAAGCAAGTATTTGTTTAAATAATGTTCCAGACACTTATCTTTTCTGATTATAACGCCACTTGGCTTATCTTTAGCTTTCATTCATACAATTGCTATTGTTATTGTACTATATTTCACATATACAAGAACTCTAACATTCATGAATAAAAATGAACATTTTTATACATTCTTCTCGCAAATACGTATGCAAGAGACTTAGAAACATAGTAAAATTTAAACTAGTTACATATAACATCTAAAAGTCAATAACATTTTTTCATAAACTCGTGAGACTGAAAACAAAAGTTCCAGTCGCTAATAAAGATAGATAGCGAAATACTATCAATCCCCATACAATCAGAATTGCTGCAGTGTGATATTATTCAGAGGTTTATATAGAAAAACAAGATTTACAGTTACTAACCTTTGAGATTCCTATCTTGTTTTTTCATGCCTCGAAAATTAATATACACTCAACCTCGACATTAATATACACTCAACATTCAACACAATCCAGAGTAGTTATTACTTACGAGGTGAAATAACTAGATGTAAGAAGTTCTATACTAACAGTTTCTTCTCTCACGCTTCTCGTTTGTGGACCGCTCTTCTAGCTTTTTGTTTTCCAATCAAGTTTGATCTTCAAAAATTTAAATGCAATATTAATAATTGTTGTCTTCTGTTTTCTGAATTTCTTTTTTTTTATTGCTCTCGCTCCTAAATATGTTTTTCTTTGTCTTATATTCTTTCACACCCAATGGACCCTGCGTTTTGGTGGCTTTGTTGCCTAGATAAGGGTGAACTGATTAGAAAATTCATCAAGATACGCAGCTCAACCATTACTCAGAACGCTTGATGTAATCTCCAACTTAAACTATTCTTAATAATTTTCTTACTATTCAATACAGTGTACAACAAGTAATAATAAAGATTTCATTAATTATGACATACCTTAGAAATACTCTTCTTTGGCGTTGTCACTTATCATTAAATTATTTATAGTAAAGATACAAGGAATCTACGTTACGGTAGTGGGAAAAGGGACTGAATCCGAGATTCAAGGTCAAAACATTGCAGATTCTTATTTGGATTTTATCAAGAATCTCTAAATATATAGTAGAATCACTAAACCAGATGTGATAGCAATATTCAAATCAAAGAAGAACGGTAGACTTATGAATATGTAAGATAGCTTCTGTGGAGAAAAATTGTGTAGCACGACACGGCGAACCCACATTCTTAACTGCAGATTTAGCAATTGATTCAATATAATCTTCCCGCTTCATGTCAGCTGAAAACGTTAGTCCGACAAGTTGCAATGAGTTATTCTCCTAGAGGTTAGCATCAACCATGTTGGCTTTGTTTTGGGTGGGCAGTTAAAATTAACAAGCCATTCTTTGTCTCAGTTAGCAACATATCATTTTTAGATAATTTTTAAGTTTTATTTAAATCTCATTTATATTAGACAGACAATTCTTCAACTACAGAAAAAAATAATTTTATTTATTACAGGTTTGTGGTTCAAGATGGCGAATAGTTATGCTTCATTTTATGATCACTCAATAAATAAAATATGAATATATTATACCATTTTCTGGCTACTTATTTTGCTGGCTGACTATATAGTAAAAATCATGGTATAAAATGTCACAAATTTTAAAAAGTTTAACATAATTTAAATTATAAAGATGAGAAAATAGGCTGAGAAAATAATTCCAAAAATAGTCATTATATACTCTAATCAGTTTCTCATTGACATTTTACACTTTATTAATATGTTTGAATAGAAACCCTCATTAACCGCTAAAAAACAAGAAAGGTTTTCAAAATCTCGGACCAGAATTTCTTTTCCTTGAGGACAGATGACAAAGTAAAGACTGAACAGAGAATACTTTGGTGCCGCTGAAAATAGCGAGAAAGAAATGGTCATAAATAAACAAATAAAAATGAGTTGCAAGCAGAATGCGTAAAAATTAAGGAAAATATTTTCGGTGTGAAAACATGTAATATATGACGGCATTTGCGAAATCGTTGAAATTAATAATGATAAAAATAAGGTCACCAATGTTAATTATGAAGAAATGAAAAATAGAATAAAATAAATACTATTTTTAATTAAATAATTTATAATCAACATTGGAAACACCAAATTCATGGGAACCTTTCGTAAGATAGTAAAAGGACAAAATCCTGGGATTTCGGACATTAACATGCCCGTTTCATCAAAATTGGCAATATTTTGTTCAGCTAGTATATTTTTCTTATCCCTGTATGTGAAAACATGTTTTTATTTCTGCTTATACTATATTTTAGTTTGAATTAGCTTTTTCATCTAATTCATTGCAAATAAAAGACAATGCTGAAATTAAAATTTGTGTCGATAGATTTTGCATCCCTCTCCGACGACATGAGGACAAAGAGTCAAAGTAGTTAACGGTAACAAGAAAGAGTAATGGCGAAGCAGTAACGTGCGAGAATGTATGAGCCAGTAGTCTTTCGGCCTATTGTCAAGAGTGGCAGTTGAAAAATGACGGCAACTCAACCATGACTCAGCAAAGTTTTAACTTCTATTATCAGCGAGTCTCTCTCTCAATCCGATCAGTCTACACAAAGCCTACACAAAGCCTACACAAAACCAACTATGGTTCATTCAAAACAGATGTTCCATCCTGCACTCCAAAGCACAATGAAGCAGCTAAACATGAAGACAAAATCTCCAAATTTCTATTGAAAAGAAAAACATAGTCAATTCTCAATTTACGTACCTACCATCCGTTGTTGGCTCATATAAATACAAATTTATATCGTCAAATGAAATCTTTCGCATAAATCTCAAATTAAAACTAATTCTTCATGAGCCTTTAAAAACCATTGACATTTCGGTTTTTTATTTCTTGAAATATGAAACAAAAATCCAGAAAAATAATAACTTTTGTTAAACTTAAAAAATTCATTTCTTCTGCAATTTATGTTTCTTTGTAAAGAAAAGTGGACACTAAACATTTCAAGTATATCATTCAATAACGTTTTTTATGCTTTATTTTACCAGAAAGATAAAAATTAGTAAACTGCTAATGTATTAATGATTATTTTGAAACAGTCTACGAAGCTTTAGATAAGAATGTTACTGTTACTTTGAATAACTCAAAGGCATTTCACAAGTTGAAAGGTTATGTTATTTATGGGCGAACTTTCAAACTGATTCAATCTGTTTTATCAAATAACAAAATGAAGGTTGTCTTGAACGCCCACTCTTCTAGATATTTTTACATTAATGCAGACATCTCCCAAGGCTACTGCTTCGAAATTTTCTAATTTTCATCAATAACCGTCCTGATTTCATCAGTTCTCAACTCGGTATCAATACAGATGACACAACTATTAACTCCTGTCATAAGGTATGTCTGATATATTCGATCAGGTCGAATTGTCAGCTGAACTAAAAAATGACCCGCAATTAACTGAGACAAGGAATGACTTATTAATTTCAAAGCCCTCAAAACGAAACTGCAGTTTTAATCGTCCGAGATAACCATTTTTCCCTTTCATCAGCATGGCTAAGTACTCACATCCAAGAGAGTCGATCATTGCACCTTCCTGGAGTAAAGTTTTCAGCTGACAAGAAGTTGAAAGATTATATTGAATCAATTGCTAGGTATTCTGTTAGGAAAGTTGGTTCACTCTGTCTTACTAGACAATTTTTCTCGTCATAATCTATCTTACATATTTATAAGTCTACCATACGTCCATGCTTTGAATATTGCTGCAACATCTGGTTTGGTGCTCCTGCTATATATACAATCTTCTAAGAATAATCTATAGTATTTTATCTACCATCTCGGTTTCAGTCACTTTCCCACCACGGTAACATCTCTGTACCATTTCTCTAAATACAATACTTTCATGGTAATTGTTCTGACAATCTATGGTACCTAGACTTTATGAATTTAACAGCTTTACTAGATAGGCGGTAAAGTTTTATTATTTTATATTTTTTATCATGAAATGGCTCGATGTAACCGTAAGTTTTATGCTAACGATTTTTTCTCTCTCACTACTCGCTTGTGGAACCCTCTTCTAGTTTATTCATTCACAGTCAACTTTGATCTTCAAAAATTGAAATAGATTGTCAATCATTATCATCTGTCTTCTTAATTCTTGTTCTTTTATTTTTCTCTCACCTTAACATTTTTCCTCATATTCGTCATACTCAGATACCCTGACACACTTGAACCCAATGTCAGTGACCTGCTTTTGCTCGCATGGACAGAACTCCATATTTGGACGTACGGCGCCACGTGCCAAAACTTGGCGCAAAAGTAAGAACCGCTTTCAAGTCAGGTCCCGTTTCTGACTTGATCTGATCGGAGGTCTGTGATAGCTTGCGACAGTCAGCTGTAAGTTCGGCTACGAAAATCCGTAGAAACCGAACGAAGTTTTGAAAAAGAGATTGGTTCGAAGAAACCAAATTTCAACACAACTCAACCCCTAGAAAAAAGAAAAGAAAAGGAAATAAATTCAACTCATCTTCACTCCTAGAAAAGAAGAAAAGAGAAAAAACGTTCAAGTGATAAACGCAAGGAGGAAGAAAGGGGAGAAGAAAAGATAGAAAAAGAAATCATAAAAGAAATTTGAAAACCCCCTGAGACAGTGAAAACAAGCGAAAAGAAATATTCGTTCTACTAACAGATAAGTCGAACATTCATTCTTTGAAGTATTTTTGTTGTATGAATATATGTTCCTTTCCTGTAAATCCATACAAGCAGATTTCAAACTGTTTGCTAAAACAATATTAATTTACTTGATCTAATAGACGCCTCACCCAAGTTGTTTTTTTTTCGAATCATTGTTTTCTTTTTGTTTTGATTTGTCCCAACCTCTATAACTTAAGATCCTCATCTTTGTTAAATCATTTTGTATATTTTAATAAAGTCTGTTACTTGTTATAAATATATTTTTGCCTTCTCTTTTCTTTCACCAGTTGAAAGCAATCTCATTTAGCTCGACGACTTTCAACTGATTGAGAGAGAAACCCTCATTTTACGGAATTGTAATTTCGTTATTCTGTTTATGTGTTGCAGTCCCATCTTCTGCTGCCTCCATAACGGCGTGGTGCGAGCTGGGGTCGAAGCAGTAGTCTATAGAACATAGGTACACGTTTTTCTGCATTTTATTGCTCTTTCCGATAACCTTCTGAGCATAAATATCGCGTTCCTTGTTCCGGTGTCTTTGACGAACCCTCACTGTTCTTGTCCTATCTCTGCACCGATTCTGCTGCGTGATCTATTCATCAGAATCCGAATGATGAGTTTTATTATGTGGTTCATTAAGCTGATTGTTGGGTGAATTTCACATTCCTTTGCACCTTGCTTCTTAGACAATGTTATGAAAATTAATCTACTTAGCTTTAATTTATTACTTCTGTAATTCTGTCTACGCTGAAATCGTCTAAGGTTGCTTTGTTTCTATTCCACTTTGGTTTTTTTAAATTTCTGGTCCGTCTGTATTTCTGTTTATTGCGGTTGCTCTCTCTTGTCGTGGAAGAGATCTTTGATATATTCGTCTCTGAAGTATTTTTCTTTCTCAAATATGAACGTTCCGTCCTTTGATTTGATGCATTGTGTTGCTGAGCATGTTTTTTGTCCTGTTGTTCCCTTATTTTTGTTATGTATATCTCCTTTATTTGTCGTACTCAGTATTTCTATTTCTGCACATTTATCGTTGAGTCATTTATCGTTGAGTCTTTAACCTGTTTGCATTTGCTTCTTATTTCCTTTTGTAGTTTCCTATACTTCATTTCATGTCTTGGCTTTGTTTTCTGTCTCCTTTGAATCATGTCAAGAATCTCATCGGTGATCCACTCATTTTTCGTCCAATGTCCGTTTTCCTTTGGTCGCTCTTCATCTTAATTTCAGTTTCTATAATTCCAAATTTATTAACCTGTTTTTGTTTAGTTTTAAATATCTAATAATTATTTCAAAAGTAACCTGAATGATTTCAAATCTTCCTTCCTTTATATTGTTTTATACGTAGTTCATACAGCATTGGGAAGTTTTTATTTAACATTTAGAGAATATTCATCTTCTAGCTCTATGGTGTTTGCATAAACAAATTGGCCAGTGATACAGTGCATCAATTTTGTCATAAATTCAATGAAATTTTGTCGGCAAGATATTTGCAGTCTGTATATGTTTGCACGTAAATACAGAATAATCGACAGGCAAAGACATTTAACTATTACTTTCGGAATCTATGTACCGACGTATAATATAATCTATATTTATCCTGGCCATTATTATTTTACTTCAGTTCCCCAATTTTTCCTGTATTGAAGAATTTAATGTTCTATGTAATTGCAACCGAACATTTTTTCATCTTTACATAAATTTTAGAACGTCAAACGTTATTTTCATGGAGTTCCAAAATTGGTCAAGTTGACTCTTCTGGTAATTGGAATAAAGTGTCAGATTTTAAAGTCATTATTTATAAATTAAGTAAAATATTACGAATATTTGTCGTTCATGATTTGACAGTCAGAAATGAGATAAAAGTAAAATCTCAAATATACTAATGCACATTTTATTATAGTTTCTTTAAGGAACTATTCTATGAAAAAAATCAATGATTTCTTTTGATGCAACATATAGTAACCTGAATGTTTTGATTAAACAAATTGATTCTTTCTATTTTATACTAAAAGATCCAATGTTAGAAGACCATGTTGAATACATCACTATCTCTTCAAAATCAGCGTTCGTTAGGATAGCTGCAAGAGTAAAATCAATACACAGATGACAGAATTGACAAGCGAAGAATAAAAAGAGAGTCTTTTTGAAGGTCAGAGACAGAGGTTTTGGTAGTAATCAATGAACAGAAAGAGATGGAAATAATTTTAAAAAAGGTGACGAGGCGTGGGAATAAATTGAGTATAATGAAAAGATTTAGGTCAGATGGAAAAGTGAAATATAAAAATAGATGAAAAGAGAGAACAAAAAAGTGGAGAAAGAAAATACAAAGAGAAAATGGTGTGGAGAAAAGAACGGGGCGTGCGTGGTAAAAAATGTGATGTGAAAAGAGTGGGAGAGAAGGAAATACAGTGAATAAAGTGAGAGAAAAAGCATGATAAGAGGTGCACCAAACACGAGTAGACGACAATATCAGAATATAAAAGGAAATAAAAAAAAGAATTCATACGAGATAAAGGGAAAGAGTGCGAGAAACACACCTTTGTTCGGTCGTCTGTTTACTAAATGTTATATCTGTCTCCATGGCAACAGTGTTATTATCTATGTTCGTCTTCTAACAGTAGCAAGTGCACTCGCCGGAGAAAGACAACCAGAATGAAATGAATCGATTAAAACCTGGACTTACATCACTGTTGATGACGAAAGTAGCAGCAGCAACGACAGCAACTACGACTAATAGACTCTACTCACATTAAAATAAAATGAATAATTAAATAATAATAACAATGATCGATGGTTACGAGCATCTGGATTTAAGTCTGAAACTGATGGCTTTATACTTGCAGGGCAAGATCAGTTTTTTCACTAGGAACATTCAGGTAAATATCATACATAATAATGTGGACCCAAAATGCAGGCTTTGTAGCAAACAACAGGAAACAATAAATCATCTAATCTCATTGATGTTCTGTACTTGCCCCAAATGAATATAAATGAGTGGTGCAATATTTACTCTGGGCAATGTGCAAACACTTTGAAAAATATGAAAAACAAACACTTGTAAACATCACCCAGCACCGATGACAGAAATAGAAGGTTTCACTATTCTATGGGATTACACTATCTACATAGATAAGAAACTTGAAGCAAATGGACAGAACATTATTATTATGACTTCCCAATATATTGATATGGCTTGTCCAGCGGATTGCAACATTGAACCAACCATTTGAAAAACTATCAAAATATAAGGACCTGGAAATTGAAATAGAAGAATGTGGAAATTGAAAACAAGATAGTAGGTGCCCTTGGAATGATAAAAAATGGAACAAAACAACACATTGAAAGAATCCCTGGAAACCACAGCTTAAGAGATATATAAAATATTGTGTTGTTAAGTACAGCCCACATACTAAGGAGAACTTTGTCTCTGTAACGCTAGTGATGTTATGGAAGACAGCAAAAACATAAAATGCAGTCATAAGAACACACTATGACCTGCCTTAGGTTTTTCCGCAGACTTGATATGTCGTGTGACTATAGCAGAAATCGAATTATGATGAAAATAACAAAATAATAACAATAATAATTCGAAAAAAAATTTTAATCTATAATAATTTTTCTTAAAAACAAAAAACAAAACGAAACAGGAAAAAACAATACGATGGAAAAATCTGTCCGATACAATTTCTACGATATCCTTTCTTAGAAAGAACATGTATGTATTTATTTATTTTTATTTGGTTATTTATTTAATTTTTTTGTTTTTTGATAACCCTATTTTCGACGACATTAATGAAAAACTAACTGAATATACAGTGGGCGAACAAATTATTATTTTTAAATTTCAAAGCATTAATAAACTTAAACGTATGTCAACTTTTTCTTTTCCATTTTTTTTTCTTTTTTTCTTAACAATTATTTTTGTTAAAAGCATTAGTGATGGTAGTAACATTTTTTTTAACATCATACTACTCTAGTGTAGTGATGTATTGTTTCGTTGAGCGGCTGTTTCTTCCAAGTTTTTTTTTTTTAACCAGCGTCTTTCTCTCTGAATTCCAGTTGTGTCTCTGTCAACTGTCGCTTGGCAACCCATTTGGGAGAAAGAAAACTCCGAACAACAACACGCAAATCAAAGTGTTAATCGTGCTGAGAAGTGAATGGCTACTGCGTTATGAGGTCACAAACGATCCCCTACAGGCTTCAGAACCCTGTTTGTAAAAGACCGTTACCCAACGTGCCAGGCAACTTTAGGTGACCTTTCGAACCCGTGTGTCACTCGTAGGAATAAGATGATAAGTACAAATAGAAATAAAAAGTCCAGTATGGCTCTTCCAGTGGATAAAAAGGGAGCCCGTCCTTCAGGAGGGAACCTACCTGAGGTCGAAAAATCTGCCATAGGAACAAACTCCTACACAAAAAATGAATCTTCAGGTCTCCACAACCAGGATAAAACTAATTATGGCCCTGAAAATTCTCCAGCTAGATCCATAATCGTACATTTAAAGAAAGAAAAAATAAAATGGTATTGTGAGGAGTACAAAGTCGTTATGAGTTTATTTCATGAAGCGTTACTCAAACCTCAAAAAACATCACTCGCCAAACATATGACATTTGAAGAGAAAATATTGAACAAATAAATAGAAAGTACATGAGCCAATGTACGAAGGTACATCATGCGAAATAACCGATTAACAGAGGCTGGAATTAATGAGATAAAAAGAATTGCAACCAAAATAGACGAAACAACAAAACATGAAAGAGAACCGGAATCAGGAAAAAAAGGAGTAACATCACACAAGCCACAGATCATAAGGAAGAAACCGAGATACACAGAAATCACTATAATGCTGAAGTGTTGAAAATGTGTGATCTGAGTCGGTTACAAGACTGAAATAAAACGAGTTCAAAACATATTGAACAGAATTATTTTACGAAAACAAGAACAGTATACAAGAAGCCAAGGAAGAAATCAAAAGCCATATAAGATAGAAAATATTGCAATGGGGTAACGAGAACAGCTCCCCAAATTGCAACCAACAAAGCATAACCTCGAAACTATTAAGCTCTACAATGCCGCATTTAAATTAATTTTGGATGAAAAAGACACTCACATAAATCTCAATGAAGCAATATATGCATCAGCAATAGCAGCAACAAAAAATTGAACATCAAATTAGAAACAAAGCAGTCTCACAGACATGAAGATACACCATGGAAAAAAAGAAAAGAAAACGAAAACAAACAACTTAGAAGTGAATTATCACTACTCAATGAACTGGCAAGAGGAATAAATGTAAGAACTAGAAAAGGCAGAAGAGTCGTAAGAAAATACAATATTAGAAATGAAAATGAAAATTAAGTCTTATCAACTAAAGAAAAAAATAAATCAAACAATGCAACTGAAGGCTCAAAGAATAAGACGCTATGAGAAAAGATCATGATTCAACAGACAGAACAAGATTTTTCAAACTGATTCAAAGAAATTTTACAGGGAAATAGGTAAACAAAGAATTGAAGTGACCCCTTCCCCCCCACCAAAAAAAAAAAAATGGAAGAGGTTGTACAGTTATGGGAAAAAATATGGGCTTGCCCTAAAGAACATAACAAAAAAGCAGACTGGATTGCGCATGAAATAGAACGAATAAAAAATAAACCAGAACAGACATACAGAAAAAAACACAATTGAAAATTTCCAGGAATAGATAAAATTCCTAACTTTTGGCTATATTATTTAAATACAACAGATAAAAACTAGCCAAAGAATTTCAAGAAATGGTTAACGATCCCACTAAAATTATTGCATGGATGACCGAAAGAATTACCCATGAATAATGACACAAATAACCCGAAAAAATACAGACTAATTTTCATGCCTTCCCACAACATACAAACTGTTAACATCTGTGATGCTACCCCGCCGTGGCGTGGATGGCGTCACTTGCTCACATTGTGAAGTTTGATATCAAGGAAGTCACGTTGAATTCTCGCTAGATGTCTCTCCGCCACGTCAAACCAATCTGGATGCGCGCGCACAATTGGGTAAATGAACACGGCACCAAAATCAATTGAATGACGCCTGAATAAGTTGTAGAAAGTCTTTATATACAAAAAGAAAATAGAATAAAACAATCACCAATCATTTTCTTCCCAAACCCTGTTCCTATCAATCTGGCAACGGAACGGACATTTCGACCAATTTTCTCTAAGTAATAATTTGCGAAGCGTTTCTCTGCCTGTTATTAATTCAAGTTTCCGGTCGGAGTTTTAAGTTTGTGGCGATTCGAAATGACTTTGTTTCACGGAAATTGCCGAAGAACTTTCTTTGAGTATGGTGGGTAAAGTCGGCAGCCTCAAAACTCTGTCTGTAAATTTACTTCCTGTCTGTCTTTAACTCTGGTTGGCCGTTTCAAGACTTCGTCTTCAAAATCACTTGTTGTCTGTATTAAACTCTGGTTGGCCGTTTCAAAACTTCAACTCCTTTCGGTTAGTCAGCGGCAGGCTTCTCTACGGTTGACACCTAACGGCGTGGCAATTATCTCTCTGTACATCTTCAGACAGGAGCTCTATGGGAGGCGGCCAGACCTGCTTGGACGCCTAATGGCTTGGCGTCTAT
Organism: Ascarosepion bandense; assembly: GCA_037127315.1. Classification (NCBI taxonomy): domain Eukaryota; kingdom Metazoa; phylum Mollusca; class Cephalopoda; order Sepiida; family Sepiidae; genus Ascarosepion; species Ascarosepion bandense. The sequence goes on from JBBBDQ010029959.1 coordinate 223,240, forward strand.
CTCCGTCGTTACATCTCTGTGGGCCAAGAGCCGACTGGAACTCGAACTCACTTTGGCCTCTCGGGGCTCTATTTATGCTTATCCCAGCTTTACTATTGTGGGGCACGACGGACCTTGGGTGTTCATGCAAAAACTAGTCTCCGGCTTTATCAGCCAATGAAATCACTCTCGCTCTCACCTTTGGAGCGGAATCACTATACAACGTCAGCTCTTTCTGTTTTCTTCTCTTTGACGCAGCCAATTGAGTAGAGCAATTTTCGTGACGTCTTTTCTTTCTATCTTCTTTCCCTCTTCTAACCAATGAGAAAACTTTCTCTTTACCCTTTTTGAGCGGGACTTTTATGCCTCCAATTCCTTTCTCAGAGAAATCCCAATTTAGTATTTCTCATAATTAATTCATTATCCTTTTCTCTTTGTCAACAAATCAACTTAACCTTTGCACTTGTCTGAACTCCCTAATACGCAAAATTTCCCTCCTTTAGTTTGTAACAACCGTTTTGAAATTCCACAGATGTGTTTTGGTTTTGTATTTTGCGGAGATAAAAAAAATTAGGATTTTCTGTTTCTATTGTCGTATGATTTCTGATACTGATTATATTCCGCACTAGTTCGTTAGGAAATTATTTTTTAATCTTTATTCTTCACTTATTTATCTGTATCATTTTATCACTTTGTTCCACACCTTTGACCTTCATTCACGCCAGCCATTGAGTCACAGCTGGGAAACTTTCTTTGTTTTTGGAAACAAAATTTTATTATTACTTCTTCGTGTGTGGGGAATCTTGACTGGTAATGTATATTTCACTTTGATATCAGCTAGGTCGTTAAGAATAAAAAAATAAAAAAAACTTTTCCCAGTCATCTGCGTTTCGCATGACCATGTGACTTTGTGATCTCATTAGCATCGCCGTATCATAGATTGCACGTGTTATATTTTATTTTTAGTTCGTTGCAATCTTTTCTTGAAAAGGTGAATCTTTTCGAAACAAAAAAAATCATCTTTTTTTTCCTCTGTTCATATTGGAACAAAATAATTTTTCGTAGTTGGTTCTTTTTTCGATGTGTAATAATTAATTATAATAAAACTAACATAATTTCTTCCGTTCCTGACATGCTAAATTATTGTCACACATCTATTTTAACAAAACACAAATTTCTTCTTGGAAAGAAATGGCATACTACCACTTGAACAAAGAGTGTGCAAACATGACTGTTACGGATGTAAAGACCATTACTTATTAATAGGATGATCTTGGAAAACTGTTTCAGTGCAAAGAAAAATCTTAGTACTGCCTTAATAGATTGTAAGGCATTCAATAGTGTACCACATTCCTGAATCTTAAAATCTTTAAATATGTAGGAGTTATACCCGTCATCATCAATTTCATCAAACAATGCATATCGATATGGAAAACAACACTCAATCATATAAATGGAATTTATAAGTCTGGTGAAATAAGCATCAAAAGAGGTATATTTCAAGACTCTTTGTCTCACTTACTATTTTGCATATCAGTAATATCATTAACCAGTCAACTTAACAATACCGAATGTGGTTAGAAAATAACTCAAAAGAAAATAAGCCATCTATTTTACATTGATGACTTAAAGTTGTATGCTAAGAATGACAATGAGCTGGAAGGTCTTCTGCAAACTGTAAAATGCTTCAGTGAAGACATTGGAAGGAAATTCAATTTGAATAAATGTGCTAAATCTAGTTTTACGAAGATCGCTACAACAAAAATCCTCAATTAGCTTAGACCCTACTGAAACAATAAAAGATTTAGAGCAAGAAAAAGTTTATAAGTACCTAAGTGTAAATGAGAATTCACCATAAAAAATGGAACAAATAGTGCGTAAAGCGTACTGTAGAAGGCTACGATTGATATTAAAAAGTGAATTGAATTTTCAGAACAGAATTATGGCAATTAATACCCTTGCTATCCCAGTGGTCCAATATAGTTCCAACATCTTGAACTGGACTTTAAACGACATCAGAAGAATGGATTCTAAGACAAGAAAGCTCCTTTCTAAACATAAGATGCATCATCCAAAGGATGATGTAGAACATCTATACATAACCCGTAAAGAAGGAGGAAGAGGTTTTATTCAACTAGAATTGTCATACAAGACAACAACTATTGGCTTACTAACATACATAGAAACAACAAAGGACTGCATGATACAATTAGTCAAACAACATGAAAGAAGAAATATTCAATAATGAAAGAAGGCAGTAAATACAAACAAGATTTACATTTAGTAGATTCTGTAGAAAAAGAAAACAGCAACTAAGAACCAACTATTGCGGCAAAAAATATGAAAAAGACAGCCAAAGAAAAAGCTGTTGAACAGATAAAACAACGCTGGCAAGACAAACCTCTGCATGGCCAATATCCAGAACGTGCTAATAAACCCAATGTGGATAAAGTTAATACTCATCGATGGTTACGTGCATCTTGAAGTTTGAAATTGAAGGCTTTATTCTTGCAGCGCAAGACCAAAGTCTTTTCACTAGGAACTTTCAGGCAAATATTATACATAATAATGTGGAACCAAAATGCAGGTTCTGTGATAAACATCAAGAAACAATAGACTATCTAATCTCAGGATGTTCTGTACTTGCCCCAAATGAATATAAAAATTGTCACGATAGATTGGGGCAAATTTACACTGGACAATGTGCAAGCACTATGGAAAATATGTAAACAAATATTACTATGAACATCACTCAGCACCGGTTAGGGAAATAGAAAATGTCACCATTCTATGGGATTACACCATCTACACAGACAGAAAAATTGAAGCAAATAATCCAAACAGTATAGTCAAAAGTTGTCCAAAAAGTTATCCAGCACATTGATACATAGCAACCAAGGAATTCGAAAAACTGTCAAAATATAAAGACCTGGAAATTGAAATAGAAAAAATGTGGAAATTGAAAACAGGAATCGTACCAGTGATAGTGGGTGCACTTGGAATGATAAAAACTGGAACAAAACAACACATTGAAAGAATCCCTGGAAACCCCAGCTAAAGAGATGTACGAAAATTGTCTTGTTAAGTACAGCCCACACACTAAGGAGAACTTTGTCTATGTAACGCTAGGGATGTTAGGGGAGATAGAAAAAACATGAAATGGAGCCATAACAACACACCACGACCTGCCTTAGATCTTCCTGCAAACTTGGTAGATAGTGCGACCATAGCAGAAATCGAATTATGATGAAAATGACATAATAATAATAATAATAATAATAATAATAATAATAATAATAATAATGATTAATGAGATTTACATTTAGTAGATTCTGTAGAAAAATAAAATAGAATCCAAGAACCAACTGTTGCAGCAAAAATATGATAAAGAAAGCCAATGATGAAGCTCTTGAACAGATCAAACGACACTAGCAAGACAAATCTCTGCATGGTCAATATCAAAAACGTGCTAATAAAACCGATGTTGATAAAGTTAATAGACATCGATGATTAAGAGCATCTGGACTAAAGGCTGAAACGAAAACTTTATTCTTGCAGAGTCATTTCACAATGAACTTTCAAACAAATATCATAGTATGGATCCAAAATGAAGGTTATGTGACAAATATTAGGAAACCATAGACCATCAGGATGTTCTGTACTTGCGCTAAATAAATATAAAAATCGTCACGTGGGGCCGTATTTGCACTGGACAATGTGCAAATACTCTGGAAAAGATGTTAACGAACACTAGCATGAATATCACCCAGAACCGATTACAGAAATATACGACATCATAATTCTATGAGATTACGCGATCTTCACAGGCAGGAAGATTGAAACAAACAAGCCGGATATAATTGTCAAAAACCAAAAAGGGGAAAAAATACCTGCTAATTGCTATGTCTTGCCCAGCGTACTGTAGCATAATAACCAAAGCTTTGAAAAACTATCGAAATATAAAGACAATCAAAATAGAAAAAGTGTGAAAATTGAAAACCAGAATAGTAGCAGTAGGAGTGATTGGAATGATAAAAAAGAGAACACAGCAACACAATGAAAAAAATCCTGAAAATCCTAGCTTAAGAAAAATAAGAAAGAGTTGTCTTGTTAAGTACAGCCCACACACTAAGAAGAACTTTATCCATGCAACGCTAGGGATGTTATGGGAGTTAGAAAAACAAATCATGAAAAGTAGTCATAACAACACACCACTATCTACCTTAGGTCTTCACGCAGACTTGTTAGGTAGTGTGACCATAGCAAAAATCGATAGATGATGATTATGGTGATGATCATTCTTCAAGATCGAATGAATAATCAACTGAAAAAAACATGAGTTGCCCAGAGAAGCAGATTCCTCAGTTTTAGTTAGAAATTAATTTCCTAATACACAAATAAATGACTCAACAATAAAGATTCCTAATAGTGGTATTTGAACAGAAGGTTTGATCGAAGACATGGCAAAATAATCAAATACAAAGACAGAGAGAAGCGTCAGCGTAGGAATAAAATCTGAAATTTATTTGCATTTACAAAAGGGACCAGAAATTCTATATTAATTCTGTTTTCATAATAAAATCGAAGATGATCATGACATTATCAATTTCATATGTTATCATCGATGTCATTAATACTACATGATTAAATATTGTTATTTAGTTTTATATAAATTATTATTATTATTATGTCATTTTTCATCATATTTTTATTTCTGCTTTGGTCTCACTACCAACCAAGTCTGCGGGGAGACCTAAGGCAGGTAGTGGCGTGTTGTTATGGCTCCATTTCATGTTTTTCTATCTTCCCTATCATCTCCAGCATTACATAGATAAAGTTTTCCTTAGTGTGTGGGCTGTACTTAATAAGACAATTTTTTGTATGTCTCTTAAGCTGGGGTTTCCAGGGATTCTTTCAATGTGTTGTTTTGTTCCATTTTTTATCATTCCAAGTGCACCTACTATCACTGGCACAACTCTTGTTTTCAAT